>OY728155.1:1215047668-1215647668 GCA_963277665.1 Viscum album | reverse complement strand
AAGGAGCGATGAAAGAGAGGCGAGGCCCAAGAGAAGCTTGGTGGCGCGACAAGGCCTGGCAGAGTGGGGGTTTGGAGGTCTGGCTGCCGATGGAGGGAAAGATATGACCATGGTGGATCTTGCTGTGCTCTGAGTGGCGGTCTCCCTAGAAGGGGAGAAGGATGTGGCTGTGGTCACATTGGCGGAGTAGGACAGTCGTGGGATCCCAGTGGGGGGATCAATGGTCGACGTGATGTAGCGACGGTGCACAAGATGTGTGTTCTTTTTCGTCAGATGGAGAATGTGCCAGCAGTGTCTGGGATCAGATACGATTGGGATGGGTACTCAATTGGCGGTGACCTAGAGATAGGCTTCAACCAGTAATGAGATGTAGATGGTGATTTACTTGGATTACAGGGTGTAGGTCGCCGGTGACTTGGGGTGTCGGAAAGGCTACAGGCTGGTGGGTGGAGACTTCGGATGCCCTGTGTGATGACAAAAGGCGAACACGTGATGACTATGGGATACAGGGTCCTCAGGATGCGGTACTCGGGTCAAGTGCTGACAGCTGGTGCTCCTGATTGTAGATGGGGATGACCATTGATATGTTCATGGGATTATCGACCTTTCTTGGGTCATTTCTCGGATATGCTGGCACTTGGTATGTAGGAGATGACTTCAATGAGGGACGCTTTGTTTGTTCGATCTTGGTGTAGTGGAGATACTAGAGATGGGTTTGTGCTTCACAGTCTGGTAGGGATTTTTTCGGTCGGTTTTGTGGACTGGGCTCTTGTCGGTGGGTCTTGTTTAATTAGGTTATTTGGACTTTACAGTCAGTTCTAGAATGTGAAGTGATGTTTTGGGATTTTGTGTTTTTTTTTGTTGTATTTGCGGGTCTTGAGACCATGATGTGTGTTGTGTGTTTGCATTTACTTTTTAATAAAACTTTGCAAGGTCATGGATTTGTGTTACCAAATCCATGATCAGATCTGCTTTGGTATGAGGTTGAAATCCTAATATCAACCATAGTTTTTGAAATTCCTCCTTTGGAAATAGATTAGTGAACACATATGTGATTTTTTCCTTTATAGGGGGAATTTCTACTTGTAACTCATTTCTATCTATAGGTTCCTTTATTAAATTCTATTTGATATTAATGTTATTATTTACTGAATGATGAACTATTTTATTTGATAAATTAATATCCCTTTGATTATTATATCCCATGAGAAGTGGAAAATTCACTTCAATATTTAAATCTTTCAACTGTGTCTTCATCCACAATAACCAAGTAATGGGATGAGTTACAACAACATATTCTTCTATATCCATGCTTAATGTCATAAAAATTTTCTTCTTAATGTTCCAAAAAACACACCTATATCCAATATATGAAAATACATGGATGCATATCTGCTATCATCAATACATCATACCCAATATGAATATTTATTTGAGATTATTAATATTTAATTTATTAGAATATATCATAGAAAAATATATTGTGCATTTTATGTATCTGAGAATCCACTTTTTATAAATGAAATGGGAAATTTTTGGTAAACTTTGATACCAAGCACAATGTGGGATAACGTACATAATATCTGGTCTCAAATATGTCAAGTATATTAGAAAACCATTTAGCTTCCATAATTTCATTGGATCCACATCCTTAATTTTTTAATCTTCAGAAAATTTAGTTCCTAAATAAATTAGAGTAGAAACTCTCTTTGAATCCTCCATACTGAACTTTTTAATAATTTCATTGAATAATTTTCTTGTGAAAGAAAACTGTAATCTCAAATTTGATAAATCTATAAACAAATAAAATACATCATCTCTAAAATCATAGATATATCGAATAAACCCTTCAACTTATTAGAAAATGTCTTACACACTTTTTCATCATTTCCAAAAAAATATCAGGTCATCTACATAAATTATAACATGAAAATATATTTATTTTGCATCTTTGTTTTAGAGATTTCTTTCCACTCTTCCTTTTCTAAAATTAAAACTATTTAAAAAATTTTCCATCTTAGAATCATAATATAACATCCTCTTGGGGATTATTTCAGCCTATATACAACATTTTTCAACCTGAAAACCGGATTCTCATATTCTCTGAGCAAGAAAAAACAAGGTTTCTCAAAAAATACATTCTCTTCCAATTCATCATTTAGGAAGGTTGAGTTAACATCCATATAAAAAATATTGTATTTTATTATTGATGATATAATAATAATAATTATTATGGTTTCAAGACTTGAAAAAAATTATAAAATCATATCAAAATCCACTCCTTTATACTATAAATAAATTTTTTTAACCTTTATTTATTTATTTATGACCACTTCAAATTTCTTATTTAATTTGTTCCATATTACCCACTTTGTTCTGATTATATTATTTTATTTAGTATTGCGTACAATATCCTAAGTATAATTATTTTCTATCTGATAAAGTTATTCATTCAAAGTACCAATACATTTTTTCTTCTTCAACAACACTTGGTTCAACTTGAGAATATAATGACAAAATATTTTTCATTCTTCATAGTCATTGTTTGAAATTATTATCCATGATAGACAAAAATGTTTTAAACTTGAACTTAACTTCTAAAACTTGTATGATTTAAATAAATATGTTTCCCATTACTTTAAATGGATGGATTTTATACTCTAACCTGTACATCTTCAATACTTTCTTCTTTTTCTAGAATTTATTCAAATTGTTCAATATAAACAATAATAATAATAATTTTGGATTTTTCTACATAATGAAAAACCTTATTCATTGATTGTTTAATAACTTTAACATCAATAAAATAAATTATATTTTTAATTTATTTATTGAAATAGAGATAAAATCTTCTATTTTAAGGATATCTAATAAAAATCCCATCAACCCCTTAATTCTCAAACATTTCATGATTCATACATTTTACCTTGATAATACAAGGGATAAAAATCCCAGATGGTACTTCAAACTTGTAGATTTTTTACAATACATATCATATGGGGATATATATGATTTTGGTCCTTCTAAACACATGTTTATGATATGAACCACTGTACCAAAAGCTTGTCTCCAAAAATAATGAGAAGTTTCATGCTCGAATGGAGTCATCTGAGTTATCTCCACCAAACATCCATTATTCCATTCACCCACACCATTTTTTTGGTGTGTATGGTGCAATAATTTTATTTAGGATAATATTATTCTAAATATAGGATTCAAAATTCCAATTTTTATACCCAATTCTATTATCTATACAAATCTTCTTGAGAAAACAATATACTCTCTTTTTGAACTTCTTCAGAAACTTTTAATATTTTATTAGGCCTCTAATTCTTATTTCACAAATATAAAACGTGTAATAAAATATAATTCACCAAAGAATGTAATAAAATACTTATATTGATTAGTTTATTTATTCTTCATGGTCCTACATACATCTGAATGAATGATCTTAAAATATTTAGTAAATTGAATCTCCACCTTCTTGTGTGAAGATTTAATGATCGCGCCTTTTGATGTATCAAGAACATACAATTTATTTATCTTTTAAAAAAAGTAACATAATGAAAATTATATCCTTGAGAGATAAAATCATATTAATTTGTCCAATACATCCAAGGATTCAATACCATAATTCATTTTCCCCTTTTATGCTTAGATAGTATGAGTTTCCATCGCCACACAATTGAAATAAGTTTTCTTTTTTTCTGATTTCTTTTTGTCTATTTTTTTTATATCTCCCAGATTATGGTAAAATAATCCATCATTTTTAAAGAAAAATTATTTTAATTCATCATAAAGTGGTGAAACACTTAGATGAATATGTTTCAATCCATTAACAAAAATATTTATTTTTGATTTCAGATTTTCTTTTCAAAAAACTATTGATCCAACTCCTTTTTTCTTGAGAGATCAATATCTAACAAAGTTCACTGAAATATATTTACAAATTATCACATATTTAAATAGTTTTAAATATACTTTAATGTGGAATTAGGATCTACTATCTAATATCCTTTGAATTACTCTTTGGATACATTAAGTGCTACTTCCACAATTACGGTCAGCTTCATTATATTATTATTATTCATGTGAGGATTTTGATTTCTAAAACTCATATTTTATAGGGATGGTAAAATGATTAGGAAATAATTATCATGAATATTAGGATAATCACACATTATAAAAATTTCTTCAAGTATATCAAAACAGTACTATGATTTCTTTCCATAATTCATAACCACTCTTTGAAATTACTTCTTTTGAGAGGAATGAATCCCCCTCAATCCTTCACTATAATGACTTATCATATGATTATGACATTGGTGATTGAACTAAAACAGAGTTTTTGTATATCCAAATCCCCTAAAGTACTAATAATAACCATTCAAATCCTACTTACCATTAAAAGTAACTTGCTGTATAGATTTTGTTGACTGTATTTTACCCCTCTAAGAGTCAAAAATTTTAACTCCTTTTCAAGAAACATAATTTTGGTAAACTCATACCTTATTTATAATTATATAAATCAATTTTTCATATCTTATAGATACCTCAGTGATGTAATATTTTTTATTCAAGCTAGTGCTCCCAAAATTTATATATTTTGGAACATGACTTGATTTATCCAAAACCATTTTCTTCATGAATTATTTATTCTTCACTGAGTTTTTAATGAAATTTTTATAATTATTTTCATATTTATGGAATGAATTATATTTTTATTTTATATCTAAAACTTATTTGAACACTCCCCAACATTTGAAATAGAATTCTAAACATTGGATTTATACTTTTTTAAACTCTATTCTGTTTTGATCAATTTTTTTTGTAAATGATAAAACTAATTTTGTTTCTTATTTAATTTTTTTCAACTTGATTTTAAGAGTCTTATAATCATAAGTAAACTTACTCAAGACTTTATTTTAATCAAGTAAATTATACACTTAATTTTCAAATACAGATTTATTGATGTCAAAATATTTATCAGCAATCATCAATTTATTATCTTCTTATCCTATCTGGGAATATTTGATAGTAATTGTTTAAAATCACTATTAAAAATAAAATTTATCTCAATAACTTATTATTCTAAACTTTTGGAACTGATTTCACCAATTTTAATTTTTTTTATCATTCACTTTAGTAATGAGAATTTTTTCAGCATCTTCATCACCAAATTAAAACTCATCTTCATCTTAGTTTTGATTTTCCCTACTTACTATAGACAAGAATATTATCCTATGAAATTTAGAGAACTTATTAACCTTATAATTGTAACAAACATTTGTATAATTGTGTTTCTTCTTGGAGAATATTCTAGGAATATCATCTTCTTCTTTACTATCTTTATTGGTTTTTGATTTTAGATAATTTACAACATAATGTCTAATATCTCCAGATTTGAAACACAAGGAGAAATTACCTTGTACTTTAATCTCCCTATTATAAATTTTCTAGATATAAGAGACATAAATTAATAAAACCTCACCTCCAAATTATCATCAGAATCTGAACAAAAATATTTTTCTTTAACAATAACATTCAACTTGAACTTTTATTTCTTTGTGACTTCAAAATAGATTTCATTTTAATCATTTACCTTCTTATAGATAACACTGCCTTTCCTAATTTCATAATATATAAAAGTAATATGGAATTTATAAAGATAAATATAACTTGAATGTTTTTATTCAAAATTAGTTACTTTATAATCAAATATATACAATATGATATGAAAACTATTTTCAACGATACTAGTATATTAAATCTTTTTAACATATCCTTAGATAGTTCTCAAAACTTAATCCAACCTTTTTAAGAAACTGGTAATAGTTTTATCATCATTGTTTTGAATATCTTCATAATTAAGTCTCAAAAAATGTAACTTAGATCACTTCACTGTGATCTTTTCCTCATAGATATCATGAAGTTCATCCCTGATACATTTAGTGGTTTTAAGTCCTTTAAATTTTACAAAGTCACTTTATAATAGTGATGAAGAAATAACATTCTCTACATTACCATAATTCTCTAAATTTATCTTATATTTTATAGTAATAAAACCACTTTAACCCAAGGGATAGAACCCTCAGTTCTGATTTCCAATAAATAATAACTGATATATAACAGGTATGGAATCATCCACCCTTCCATATATGATACCTTTTCCCATAAAATGTAGGAATCCCCTTTCCATTCACAAAATTTAAATTATTCATTGTAGATAATTGAAATCAATGAATTCTTTTTTAAGAGACAAAAACATCAAAAAACCTATCAGAAATGAATTAAACCTTGCTTTGATGCCAATTTTATAACTAGTTAAAGATCTAAAATAGATCACTGAGAGGGGGATGTTTTTATATTTATTTTGAAATAATATTTCCCACATGTTCGGATATAGTGAATATAATTGTGACTCACCTAAAAACACACTAATATAAGGGACTACAAAATATTTACAAGGCTCACATATAAATGTGAGATTTCTTGGCCTTGGTGTGATAGGGATTCCAAAAGGACCATAATACCCACTAAAGTCATCATATGAGTAAAACAAGAAGTGTATAACCTTGATACTCATATTTTCATCTCTTAAAACTATGATTCAATGCATCCCTCACACAAGTATATTTCACACTTTATAATGATAAATGTTTGGGTAGAAATATAAATTTTTTCAAACAAATAGACTTCCTCTAAGTTATTGAGTGTGCTGAAATATTAAATATCCACTCTACCTTCACTATAATGAACAAGAAGAAATTATTCTTTAAGATTTCATATAAACAAGTTTATTATTCACTTTATTTGCACAATAGATGCACACAACCACTTCAATCGACTTCTTCTTCTTCTTTCTTTATACTCCACTTTATTATTCTAAAAAATCCACACACTTCAAAAATGCACAACAACAACTTCTTCAAGTAATTTAGATTTGAATCTAAATTTAAAATTCAAAATAACTTTCTATAATAAAAACTATTGGATAATATCCCATCAAAATATTGACCATTATATTCAAATTTGTAGTTGAAATACGATGGAATAACCATCAAATTTTAAATATGAATCAAAGTCAATACTCTTATTTAAACTTCTCAAATATTTCCTGAAATATTACTTTTACAGTGAAAAATCATTTTTTATGGAATATGAAAGTATTTAAAACTAATTATTTTTTAAATTCCAGATCATTTTATGGTTTGAAAAATATCTGATGATATGAGGTTCCTTAAATTTCTAGTGCTACTAAAAACCAACCAAATCTCCTTTGTGGTGTGGTCTGTTAACTAAATCATAGTACTCCATATTTTATCTTGAATAAAGTTTATAAAATGGAAAGTGATGTGGAGATCCAAAATTTTCAATATCCACTAAATTTTACCCAGTCTCTTATATGAATTGGTTATCCTTATACAACATAGATAACTCTGAGTGAGTCTCCTCTGTGGTGTGGATTCTTAAACTGCAGCGTGAGGTCCTGAAGACCATTTTATATCCAATTTAAAATTTTTAAATATTAATGTAATGAAAAATTATATTGCAGAATATCCCAACTCTATCTTAGAATCCTTTTTCTTGGACACCAGTTATGACATAGGCCACTTTTCCAATCAACTTCAATAGAGCAATACCAAACTTTGTGGCATGGAACTCCTTATACAACTTATTTCAATCTCCTTGTACTATAGACTCCTTAGATTATATTTAAATACTTTTAACTATATTAATCATAATATGTATTATGTATCCAACCACCATCAACTCTTAAGAAATTTGATTTAATCATGATTTCATTGACAACAAAATCCAACTAAATTACCATTTTCATTTCAATCTCTTTAACCAAATTCTCACAAAAATATCTCAACAACTTTTAGTCTCAACCAAATGGTAATTATTAAATAATTTTCTATAATTTTTCTGGATATTTAATACATTTTAAAATAATCAATTTATAGAGGTGGTGAAAATTAATTTTAATAAAATTATGCAAAACACAGTGAATAATTTTTTTTAAGAAATTCCTTTTTAATATAAAAATGTATTTACACCAAAATCAGGTATAAAACCAATTTTAATGAAATTTATTTATTTATAAATAAATAAATTATAGTTATTTTCTTTTAAAATCAATTTAAAACTGAATGTAACCTTTTAAATACTTAATTAATGAAAATTCTCAAAAATGTTTTTTATTAGAATAAAATACCACTTATGTTTCAAAGTGTTTAAACATGGTTTTTAGAATCCAAAATAATATTTTTTAAATACTATACCTCACTACCACATAAACATATATTTTCAATAAAAATGTTTTATAAACTTTTAATTAATTATAATATCATGATGATATTTAAAAAGTGATGGTATTTGTGAAAATGACATTTTCCACTATTCACCTAAATATAAAAAATTTTAGAATAATCCTCAAAATTTACCCTAAGATAATTTTAATACTATGAATTCAAAAATGAAGTTAATTTTTTCAAATTATAATTCTATAATTTTGTAATTTATATTTTGAATTGAAATATGAAATATAATTAAAAACCATTTTTAAAATTATAAGAATTATTTCAAACATTAAATATTTTAAAAATTACTTCCTATAAATTACCAATTAAATTAGTGTTAATTTATTATTAAAATCAGTAATATATTTTATCATTACATAGTCATAATTTCTTAGTTTATTTACATACAAAAACAAAGGGCCTAAAAATCATTTTTTTAGGAAATTAATTTTTAGCATAAAGTGATATTATTATTTATTTAGACACACTAATTGAATTTTATCAATGGATTTATATTAAAAATAACATTTATTTTCTTTAAAAATGAATTTTAAAATACAATTAGTTCTATTTATACAATATAATCCCATAACTACATTATTAAAGTAACATTTAATACTTACAATTTTATCTTATTTCAATGTACTATAGTTTATTTTTGTTTTGTGTTAGATACATAGTAAGATTATTTGGAATTTTATTTAATTAAAATAAATTTAAACTAAAATTTTAGGTAATTATAATAGTGTTATATTTTAAAACACCATGATGTGGTTAGACATGCACTATACCTTGGTTAGAGCCAATATAGTAGCTAACCATGTTGTTATGGGGATAAAAAAGATGTTATAGTTCTAGGTGAGATTTGATGAAATTAAATGAAATATGGAAATAAAATTAAATTATTTTACCTAGTATAAAATGTAATCTAAAATGTATTGGAATCTATCATGGTATCTGGTGAGACATAGGGAGCAAAAAAATTTATGGTATTTCATTATGGTGTAAAATAAAGAAAAGACTTTTGAAGTCAAAAATGATTTGGGAAGTTTATATATGATATTTTTGTAGGATCTGGTGTATATAAAAACTAATATTTTTTTTACATCCCATGCTAAATAAATGTTACTTTAAACTAAATTAAAAGTGGTTTTGATAAAATTAATTGGCTAGATTTGAGATATCTCATGTTAAATAATTCAATTGTTCATTTATTTTTGAAATCCCTATTTAAATATTGATTTATATAATTTCTTTATATGGAATGGATATTTTATGATTTAGTTTAAATTTTTTAAAACAATCATTTTGAATATTTTCATAACATTCATTTTGTTCTAGGTATGAAAACATAAGATTTATTTTTTAAAACTTTGACTTCAGATTATAATGTGTCATAAAATGGATCCAGTCTCCATTAATACTAGCATAAAATCCATCCCATGGAAATCCATGAAGGGGGTTCCCTATCCCCACAGTCTGGAAAAAGTTCCTAGGTGTCAATAAATTAGGTTTTGGAACTATTTACCAGAGTATAAAATCATAAAACATTAAAAACAATGAATAATAAGAATATGAAATTTTCAGGCCAAACAAGTTCTAAAAAAACCAAATCTGAATACATGGATTTAAATATAGTACAATTGGTAAAAATACAAATAAATACAGAATGAGGACATCCATAAATACTCCACACGCAAGGGGTCATCACCCCTGAGTTTTCTCCACAACACCACACTGCAGGAGGGGTCTAACAACCCAAACCACCTTCACCCAAGGCGTTGCATTTACCCGAGTCAAACATAACCAAGTCTACTTACACCCAATGGGTGTAAGTAGGATTTTATCATAATCCCAATAAGATACCACAAAAATATTTCAAATAGTATACAATATAAGGTGAAAAAGAAAGAAGCTTTAATATGTAATGAAAAGTGGTGATAAATTCCAATAAATGCAACTTTCAATTGAAAATAGTTTTTAGACTAAATATTTTAGAATGTTAACACAATTAAACATTAAATGTGAGCTATATTAAAGTATATCAAAACAAAACCTAATATAAGGGTAAATTCCAAAAATAACATGAGCACTAAAACTAGGAACACCTTTAGGCAACTAGATAGTCTCAGGCCCTATGTACCTCGTACCTCGATGTAAAGTATCCAAGTCACAACCCTTTCCCATGCACGAGTCACTAGTATAAAAAATACCCATAACATAGTGGTCACAAAACATCATCCACAAAGTTTATTTAGAGTTATCGTTATCCATTTCCTCAGTGAAACAGGGACCAAACCCATCCGGTTCACTAGCCGTACTAGTACATATCCACCCACCTAGGTACCTGGGATTCCCATTTTGTGCTCAAACAATTTCAGCAAGAAAAAAAAAATTAATTTTTTCATATAAAACACCACTAATGGTCAAATAGAAACAATACAGTAGCTATACACATTTTATACCCCTTAAAACACACCACAAAACATTTTGATTTTCAATAGAACAACTTTTCAAAATCCTACATTGTTTTGCACCCAAAACTCGTTGAAATATCCACTTTGTACACTATGTACACACTTTTATGTCACCAAAAAAATTTCATTTCCATACCCTTTAGTGAAAAAAACCATTAAGTTATGGGGATTCCCCATATGAACCAAGAAGTTATATCTTTTAAAAATCTACATTTTCACAGAAACATGACACTTATAGTCCATTGGATTCAAAAACACCATTTAAATTTTTTTTACGGGAACAAAAAAAGAGTATAAATATTCAAAACATGATTCTAATCCCTAATAATGTTCAATAAAATCATTTATGTAATTATAGGGCATCCCCAAATGAACTAATAAAATAATTATATGAAAAACAACAAATTTCACCTAAAATTGGCACTTAAAATTAAATTGCATTAAAAACACCACTAAAACCAATTTTTGAAGAAATAGTCAAATGTAATAACCATTAAAATATCATATATACAGAATATAGGTCACAAATATTTCATACACAATGTAATCACCTACAAAAATAATTAAAACCCTTAAATCTTTGTGCAAAAATCAAACCACACCACCACCGCACCACAAGGGACTTATATCAGGCCTAAAACCAAAAGAATAGACCAAGAAATACAGAATCAAACACTATGTACAAAACCAAAGTTTCTAGAAATTAGGAATCTCAAGGAAAAGGGAAAAAACCCTAATAAAATCGAATGAAACCCTAAGAAAATTGAAAGAAGAATGAAGAAGGCCCACTTACTTGAGGGATCTTCTAGAAATATCCCCAAATACACCAGTAGATGAATTATTAAACAGCCAAAAATGAAATTAAGGTTTGAATAAGGAATATAAGGTCTTATAAGAACTCTAATAGGGGAAAATATTAATAATTGAAAGAGTTATTATGGAAAGAAGTTACCTTTTAAAATATGGAAAATTTGAGAAACTCTAGGAAGTTCTTCCCTAATTTGCGATGTATACGAGCTCCAAAGAGTGTGTAATGATAATGGGTGAATGGATGGGTTTAGTGGGTTTTAGTGACACTTATAATGACTGAAAAATAATAAAAATTTAATAAGTTTCTAAAAAAAAATTGTTTTGTAAAAACATGAAATGGGCTTCCGGGCTAGCCCAATTCCTTATATAAAAACCCAACTCCATAATTATTATGGATTCCTAAAGGGTCCAAATTGAAATGGTGGTATTAATTGGTTAGAGTAGGCCATTTAGGAATTGTATTGGATAGAAAATGTTGAAAAATGAAGGAGTTATAAAAGAAAAAAAATTTATTTTTAAATCTAGAAATGTGCTCACGATTTGGACCAAATTTCAAAAACCCACCCCTTCCAAAAAAATGCATGGGAAACCACCAAAACAAGGCAAGAATGGAAATTAAATGAAAATAAATTTAAAATAAGTTATTTCTATGACATAATGGATTTATGATCTTAAATTTATTGGTTAATTATTGTTTATATATTTTAGGTGTTATAGTTATGATGGAATTGAGGTCTCTCTTGAGTAAAGAATTATGGGTAGAGGAACTTTGGGTCAGACTACTCACTAAAATAAAGGGTTATTACTTATTTAAAAAAATTGGGGATGAATAGTTGTGGCTCTATGATTACTTTTGTGTGGATTTTTGGTTTCATATAATTATAATCCTTTACATGTATGAGTTTTATGTACCTTACGCATGAGATGCATATGTATATGTGTAAGTTTATTTGGATTCTATTTTTGGGTTAGTAATATAAATTGTTATTTTCTTAATGAGATAAAAAATAATATGGTTTGAATATATTAACTTTGTGGAAGGAATAGAGATTCTGAAACTAAATATCTAGAACCCTGCATATATATAGGGGTTTTATGAAATGTAAAGATTTCATGGGATGAAATAGTTTCAAATGATATTAATATAATTAAAATATAAATGGTAAAACTAAGAAAATCTATTAAATAATAAGTGTGAGATTCCTTATAAAGAAACACATGAAAATACCTCGATCATCCAAACAGGTAGGTCATGAAAATGCTGGGTTTCCATGGATTTTATTATATAAGGAATTTTTAATGTGGGTGAAAATAAATGCATTAGGTTCCCATATTAAATTATGATATCTGAGTTATAATTACTAGGGAAAACCTAATAATATTATAATATTAGAGGAATAGACTTTATTTTATCCACCTAATGGATTTGGGAAAAGGGTTGTATACTTTACTACAAAAGATTCATATGAAACATCATGAAATTTACAATGAACACTTTTGTGAATTTTTATTCATAAATAAAAATATAAATTCTAAATAACTTTTTTTCTTTCAAATAACCAATTATTTATACAAATATTTATCACTTATGTTATTTATTTACATATTTTTCATGAAAAATATAAATGTATTTATTTAAATGGTTTTATTGAAAGGGTGGCTCATAAAATGAGCAACAATCCATCGTGCCTACATGACAATTGCGATTGAACCCATTACCAAAGGTTGATAAGGACTCATCACCTTCTATAAACTTTCATGATTCTCTAGTTTGGTTATCGATTATTTATATATATACATACATATTTTTTATTATGATTATTTTAATATATAGTTTTATTTGATAACTACAGTTATTTTACTAATTTTTTTGTTTCTAAATCATCTCAGTTATTAATTCATTAAAATTTAATGGTTAAAAAAACATGACGCCGGTTTTTATTATCATAAAATTGGATTTACAATCATATGAAATTTTTTGCACAATTAAAAATAAATAATATATTGTGATGCCTTTTCAATTAGCATTATAGTTCATTTAAATTATTTTTTATCTTAATTTTTGTATAAGTTTTATTACTTTATAATATTTTTTTAAATTTTAAGTAACAAATTTCACTATAGAAATTAAATACATCTTTATTTCATTCATTTAAAACAATACATTTATCGTAAAATCATGTCCAGTAAAATAACCAACATTGAAAAAATTATACACACAAAAAGTCTTTTAAATTTCCTAATAACATTACACTTATGTATAAATATGGACTAGTACAACTAGGAATAGTAAAGGGATATAAACATTAAAGAATAATACATTAACTAAAACAAACTCCATCTGCTTGAAATACACCAAGAGGATCGATCATACCATAAATATTATAAAAAGGTAGATAAGAATTTGGGAAACAATGGAAATTATCAAAGGACGCGTAAGAACCTTTATAAGAAAATTAGTGAGTGACGATGTAAGAATGAAAAAAGGACGCGTAAGAACCTTTTATAATTGTCAAAAAATTTATTTTTTTATAAAATCACTAAATTGAAATAAATAAGGATATTTATTTAAAAGTTAATATTATCATATTTAGATAATTATTTTAGTAAAATCAAATACATTTTTGGGTTTATCACATTAAAATCATTTTAGGGTAATTTTTGTTTGTGAGTTTTCTGACAAAGTTATTTTTTTGGTGAAAAAAATGAAAATTCCCATTTTATAAAGAATTGAGATTTTATGACATCATCATTATGTTAGTATGAATAAAAATTTATGAAAAATTTTATCTAATAAAAAATAAATTAAATATTTATATATTTTTTTAAAATATTAATTGTATAATAGAAATTTATACTTTACTTTTTTTAGCAAAAGAATAGATTTTTGAAATAAAAGTCATTTTTTTGTGTTCATTAATTGGGTTGGATGGGAGGTATGTTTTAGTGTAGTTATTACATACTTCCACCCACATTTTACCAACCATTATTATGTTAGATTTTTTTTTGAAATATATTAATTCCACAATTGGTTCCCTCCACAGGTATAGATACATAGATTCCCTCCTCATTTTCTACACCAAATCATTTGAGCATGATTTTCTCTAAATTCCCCTATCAAGAGTCTTTCCAAGTTTGTTATATGGTTTTAAGTAGTCCTTTTTTATCTTTAAAGTAATGACTCCGACCCTAGTAGCACAGATCTAGTAGTTACTTCATTACATTGGCATAATATATAAAGAATCACATATCGAGGGAATAAATAGTTTAGTTGTCTTGGTAAAATTGATTCATAAATTATTCCCATATAAAATTTTTAAACAATAATTACAACATTTTCTTTCAAGAATAACATATTCCCTCCAGAATATCGTTATATAATAATCATAGTATACATCAAAGATTCACGGGGAAAGTAAATAAAATAAGGGTGATATCAAATGCCCATTAAAGGTAATGTATGTTTGAAGCTATCATGATTCAATAAGAATAATGAAAAATGAAAGTTAAATATCTCAACACACATTTCATTTAAATAATACATGGGAATGAAATGCCTCCATATATAATATCATAGCAAAAATATCATAGATAATAATATCTAAAATTATTGATATATGAATTGCTTAATTATTATATGTCATGATTTTTGGAATCATGGTGCCAATAATTTCAAGACCTTTCATAACATGGTTTAAAAATACTAGGTAAAAACTAATTATGTTTGGCCAAATTCATCTCTACTATCAAGACCTTTCACAAGATGGTCCAAAACTACTAGGTACAAACCGATTAGGTTGAACCAACTGATTTGTCTCATGAGACCTACCTATGAATTGGGGGGATTTATATATATGGTCCCCACTTGACATTTCATGTCCAAATAATTCATCTTATATTAAATAGTTGATTTAATTTATAAAAAATATGCCTTATCATCAAATATATGTATTTAGTAAAAGATCAAATTTATCAATATCTCTATATTCAAGAAAATAAAAAACCATCCAAATAAATATTAATGATGGTATCATTAGAGTAAATGATCAATATATAATTAAACAAGGATGTTTCTATATATGAAAATAATTTAAAGAGATCATTGGAATATTTCATGTAGAAAACACCATTTTTTACTTTGAAAATATTTTTTAAAATAAAAAAATTTTCATGTAATATATAAGTCATTTTCTTTGTAAAGAAACTATTAAACTTATAAATGAATATTTAAATAATTAAGGCTTAAGGATAGTTAGAAATTCCATTCATTCTGTATAAGTTAAAAACATTCCTTTTACTCTTTTGCAATAAAAATCATAAAATACATTTTTGGAAAATGATAAGAAGATTTCATTAAATATTTTTTTGTAAAAAGTAAAAAAGGGGTAAAAATTACTTTAAAAAATAATTTTATAATTTCAAAAAACATTTTTAATTTTTTTGAAAACATGGGCATAGAAAAATATATACCTCAATAGAGACATAAAGACATAAAACCTTGAATAATGATGATATTATCAAATAATACCTTACCACTTTGTAATTAGCTGAATCATATTAACATGAAATAAATAAATTTAAATGAAACTTTATATAACATGAAGGAAAAATATTCATGATATAATATATCAAAGGGTATAATATACACTACAAAAAATCAAAAATTGGTGAATATGAAATATGTCTCACAGAAGTAAAAATGAGAAGAGAAACCCTTAGCTTAGGTTCAATTTACTCATTATGTGTATAAAACTAATTTATTGTAGTTTTAGACATATTATTAACTTATAATAGTATCATATTAATCTTTCTGACACAATATATAACCCCCTCATAACGTTTTACTACTTGTTATTTCGCTGTTTCTTGTATTAATTGCCTTATTTTCTCATGCTTGTTTTTTCTTGAAAGTCCCAGTTGTCTTACATAACATTTATATCCAACATATCCATAATAATATTAATGTAATAAATATACTTTTTAATCAATAAATAATTTTTTTAACAATTCTTTAATGTTGAATGTAGAAAATTAATCACATCTCTTTGTAAAGACGGTAAGTCATACGTAGACACAAGCGATAATATCATTTCTAAATAATTGAAAGGGTAAGGACACTGATGATATATTAATTTTTCCATAATCAATATAATTTAATAATTATAATTTATATCCATTATTTATATCATTATAGTGATCCAAGTAAATCAGTGATGAAAAAAGAATTACACTGCTATGTGATGATGGTAATCCGTATATATACATATGTGGTGATTTCATTTTTCATAGGATGGATACAAAGTAGAATATGGAAATTTGATAATAATAATAACATATAATAATATATATGATACTAGATTTATTTTTTTTAAATTTAAACAACACATTAAAAGGATGTAGAAGAATAAATAAACTTGAAAGAGTCGGTAAAGATGATTTCCTATTCTTCGATGCGCTGCCTTTAGATATCTTCTTATGGAGGATAGGGTTGGTATTTTTGGAAGGAAAATACCTCTATAATTTTTCTAAGTATGTTGGGAAGAGAAATGGGGATGAATATTTCTATATATAAGGATTAATGTGGCATGAATAAGTGAGGAAGAAGGGGCCCTTTTATAATTGAGTGAGGGACACTTTTGGAATGTCTAAATATTTTAAATTATAATAATTTAATTTATCATAAAAAAACTATCATAATGGAAATTTATTTGAATATAATATAGTATATGGTTTTAATAACATAAAAAATATAATTTAGAGATGTTTTAGTGTCATTTTAAACCTTATCATTTTGGTTAACCCCTTGGCTATTTATTTTTTACCTTAACTGTGGTAACCATTATTTTAATCAAAAAGGGTTAACAACGTTACTATAAAAGAAAAAATGTCTCATAAATGGAAAATTTATTATGTTATAAACTATATTAAATTAAAATAGATGAAGGAAAGATTCATAGGAACTTTAAGTAATTTAATAAAATATTATTTTGATAAATTATCATTTATGTCAATTTTGATAGTATTCATTTAATTTGACTTCAAATACATAAAGACAAAGGGGAAAATCGAATATAATGATTTATGATTTATATAATAAGTAATATAGATCTAAAAATATCATTTAACTCATTAAAACACTCAAATTATATCAAAATTAATATTTTAGAATCATCTATTTGATTTTTCTATTAATTAAATAAATACTCTATTAATATTGAACAATTATTTAATGTAATTAAATAATTAATATAAATTTAAAATAAATTTATATAGTGGAAATAATTTTAATAATATAAAAATATATTTTTTTTATCTTTATTTTTTTCCTATGTGAACACATAAAATATATTAAATACAAAAGTGTGACATTTTGTAACTATATTTGATTTAAATAATATATAAGTTATTTTTGTAGAATATTTTCCATTAAACAACTAAAACTCAATAATAAGTTTATATGGGTCAAATATTATTTATCCAATAATTTTTTTATAACTTTAGGTCATGGTTATACCCGTATGTTTTTATTTTAGCCCATATTTAAAAACTTTAACTCTTACCTTAACAAAATGGATTTTTTTTCACTTTGAATATTAATATAGTTACAATAAAATAAAAAAGGCCCTTAAATGGATCATGGTTAAAATTTTCAACCCTATTTAAACCAATGGGTGAATCTAAGATTTTTAGGAATTTTATATCATTTAATAAAATATTATTTATTATAAAATTTTCATAATATCAATTTTAAGAACTATTTATTACATTTAATTTAATAAAATTAATAAAAAAAGATAAATTCAAACCAAATATTTTATTAAATCTATAATATGTCGAAATAATCTATAAAATTTTAATGAAATCAATTTGATCATGTTATATCTATTTTAATATCATTTATTTGATATTTCCATTAATAAGCTAATTACTACATCATCATTGTATAATTATTTATGGAAACTATTTACTCACTGAAAATGAATGATAAATTTCCATGATGTAGAAAAATAATTTTTTTTCTCAAAGTAATATTAATAATATAAGATATCTATAACATCTTGAGTTTTTCAATCTGGTCGAAAACCTCTCAAGTTTTAAATTTTTGAATTGGTGGGTATGCCAATTTATTTTTCAATGATCGAAACCAAATACTGAGTTTTTCATCAACCGAATATATTGTTTTAGGATGGTTTTAGTGTCTTGGAGGGTGAATCAGATGTTGATATGGGTTTTGGGAGAATCATAGGCCCGAAGGCCATGTTTTTGAGTTGCAGGTCAAGGGGCATAATTTAGGGAAACCTGTGCAGACTCTTTCAGCTGACCATGAATTCTCATTTTGATCTAAAGTATGGTTTGGAAAATAATGCGGGGAAAGGTGGACAGCTATGGAACCATATCTAACGTTTTTAACAAAGGTATCATGCATGGTTTGAGCATGGGTTGAAAAACTGTGTGGGCCTGAGGCCTTGGTCAATGGGTGTCACATGGTTAGCACATGGTTTGAAAAAATGTGCAAGATAACCATGGAGCCTCATTAAAGGGGAAACTTATTGTTTTACATCTATTTTATTTCTACCTTTATCATTATTTTTTTATCATTCTTTTTCCCCATTCTTATCCCACGGGTCATGCACAAATGGAGGGTTTCCACCAATTTTCCTCCTCCATTCGATTTTATCCAACACATAAATTAGTGAACCATTTTTAGATCCACTGGGTATGTTGGAACTATGATGGTAAGGATTGAATCAACCATGCCACTTTTCTCCCTTTCTCTCAACTCAACGAGTACAAAATCCATTTGAGACATTTTACCCTATTTTCTTAGCATTCGAAGAAATCATTTATTTCTTCTAAACCAATTCGAGTTAGTGGCTAATACTAGACATGCATGTGTCTGTGAGTAAAAGGTAAGTGGTGCATACACTATTAAAAAATAAGCCTTTAAAAGTGCTAAAAATGGCTTTTATTAGTGCTAGAGTAGCACTAAATTCTAGAGAAAGATTAAAGTCCCTTGTATTTTATCAATTACAAAAAAGAAATAATAAATGGGACCATTATCAGCACTAAAAAAAGTGGTGATAAAGGGGTCATTTATTAGTGCTTTTTATAGAAATGATAAAATACCACTTTATGAGTGCTTTTATTTAGTACCGATAAAGGGAACCTTTATCAAAGTTTTTCATAGCGTTGATAAATGACCCATTTATTTGGGCTTTTAAAATCATTGATAAAGGATCCATCTATCAGTTCCTTTAAAATTTGTGATAATAGACCCATTTATCAGCACTTTAAAAAGTACTAATAAATGAGTATACTATAATGTGTTGTAATAGAACATCATAGCACTAGTTCAATGTGTTGTAATAGCACCCTGAAGCACCTAAAACAGCACCATATATTAAAAAAATCAAATACCAATATAGAAATTAAATAAAATGAAATTTACAAAACAAATAAAAGAATGAAACACTATTTTATAGACATTTGAAACATTGGTTTATATAATTTCATAAGTAAAAATTATGACATACTTTCAAAAATATCAATGTTCCTTTTTCTCTTGATCCTGGCCCCAAATCATGCTATTACCGAACAAACCATCCCTGATCGAAAAAAAGAACGCACCTATATAAGAAAAAATTCTTATGTTAGTAATAATATGATGAAATAAATTAACACAGAGTGCTAATTTTAAACTAAACATTGAGGCATACAAGGAAAACAATGTATTATATTGAGTAGTGGTTGATTCTTCCACTTCACACCATTTATTGATCATATTCAATCATTATCTCTATGAAAATTAATTAAGTAATTATAATATAAATCCTAAGAGCTTTTGATCAGTTTTTAGTGAGAGACACTTTTTGAACTAAAATGTTGATTTTAAACTAATAACATACACTTTGAGTCATACCAGACACATCATGTATTTGATTGAGGTCAGTATGAGTGCGAAAAATAAAAAATTACTTACTGACTGTTTCTGTAAAATATCAAAACAATCTGAATGTGTTTTCCCAATTTTGAGTTGGTCAGTTGTCGATTTTTCTAAAATTAATGTCAATTTTAAATAAAAAGATGGACATGGACTCATACCAGTCAAACCATTCATTATATTGAGATGATTATGATTCATACACATATCAAATAACTTAGGGATATTTTTCCTAAAGTATCAAAACAATTTTAATGTGTTTCCTCAATTTTGAGTATGTCACTATTTTTTAATAAAATGTCATTTTAAACTGGAAACACACACTTTGACCCATTTCAATCACATCATGTATTAGTTTTTTCCTGAAACTTACTCCTGCATTTCATAAATTACTTATGAATAATTTTACTAAATTATCAATAAATTCATAGCATGTTTTATTGGGTTTCGATGAGTGGACTTTTTTGAACTGAAATATAGATTTTGAAGTTATGACAGACACTTTGAGTCATACCAAGAACATCATGTATCAGATTGAGGTGTAGATGACTCTGAGACATCACAAATTACTTATGGATCATTTCAATAAATTATCAAAATAATCCAAATGTTTTTTTTTGCAGTTTTGAGTAGGTCAATTGTCAATTTTACTAAAATTGATTTCAATTTTAAATAAAAAGAAAAACATGGAGTCATACCAGTCACAAAATATTTTAGATTTAGTTTCAGGTAATTACTACATGTCTCAAATGACTTATGAATCATTTTCCTAAATTAAAAAAATATCCGAAATTCATTTTCTTGGTTTTGTTTACCTTACTTTCCTTTTTTACAAAAATATCATTTTAAACTAGAAACACACACTATGAATTATTTTGATCACATCATGTATAAGTTTTATATGAAAACGATTTATAAAAATAAAAATTAACTTATTAATATTTTTTTTCTAAATTATCATGAAAATCCTATCATGTTTGATATGATTTCAGTGAGTGACACATTTTAAACTAAAAATTCTATTTTAAAATGATAACGAACACTTTGAGTCATACCTAGAACATCATGTATTGAATTTATGTGGGGATTATTCATACACATTAAAAAATACTTATGGATCATTTCTAAAAAGTATCAAAACAATATGAAAGATGTTTCTTGGTTTGGAGTAGGATATATGTCTATTTTACTAAAATTGATGTCAATTTTAAATAAAAATACATGTTTGGAGTCATAACATCCACAATGTGCATTGTATTGAGGTATAAATTGTTACTCAAAGTCTCAAATGATGTATGGATCATTGAAATAAATAATCAAAAAAATACAAATTCATTTTCTTGGTTTTGATTACATCACATGTCTTTTTAACTAAAATATCATTTGTAATTGGAAATACGTACATTGACTCATTCCAATCACATCATGTATAAGTTTGATGTGAAACAGATTCATACATATAAAAAAATAATCATTTTCCTAAATTATCAATAAAATACAAGTGAGTTTGATAGTTTTTCAGTGAGAGGAACTTTTTAAACTAAAATGTCAATTTTAAACAGATAACAGATACTTTTAGTCAACCAAGAACATCTTGTATCAGATTGAGGTGTGACCAATTCCTATATAAAAAAATAAATATGGATAGTTTTCATAAATTATCAATAAATTTTGAATTTATTTTATTTGTTTTGAGTACGTAAGTTATTCTTTTTACTAAAATTGATGTCAAATTTAAATAAGAAGACAAAATTAGAGTATTACTGATCACAGCATGCATTAGATTAAGGTTAGGATGATTCATAAATGTCTAAAATGATGTATGGATTATTTTACTAAAGTATCAAAACAATATGAATGCATTTTTTTAGTTTTGAGTTTGTCACTTTCCTTTTTTACTTAAATTCCATTTTAAAATGGAAACATTAACTTTGAATCATTCTGATCACATCATGTATCATTTTGACATGAAACTGATTCCTATAAGTTAAAAATGAATTATGAATTGTTTTCCTAAATTAAAAAAAAATTGATCACATTTGTTTGGTTTTCAGTGAGTGGAGCTTTTTAAACTAAAATATCAATTTTAAACTGATAACAGACACTTTGAGTCATAATGAGCACACCGTGTATCAGATTGAGGTTAGACTAATTTCTATACATCAAAAATGAAATATAGATAATTTTCCAAATTTATAAAACAATCTGATTCTTTTTTTATCAATTTTTAGTGGTTTTTATATATTTTTTTACTAAAATTGATGATAGGTTTAAATGAAAAGAAGCACTTGGAGTCATACCAGTCACACCATGTGTTGGATTGATGTGTGGCTGATTTGTACATTTCCCAATGTCTCAAAATAATAATAAATACAAATGTTACAATGATTTAAAATGAATTTATTTACCAAACTACCAACACAATATATTGACTCTATGTTATTAGAAGAAAAACCATTATTATTTTTGAAATAAAGAAGAGTAAAGGAATCTAATGTGTCCATTATATCATGAAAAGTCACCAAAATGACCAAATGAGCTTCCTATACTCTTCTATATTTCAAAAAGAATGGTTTTTCTATGAAGAACATTGAATCAATATAACTTCCTAAAATATCGGTGAAAAAAACTAAATCCATATTAGATAAAAATTGTAAGGAAATTAACTTATAAATAAGAGAATAAAATGATGACAAAATTAATTAAATATGTATTATGGATTTAAATTTTCATGATAGTTGTATACATTCTTGAGGAAGTTCCTTGTTGTCATTATCTTAGTTTCAGTCTTTATGTATAATCTCTCACAAGCATGAGAAGCTTCGAACAAACCACCCCTACCAAACAAAATAATCCACATACATAAGAAAACAATTATGATAATATTAATACTAAAAATAAATAAATAAAACATAAATATGGAAAAATAAATAAATTATATGGATAATTATTTTACTATGAAAACATTAAGATTACCTCTATGATTGAGTAGTGTAGGGAACATGAATGAAATTGATAAATTCCAACATTGTAGGGGTGTATCGATTTTGAGGGAGAAGAATTTTGTGGAATTTTTGGTGCATAAAGGAGTGAAAGATGGATAAACCCCTCCAAGAAGAACAAAATATTCCACATGTATAAGAAAACAATTATCCTTTTAGTAATAGTAAAAATAAATAAATTAAAAATTAATATGAAACAATTAATGAATTCTATGGATAATGATTTCATTATGAAAACATTAAGATTACCTCTACTATTGAGTAGAGAGAATATCGTTTCTCTTTGGGAAAATGAATGAAAGATTGACAAAAATATTCTAAAATAAATAAACTCTATAAGGAATAATTAAAATTAAATTGATGTTCTATTATATAATTTTCATTAAAATAGAGAAAGTATATCATAACATTACATTTACATCATCCCAAAGGGTTTTCTTCATTATAGTTTTCTCTTTATAGGTAATGGTAAAATCATCATGTGCAGAATACATTGTCTATATAGTAGTCAAACATTTAATTTAGATTATATTAATGTAGTAGAGAACATATAATATTATGAGGAAAAAAAATTTTATATTAAAAAACAATTTTACCTTCTCATTGAACTCTCTTACCTTTTTAAAGGTTTTAGGGATTTGGTTCTTATATTGAGAATCCAAATCCCCTATTTGTGGTCCCCTATAAATTACAAGACATTTTCTACATTGGTACTGACATAAATTAATTTGGTCTCCCAATGAAAGGGTCATACTTGATTGAATTTTCATCTGACCCAACATTTGTTTTAGTCACCAGTAGGACAATCAACCAATTATTATTTCATGAACTGGAGACATAAAATAATTGCACTACTTGTGAGGCCATTATGAGTGAATCGTCTTTTTCCCATTCTATATTGAAATTCACCTTCAAAAATCCAATTTTATCAACTTTCAGTACACTCATATTGTCGACCCATTTGAAATGGAAAATAAACACTTGAAATGTTGTATAATCCAACTCACATATCTATTTGATAATTCCAAAATATGGTATATTTTCATAAATTGGATTTCTGTCCTTAGAACCAGATATTTGTATCACTTCATCCAAAATCTTAACACCACTATTTTGTATCATACTGCAGTCATCATATTCTTTTATATAGAGTGTAAAACCATTGATTACAAAACCAGTGTAAGATATATCATTTTCATTCAGCCCCCTGGCTAGCCATTGAATTCATTTGACAATTGAATTCTAATTTTTATATATCTCCTTATAAATTTGATCTCATAACCAACCAATAATCTATTGATTATGTGTGTTTTAAATCCAACCTTCACCCTATTGATGGATTCAAATATCTTATAACTTTTTATGGGATTAAATGTATGGATCTTCATCTTCACTATTATGTAAAATATAAAGGTTCTAATGCTCCCCCTCTATAAAGGTAATTTTAACAACCTCTCTTCTGAAAATCTCTTCACCCATAAGGCATTCCCTATGAAGATACTTTGGAAGACTGATGCTTTTAACATCTGATAGGTAATCAATATAGAATTCAATAGCTTCTTAAGAAATATATCATTGTGTAATATAACCTTCTAGTAGACTTTGATTCTTGATATACCCTTTCAAAATCTACATACTGTTCAATGGGGTACATCCATATATAATGGACAAGACTGCATATTTGAACCTATCTAACCAAGTAAAACATCAGGTTGACCATTATATCAAAGAATTATGGTGGTAAGAACATCTAAAATTAACATAATATGACTGAAACATCCTTATTCATGATTTTAAGCTTCGTAGATTCTATAAGTTTATTACATATAGCTTTGAAAAAGAAGTAGAGTCTGGTTAATGTATGTCATACATTTTGAGGCAGAATGTAACAAGAAAGAAACAAGAATAAAATCATTCATCAAAACATTAAAATCATGTGATTTAAGCCCTTCTAACTTCAAAATATTCATTGAAAAAATATTATTGATATTTTATGAAACTAAGAAACTTGTGTACTATTAAGGAAAATAAAAAATTTCAATTTTTCATGTCTGGATATAGTGTAAGATGTTAGAGGAAGAAAATTATTACTTTTACCCTTCACCAGTGCCAACTCTTCCCTTGTCCCCATTTCAATAAAGTTTATCCTAGCCTTGATTCCATATTTGGTTTCTCTAGGAAAATTTAGTAACATACCAATAACACTATCAAATATTTTCTACATGCATGAAATCAAGAAAATTTCTCGAATATAAAAAATTCTTATACTATAATTCAAATAAAATTGATCACTTCAACCAACTTGATTTTGCAAGGTTTTTCAAAAATGGTTTACTAAAAATTTTGTCAATATCTTTTACATTATTGTACATTGGATCACCCATTACTATTGATAGAGTTTTATGTTGTTCAATATTCCCATCAAGTGATATTATCCAAGATCAGTATTTATGTCGTCAAGGTTAAAATTTACGATTTCCTAAAAACATAGTCTTCAAGGATTCTTTTAACCGAACTGAGTATATGATTTTTTCACAAATGAGACACCCCAAAATTCTTTTAATTCTATAACCTGATAAAGTTCCATAAGCAGGGAACTAATTCATCATTGTTGGAACCACTTTGTGTATAAGGTTGTATTTGTTGTCAATAGTTGTCAATGCAGATCAAAATGAAGGTGATCATGAAATACTCCGATGAAGTAGAGGAGTGGTGATTCAGATGATTTTTGTGCTGATCTTAAGTTCAAAGAACATGTGTCAAAGGTGATACATTGTTTACAACAATGAAGAATGTGAGGAGTAGTCCATTCGAGGATGATTAAAGAAGAATGAGGTTTTTGGATGAAGACCATGCAATTACTCATGATTGCATGAGAACCATGCTAGAGACTTCTTGACGGATTGAATCACATGTTTTGCATGAAGTTGATCATGATAGCCATGCTAGAGACTTCTTGACGGATTGAATCACATGCTTTGCATGAAGTTGATCATGACAGTTGATGAAGAAGACAATGTGCCAATGAGTTGACTTCTGAGATGGCCATGCGGAGATTGCAATTATGAGATGGCCATGCACATCACATTGTATCAGAAGATAATGGTACTAAGGTTTTTCCTTCAAAGAATACATATCACAATAGTGGAGTTTGTGATAAAAGCCAACGAGTTGCTGAAGGATACAGATCACCAAGAAGAAGTGCTGTTGAGGTGATCGTGCTTGTTGACAAAGCAAATAAACGACATAAAAATTTGTTGAAAAAGGAGATTCCATGGTGACATGTCGAGTTCAAGAGTTTTGGTCAACGATATATGTTTTATTCATGAACTTCGACAGAGGAATGGATGATCTGGAGGCGGTACAAAAAGAGCAGATACAAGGTGGCGCTGTTTCCCAGTGTTTGCCAAATTTTTGGGCCTCAAAATCGGAAAATGAAGACATGGATTGTCTGCAAAAGGAGGTTCGCACAAAAAGGAAGTGGTGCGCGAAATATAAGAGGATTGTGCGAAATAATTGATCTGGGCACGCAAAATTAGCGGGTTGCGCGAAATCTTGAAGTGTGGTGCGCAAAACAGCGGGTTGCGCGAAATTGTATTTCGCGTAAAAGATGTTTCAAGGCCGAAAGCTTGAAAATCGGTAAAGGCATGAGGCGCGCGAAATTTTGGAGGCGTGCGCGAAAAATTGAAGTGGCGCGTGAAATAGCGGATGAAGTATTTCGCGCAAAAGATGTTTCGAGGTCCGAAGCTCGGAAAATGGCAAAGGCATGAGGTGCGCGAAATTATGGAGCAGTGCGCGGAAAATGGTTGTGCGCGGAAGATTTGTATTTCGCGATCAAAGTGGATTATGCGCTCAAGAAGGGTTTTTCACGCGGGGTCGATTTTGCCTATAAATATGAAGTGACCCTCCTCCATTCAACAGATTTCAAGACATAGAAAATACCCGAGCTCTGGTGTGCGAAATTGAAGTTAGAAAGGGTGTTGCGCGGAAACTTAAAGTTTGCGCGTAAAGTCAGATTGCGCGAAAAGAAAAGGCTGCGCAGAAAGTTGGTGATTGGCGCGTAAAAGGAAGATTGCGCGAAAAGTGGATTTCGCGCAAGAGTAGTGAATTGTGCGCAAGGCAGTTTCCAGGCTGCGTGTAATATTTGGAAGTTGCGCGAAAAAGGAATTTCGCGCAAACCATAGAAATTGCACGCAAGACACCGTAAGGGTAGTGCGTAAAAATTGAGGTTGCCCGGTACATCCGGTGCAAAGTGAGATTCATCTGCGGGTGAAAGTTGGACTTCAACAGAGCATCTACATACAGAGGAAGATGCATTCCTTCATGAAAATGAAGAGACCTACAGGTCTATAAACTGTGACTGAATCCCTTCCAAGAGCAGTGAGCTTAGGAAGAGGAAGAATGTGATCCTCTCCACCGGCAGTGAGCCAGGGGGAGTCAACGGGAGTGACCCGAGGGACGCAGTGAGCTATCCCTAAACAATTGTAAAGGCAGTGAGCCTAGGACAGAGTGTCTGTACCCGAACATTTGTATCCGCAGCTAGTGAAGCATAGTGGATTTAGGTACGACCGGCAACCTGTCGGCGTATACTCCTTGGACGTAGCCCTTAGTGGTGAACCAAGTAAAAATAGTTGTGTCATCTGTCTCTGCATGTGAATGTTTAATTGCTGATCATATCCATCATACAGGTTTAAGTAGTTCCTACCAACGTGGGAACAAGATCCACAACTAAAAGAAGAAAAAGTTGCCACCCTGATTCACCCCTCCCCTCTCAGGGTGTCCCGGGGTCCTACAATCATGTCATACAATATAGCCCTCTATGTTAATTCTTCAATTATATGAGCATCTTACATTATACCACCCATATGACACATCATTTTTTGATATTCAATCAATGGAACCAAATATACATGAATATCATTATCGGGTTTCTTTCATACAGATATAAGCAGAGGCAACATAATGTATTTGCGCTTCATGTATGACCATGGAGGAAAGTTATAATTTACCCACATGATGAGCTATTTACTATGAGTACTACACTTTAGACCTAAAGGATTTATTTCATCTTTAGATAATGCAAGATGAAAGTTTCTCTGCTCATTTCCAAATTCAGAATACTCATAATTAATTTTCACCAACTAAGGAGAATTTTCTAGATGATATAGGTTCCCATTTTTATTTCTTGTATTTGTGTGTCATGTCAATTATCTTTTGGATTCCTGACATCCATATCATATTATAAACCATGAAATGCTAAGAAATTACCCGTTATATTTTGAAGGACTTAATTAATTTCTATTGTATTGATTTTCACTACACTTAAGAAAATTTGTGAGTGATTCAAGGTCCTTCAGAAACAATATGTAGTCATTTATATAGGAGTATATATTTTTATAGATCATTTAAATTGAACGTATCTTTCATTTAGAGTCATATGTTTGACATGGTAGTTCATTTTCATTTGGTATCATATCATTCAAGAGACCAAGTAGTTATGTAAAGCTGGTGTGACTTTTACTGTTTCTAGGTTTCGAATTATATAACTTCAATATAGCTGAAAATGTTGTGTATTTAGTACAACTAGTATAAAATTGTATCTTGGAACAACTATTTAACTTCTCAAACAACTTTGGACAATCATGAAGGTCATATTTAATTTTCATTGTCATTTCTTTCATGAAATATCCATCATCATTTACACTGGTATTCATATCAAATGATCTATAAAATGCAATATCATCCCAATAGGTTTTCATGTTTAGTTTTTACTCAGTTTTAGCTTAACATTTTTAGCTCTGATCTATACTGTGAAAAATAAAATTTTCTTTCAACTCTTCCATACTAATTTGTTTTGAATAAAAATAATGTATATGCTGACAAAGGTTTTGAGAGGGGGTGTATGCATGCTCTCTTGAAAATTTCATGAACTATTTACTCTATATTTATACAATTTTTTCAAACAATCAGCATGAATCCATTTTTAATTAATATTCATTATATTGGGATATAAAATATTAATTTTTTAAATTAAATAAATAAATACACATATGATATTCATTATGAAAGGTGAAAGTTACAGACAATTATGATAAGGGAAACCCAACATTTGATTGTTTCAAATAATTTGAGTATGATTTGAAGAAAATGGGTAATTGAATTTAATAAAATAATTACTCCACTATCGTAGGTGTTATTATCTGAATCCATTCAATGGTGAAAGTTATATAAAACTGTTATACTCATCAGCTCATCTCATAAACATTTATCATTTCATTTTGTTATTTGGCACATATCCTTTATATCTTGTGCACATGCACCAATGTTGATTAAAATACTCTAAGTGGTAGTCATCAAATGTATGATTACTGATTAATGTAGTAAAAAAACATAAATGAGTTGAGGGATATGTCTCCAAAAATAAAATGCAATAACTATTTGTTAGATGAAACGATTGAGAATGAAATTTGTCTATAAAAGAGAAGGGATATGAGTCTCAAGACACAAATTGTAATAATAACTATTGTTTGACACACATCAAGTATTTATTAAATCCCTTAAACAAATGAACATATAATATATGAGATTAAGAAGTAAAAAGAAACCCAAATATTGTAAGAAAATAACAAACTCACATTTAATCAACTAGGAGATTTAAAAATTTATTGATAAAACATTTTAATAAATAAAGAGTTATTTCATATATATGGATGGTAATCAAAGATTACTAGAGGTAGAACCAATACATGTAGACCTAAAATAATGAATAACAAAAAATAATTTCTAATATATAGAATTTGATAACCTCAATTATATATTTTTGGAATAAGTGGTGTAACAACCTTTGGAATTATTACAATTAATAATAACTGTATATAAAATATTTGAAAACATCCCAAGACTCTAGGAATGTCATATATCCTCATTGACTTATCCATAAGATTATAGAGAGATCATCCCATTAAATCTACACACATGAAGGATTCTAGGGAGATCATCTAATACACATTGAACCATCCTTGAGATGCTAGGGATGTCCATAAATAAGTTGGAAAAAAGAAATATTACACATCAATAAGATACATAAAAAACAATGGATAAAACCACAACAACCCTTGAAACATCTATCCAATACACAATAGCCTCTACAGTGATAGAAAAACTTCCTTTGGGTCACATTTTCTAAGTGGACTACCCTTACATCACTCAAAAATCTATGTGGAATCCCAAAATTAATAGATCTAAAAACAATATGTCACATCTAAAGTATCTACTACACAAATATGAAAATAACTAACCAGTTTAATACACCCAAAAGAATTCTCATAGGCTATCCAACCACCATTATGGAAATTGATACATAAAAAATTATATAGATGATATAAAATGGGATGATACCTTTAAAATATGGTTAATTACACTATTTATCCATAAAAAATAAATCATGATTCATCCACAATTTCACAGAAATAAAATAGTAGCTCAAAAATCCCTTACATAAATTAAAATCTTCAATTGATAGAAAAGGAGATGCTCATATGGTCTAAGAGGGAAGTTGGGAAGGCTCACAATATAAATGTTTCCCACTCTAAAAATTCCAAGCATCAAAATGGGTAATCTCGATGGCCAAATCTCTAAAATGGATAACTCACCACACTCACAGTAGAAAAACATCCTCTACTATGGCCAGAACAATTGATGTTTTCACCCTGAGTTCCCTAAGAGAAAGTAGAAAAGACTTACCTTCAAGAGAATTAAAGAAAGACTTACGTTTGATCCTTGGATTTGTTTGAGCCTTCATTTGAGCCTTGATTCGATCTTTGATTCACTGAGGAGGTGCACCAATAAAGGGTGGATTCTATGAAAGGCTTCTGATATCATGATGGGTTCACGATTGGTTAGTAATTTTTAAATATATTAGAACACTTTTATCAGTGTTTACAACAAAGCGATGATAAAGATACATTTTATCAGCCCTTAAGTAATAAGCGTAGAAAAATATGGATTTTATCAGTGCTTTTTAGCACTGATAAATCTCGATCTTTATTAGCACTAAAAGCACACTGATAAATATTCCTTTTATTAGTGCTTATTACTTAAGTGCTGATAAAGGATTTATAATTATAATTATAAAAATAAATTTTTTAAATAAATCTATATAATTATATATATATGAATAAAAAATAAAAAATATATCTTTATTTAAATATATTTATTATAATTTTATAATTATTTAAATATATAATTGTTTAAATATTTTTTAAAAAATATTATTTATATCATTATATATATTTATATAGTTATATATATAAATATATTTAATAAATAAATATAAATATAAATATTGTTAATATATTCATTATCTAAATAAATTTATTATAAATTTATTAAATATTTAAATATATATAATTATTTATTTATAATTATATAAATATTTTTAAAATATAATATTTATATCATTATATATATTTATGTAATTATAAATATATATATAATAATTATATATAAATATAAATCTAGTAAATATATTCATTATTTAAATAAATTTATTATAAATTTAATAATTAGTTAAACATATATAATTATTTATTTATAATTATATAAATTCTTTTTTAAAGAATAATATCTGTTTATTTATACTTATAAATAAATAAATGCACAAATATAGTAAATGTACATTTATAAATATTTTTATTTATAAATATTTTTTTTAAAAAAATATTTTTAACATTATTAATTAATATTTAATCTTAATTTCATGCATGTTAAAAATGAGTGAAATTGAATAAATTAAAAATAAGTACACTTTTACAATATTGAAAAAATGGGTAAGTTTTGCGTGTGTATATTGTATATAAAAATGAATTAATTATGTATATGTGATATCAATATAACACACATGTTTTATCCATGTTAAATTTAAAAATCAAATGACATTTAATTATGTTGATTACTCTATACAATTAGTCATTATTTTTAATTCATATTATTTTTTAATTGTACACAACTATTCATTAAATATATGACTATTTAATGAAAAACATAAATGTTTTTTATTATATAAATCATATTTATATACATTCATATATACATATATATATATATTTAATATATACTATTTATTAACATTATCAATAATTATCAAATTAATAAAACGTATAATATTTTTCTCAATTAATATATTTTAGTCATTTTTTGTTAATTTTAATTTTTCATATATCTATATATTTAATATATACAACTTATTAGTATTTACAATTTTTATATAGTTTAGTCAATTTATTCAATGACGTGGGTAGGCGGTGATGTAGGCATGACGTAGGCAAGCAGTGATGCAATCATGACGTAGGCAGGGAGTGATGCAAACATTATGTAGGTACGCGGAGACACAGGAATGACACAGGCTGGCAGTGACGTAGGTATGATGCAAGAATGATGTTGCACTGGGCCTTCGGGCCAAATTGTGGGCCTTTAGGCAATGTAATGGGCTTTATTCCCATGAGGCCTTTGGGCCATATACTGAATAAATAAGGCTTGATGGGTGGGCTATCCCTAGTGGGGGGGGGGGGTATGGACTGACTTTCTGGTCTGTGTGTGTGGTGTGTGTGTGTTTAATGAAATTGTACCCCCAAGAACCTAATATATATACTTCATTCATTTTTAGTAAAAATTATTTAATTAATAAAATTTTAAATATTTTTTTAATAAGCTCATTTTTTTATTTTTTTTATATTTAATTTTATTCAGTACTTTATCAGCTCTAATAAATTACCGATAAAGTACCCCTTTATGAGCACTAAAATTAAATCACTGATAAAGGGAACCTTTTATCAGTGTTAAAAATAAAGAGTTGATACCCTTTATCAGTGCTAAAAATAAGGCGTTCATAAATGGTACCCTTTACTAGCGCTAAAAAGCGATCTTAAAGGGAACCTTTTATCAGTGATAAAACAAAAGTGTGGATAAAAGGTATTATTTATCAGCAACTTTTGCTAGTGATGATAAAGCCAAGTGCTGTTAAAGGCATGTTTTGTTGTTGTTATACCTTTCTTCATGATTTTATAGATGTTTGGTAGGGTGGTGGGGGTGGGGGGGCTTTTGGCGTACTATTGGGTATTTGGGATAAACCCTTTTTAAATTGGTCACTTGTTATTAAATTAATCTTATGACCTTAAGGGAAGCCTTTAGGCATGTCCAAACCTTATTCACTCATGCGAGGTTGGGTTAGTGGACTTCGACCACCTAGGGTAGTTAATTCAGGGTGTGATCCTTTTATAATTTGAACTATTTTGTTAAATTAAATTTATGAAATTCAATTATAATAAAATTGTTTTTTTATTGAATTATTTATTTTGAATTGACTTATTCAATTCATGGAAATTGAATTGTTATGTTTTCTTAATTTTTTGAATTCAATCATATTTAATTGAACTATCATTAATTTGAATTTTTTAATATTATTTTGAGTTGATGATGTTATCCATTGTATCATGATGGGATCAGCCCAAGGAATTGTGATGGGATGGAAATCGGTATTGAGGTGACATGGTCATCTAGTTGGGCTTGGCCCAGATTACTTGGGTAATGTGATCAACGGTTGGGCATCATAGATTTCGGATTGAGGGGACGTGGTCTCCAGGTTTAGGGTGTGGTTCCTGATATTGAATAGTATATCCATTGGACTTGAGCAACATGGTTACAAGGGAATGATGTACTAGTTGGATGTGGCTTAGGAATTCATTTGGTGACTTCTTCTCACCCGTAATAGTCAAAGTGACAATTGGAGTTGTATGAAAATAGGTTGGCTTAGTGATGAGGTGGTTTTAACCACTCTAATGAGTAGAGGCCCCCAGTAGTGCAGATTAGGAATTGCGATTGGGTGTACATGATGTAGAAAGTCACTTGGAAGGTGAGGAACCTTTGGATGATATTTTTGAGACTATCAGTTGGGGGATGAGGCTCACTGTATTGAGGCTGTTGGGCCTGAACTATTTGGGGAGTATGAAGATATTTGTTCCTTGGGATGTTATGCTATGAGCCAATAGTGACTTTAATTTAAGGATATATATCGTTGTTCTTATAAACATTTGGCTTTGAGATGGTGGGTGTATTTGAATAGAGGTCTGAGGGACCAGGTTCTATTTTCTTGTTCGTGCCTTCGAGCCGTCGATGGTTTACCTTAGACACGAGTTTTAGGGTTGGAACTAGTTACTAGTGGATTTTAATATGGAACATGAGGTGTCACCTAAGATATTCTACTTTTGGGGATGACTTGGCCCATGGGCTAAGTGTCCTCTTTTCTACAAGTATTCTGGTGTTGTCTGAATATGTTGAAAACTTCTCATTGGATTTTGAGAACTAGAAAACTTTTTTTTTGTTTATTTATGTTCCATGAGATGTTTACTTATATAATTATACAACAAAATTTCTTAAACACTTATGTTGGGTATGAAAACATGGATGGTTTCCTACTGAGACTCATTATCGAGCCCTACATGGGCCCTTTAGGACACATATAGACTTTATTATTTTTCATATAGGTAAGGGTTTATTCCTAGGAGATAGATCCTAGTTAAGAAGGTATGTATGTTGTCGTTGGACCTTGAGGTGTTTCCTTACTTTTAGTTTCTACCTTTTAGTTTCAGCATGCTTATATATGTATAAAATGTCAATCAACCATTGATGATAAATTTTACTACTTATTGATATATATTTGACTTGTTTGATATGCATTCTTAGTTAAAAGTCATTTGTTGACCTTTTTTTCCTATGTCGTAATTGATTGTTCTTTTTCATTTATCTGTTATGGAATGTGATTCTACCAATGATATTTCTGTTTCAAGTGTGTTGAGTCTTTATTCCCATTTCATGTTATATATTATCTACTTGTTCCATTATTATATCTCTCTTAGAAGGAATATCCCCACAAATATCACCTCTACACCCTCATTACTAGTTGGGAGCCTTGTTTTTTGGGGAACTACACCTAAGCCAGTGGCACCAGGGCCGATAGCACTGTTCCAATGGCTAATCAAGTCAGGGACACTACAGTGGTATTAGAGTAGTTCATGACTAGGATTTAATAGTATCGGTGGGATACTAATGAGATCAAGATTGCTTTTATTTTTTATTTTAGTATTACTATTTTGGATATAGTAGACTAGAGATTAAGATTTTATTATAACTAGTTTAATAACTTGTCCTTGGGTGCCTGAAAACCCATGTTTGAGGGACATACTAAGTTATCGGGGGTGGGATTGCTGTTTTTCTATTACCCATTTTATGGTTTATTTGATTTCCACATTTAGTGTTATTCTTGGAATGTGATGATTAATTGTTAGAATTTGTGACTTGTAACCTTTGGCCTGGTATAATAATGCATGAGATATAGACCTTTGTCTTGGTATGGAAATGGGTTTTTATTTTTTTATGGTTGCCTATTATTTTGTCTAGGAACATGATAAGATGTTCTAGTTATTTATAATCATGCGCATCAGAACGTTTCTTATGAAATGTGATATGTATATATATCTGTGTGACTTTGATATGTAAAAAATACATGTGATGTGATATTTAAAATGGTCCTGGAATTTATATTTCTAGGAAGGTACTATTATATGAGGTGATTTTGATCAACAGGTTGGGTGAATTGGTCATCAGATTAAGGTGACATAGTTTATCATGATGGAGAAGGCCCATGTTATTTTTGGTACTTAGATCTGGTATAGTTGGGTAATGAGACCGAGTGGCTGGGATGTCTTGAGACATGGTTACCGGGGGAAGGGTAAGGGTAGTGAGTAGATGCTTCCTGTCACTACTTTACTTATCTACGATATTATATATATATATATATATATATATATGTTATTGGGATGTATGATTATGTTGATGGTATTCATCAGCTTGCAACCTAGATGGATTCTAGGGAGCATCTGGTCGAAGAGGATATGGTACCACTAGAGCATGAACAGGTTGAGGCCCCTGAGGGCCAGGTAGAGTAGGTACATGCTCAGGCTCAGGATTTGGTTTTAGTGTAGGCAGGATTGTCGTCATACTTGACAAAATTTGGGTCGGGGCTTGATGAAAATCTTAAAGTGATCCTGGTATGATGATATAGGGGATTGAAAGGGGTGATCAGGGAGCATATCCTTTTATTAAATACCTTACTTGAGAGTTTTAGTCACAGTACTGACTACTTTGATAGGATGAGTGTTTTCCATAGGTGATTGAGAACTGGATCGAGTCCATGCAGATAATCATTGCGTAACTCGAGATGCCTCCAATGAAGAGGGTGAATTTGGAAACCTACATGCTCATAGAAATTAAAAAGAACCGGTAGGATGTTTAGGTTCATGCAGGAAGGCACAAGGGACTATCTTGGATGGATGTTGAGGCTAGGTTCTTTGATCATTTCTTCCCAGAGATGATGAGGGAAGAAAGGGATTAGGATTTCTTGGGCCTTTACAAGGGAGATATGTTTGTCATGGACTATGCAATGACATTTACTAAATTGACTCAATTTTCACCTAACATGGTTAGTGAAAACACCTTGAGAGTGAGGTGCTTCGAGGATGGTTTACGACATTCCATTTGGGTGTAGGTAAACATATTTAGGTTGGCGCCATTCTCATAAACAGTGAACCGGGTTCTCAGAGATGAGGGAAACCATACAAAAATGTCAAACTCGAGATAGGTGATAACTTTAGCTGATTTATATGGTGATGTATTCGATAGAATGAATCAAGGTATAGAATAGTTCCAGTAGGGAAGTTAGGCCAAGGAACTAAGTAGACCACCTCGTAGTGGGTTTTTGATGGTTTTATTTCAGTGTGGGCAGTCAGGAGATGTCCAAACTTAGTGTGAGGAGCCTCCAAAGGAGTTCCAGGCATGTGGATAGGTCATGAATCTTGAGTTGTTTTGTAGGAATCCTTCTAGGATTTCCAAAAATCAGTGAATGGGGCATACTCAGGGTTCTAATACCAGTTCATGACCAATTCCAGGTGATTATACCCAAGGTGAAACTGCAAATAGAGGACATGGTATAGATCATAGGACCCAATATTGGGGTCATTGGCCTATGGATAGAGTATAACAATAGGTATTTTAGGTTTTAGTAAGTCAAGATTCATTCCAAGTGCATGCCATGGATCATCCTGGTACTAATTAGGCTAGTGAGAGGATGATGGTAAGAGGTACACCATGGGCGTAACTAGGTTCTTTTTTTATTTGGCATGACCTTTTGAGGCATATACTCTTCGGGTTCACAAGGTTCATAAGAGACATATATGGACTAAAAAAATTCTATTTAGTAGGTTGGTATAAGCCTAGGTGTCTAACACACACACACATATGATGTGCGTGGAACTAGGTTCTATATTTGAGCATTATTGGATGCATGTTTATTAAAAAATGATGACATTAGGGAATCAGTGAGATGTTGGATACTTGAGGTGAGAGGAATATGAGAATCATTGCAATGTGGTACTCGAATTAGGTGTGACACATTGAGACTTATTTGACCATTTGATAATATGTGGGTCCTCATTGGTGCCATGCGAGACATGGGCATGGGGTGGGAACTGATGCAGTGTGAGATTATGATGGGTGTTAGGTATTACACATAAGGACCTGATGAGGTGAGGGAGTGACAATGCATCACATGAGGACAATTGAGTCTTAGAATGGTCGTTGGACCAATTTTTTTTATTTTAGTTTTGGTCGGGATGGACTGGGATATGTCACTCCTAAGGTAGGGGGACACCTTGAGGTAGTTGAACTGTGACTTTGAGACCAGAGTAGTTCAGGTTAGTTTTTATCGAGATGGGTATGTTTGGTACCATATTTGAGATTCTTTTAATAACTTTAATATAAGCTGTGTTAAGGTGGGAATATTATAACATCCATGGTTTTAGAATCAGGTCAAAACCTCTCCCGTTTTGATTTTGTGAATCGGTGGGTATGAAAATTTATTTTTTTGATGATAATAACCAAATTATGAGTTTCCTATCAACCCAATATCATGATTTTGGTTGGTTTTAGAGTCTTGGAGAGTTCCTAGGCTGTTCATATGTGTTTTGGGAGTGTCAGAGGCCCGAAGGATAGGATTATGAATTGTAGGATAAGGTGAATGGTTTAGGGTAAACCGTGAGACCACTTCCAGCTAACCGTGAACCCTCATTTTAAAATATAGGATGAAATGTGTAGGGAAAGGCAGATGACTATTCAACTATATCTATAATTTTTGACATATGTCTCACAAATGGTTTGGAAAATTGTGCTGGGAAACCGTGCTGGCCTGAGGTCTTAAATAGTGGGTGTTGCATGGTTAGTCCATGACATTACAAACCTTGCGAGCTCATTGTGAAACCTCATTAAAGGGAGAATTTATGGTTCTGAACCTATTTCCTTCTCCTTTTTATATATATTTTACTTTATTATTCTCTCAAGGGTCATTCAAAGAAGAGGATTTCCTCTATTTTTCTCCTCCTTTGGATTTGATCTAACTCTTTCATTAGTGACCTATTTTTAGATCCTTCAGGTGCATTGGAACCATACTGATTCAGATTCCCTCACCCATGCCTCTATTATCCATTTATTGTGCCTCATAGAGTGATAAATCTATTTGAGTGATTTTACCCTATTTTCATGGAGTTCAACAAAATCTTTGATTTCTTCAAATCCGCTTTGAGTTAGGGGATAATACTAGACATTCATACATCTACAAATCTAATTTAGGTGATTCATACCTTTCTTTACATTTTTTGGGATTTTTGCAGAGGAGGGAGGATTTTGGTATGTTGTTGTGTATTTGAGATAGAACATTTTTAAAATTTTTTCTTGATGTTAAATTAATTATATAACCATATGTGATGTCGTTGGTAATGCCCAAACCTTATTCTATCACGTGAGGCTGATTTAGAGGTCATTGACCACCTTGGGTAGTTAGGATGGGGTGTAATATTTTTATAATTTGAACTTTTTTAATAAATTAAATATATAAAATTCAATTATAATGAAATATTTCATTCAATTGAATTGATTATTTGAAATTGAGGTTGTCAATTAAATTAAATTTATTGCTATGTTTTTTAAATTTTTAAATTCAATCATTTTCAATTGTATTGTCATTAAAGTGAATTGCTTAATATTATTATGAGTTTCTGTTATGATCCATTAGATATTAATGGGACCATCCCAAGGAATTGGTAAGGCATGGCCATTCTTATTGTGGAGATTTGGTAGTTTGGTTGGGCTTGGCCTAAATTACTTGGGCGATGTGATCGCCAGTTGGGCACCACAAATATCTTTTTGAATTAGAAAGGCTGTTAGGTTGAGCGAGCGGCCCATGATATTGAATAGAATGGAAATAATACTTGAGAGGACAGATCTCAGGGGTATGAGGTGTTAGTTTCATGTGGATTATGTATTAATTTGGTGAATGCCACTCACCTGTAGTGGCCAAAGTGCTGCTTGGAGTCGGGTTTACATAGGTTGACTCAGTGATGAGGTGGTTTTGACCACTCTTGTGGGTAAAGGACCCTAGTAATGAATCTTAAGATTTTTTATTATGGGTGCTTCGAATAAAAATCCACAAGTAAGGTGAGTATCCTTTGGATGATTGCTTTGAGTCTATCAGTTGAGGATAAGGCTCACTGTATTGAGGATATTGGGGCTGAACTATTTTGGTAGGATGGAGATGATCGTTCCTCGTGACGTCGTGCAATAATCCACCAATGAATCTTATTTGAGTAAATATATCTTTGTTTCTTTGAGCATTGGGATTTGAGCTAATGGATGTATTCGAGTAGGGGTTTTAGGGACCATATTCTATTTGTTTGGGCATGCCTTTAGGATTTCAGTGGTTTTCCTTGGATATGAGGTGTCAGTTTGGAATGGGGTGACAATGAATTTTGATGTGGAATGCAAGGGTTCACTTAGAATATTATACTCTATGGGATTACATGGGTCATGGGCTAAGGGTTCTCTCCTTCTCTACTGGTATTCTGACATTGACTAAAGCATGAGACAACTTCTGAGTGGCTATTGAGCACCAGGGAAGTTTGTTTGTTTTATTTAAGATTCATGTGCAGTTTAATTTTTTTAATTGTACTATAAACCTACTTATTAAATTATATTGGGTATAAAAACTTATGTGGTTTCCTACTATGAATCATTCTCAATCCCTACATAGGACCTTCAAGATGCGTGTAAACTTTATGATTTTGCGTACATGTAAGGGTATGAGCTCAAGAGCCAGATCCTAGTTGAGTTGGTATAAATGTTGGCCTGGGACCTTGTGGTCCTGCCTCACATCGAGTTTATATTTTAGTTTTTGACTTCCAATTTCATAATTTTTACATATGTATAAACTGGTGGTTGGTCATGGGTAAACCTTTTAATATTTATGTATATTTATGACCTTTTTGATATGTTTACATAGCTAAAAGTTGTTGGTTGAACTGTTTATTTTTCTATTGCTGTCATTGGTTATGGTTTAATTTTTATCTGTTATTGAATGTGATTATTCTAATGGTGGGCCTAGTTAAATTCTTTAAAATCTTTATTTCCACTACATTTTATATTTAATCTAATCATCCCATTATTATTTCTTTCCTTGAGGGTATAACCTCCCCACTTTTCCTTTTTTACACCCTCACTGCTAGTTGGTAGACTTCGGCTTCCTGAGAGGTGCACCTAAAGCCAATGGCACCCAGCCCAATTGAACTGTTCATATGGATAATTGGGTTAGGTACACTAAAATATCTTCCAGATGATACCATATAAATTTTTTTATAGTTATTAAAAACATTAATGTGAAATCTTTGAATTTTCTATAAATAAAATATTATAAATTTCATAACCTCCAAAAATCGGACATAAATGGTCATATAATTGAACCTAAAATGATTATGGATGAATATTACTCATCCCATAAAATTTAGTCAAGTTTTAGGGTCATTTTATAGTTCATATAATTTTATTTTAAACAGACATTACCCAATTTACCCATTATCGTGGTAACGAAAATTACCAAGTTTACTATTTATATTGGTAAAAAATAAAAGGGTCATATTTAATAAACATTGAAATTCTATGTAAAAATATGAAATTAAATTTTCATAATTAAATATATGAAATTTTTATAATTTAATTTAAAATTAATCCTACAAAACACAACAAAAATCATTTTTCTTGAAAATGCAATTTGAAGCCCAAAAATGTACATATATAAAAATAAGCTATAAGGATGATTAAATTTTAGCTAATTAGAATATATATTACTAATGTGTAATTAATTTATATAGATGTAAAATTCAAATAAAAAAACTTACTTTTAATATAAATAAATTGATAGTTTTATAAGAATGAGTATTTTTTACTATTCACTAAAAAATCAATCTTCTCAGAAAATTACCAAATAATTACCGGAAGATAATTTTAATAATTTTATTTAAAAATTATATCATATATATAAAATAAAATTTATAGAAGCTACAAAAAATGATTATAATATTTACTCATAAGAAGAAAGAAATCCATTTTTAAAGAAAACGTATTTTTTGATGTATAAAATGATTTTACTAAAAAGTTATGTTCTTATTCACAAAGAATTAATTAATACAATAAAAATTAGTATGAAAATTATATATTTATTAATGTATTTAATTCTTTTAATTACTTAAAATTTTGTATCTAGGTTATAACGATAAGATAATAATATTTCATTATTTGTATAAGTTGATTGTGGCGTGCAACGTAAGCTATTAAATAAATTAAATTTATTAAAAAAGAGGCTTACTATAAAATATTGGGGTGTTAACTTCTACCCTCCTTCTTTAAATTAATTCCTTGAAATTTGAAATTTCAATTAAATAATAAAAGGTTGATATTTGAATATTTCTTCTTGGGAAAACCACATCGTAAAAAGGGTTAATAAATAATTTTCTTAATAAGAGGGAAATGGAAATGAATATATCACCACAAAACAAGGACTTAAAATAGGAGAAAATTAGTGGGAAGTGAAAAAATGGACAAAAAATACCAATATAAATATCATTTTCTGATGTATAGTGATATAGAACATGGTTATTAGAAAGTAAACCATAAAAAACTCTAAATCTTTAATGGGTTAAAAGCCCATTGATTTCTCAAAAAGAAAAGTAAACAGATAAGGTTTTTGTGTCTAAATAATTTTCCAAGAGTTGATGTATTATTTTACCATCTATATTATCACTTTAGAAAGTAAATTTATTTTATTTATTTCTATGTCATAATTATAATACCATCCTTTGGTTATGTGTTGATCTATTTTTACGTTTTCTCTTACCCAAGGAAATGGATGTCCAAGATGATTTTTTCATGCCTGAAGCACTTTAATGAATCATAAGATACACAAGTCCTTACTTCATCCATTAAATGTTCAATGAAACAAAAAATGGTTAGAATATGTTATCAATAAACAATAATATCTAAAGTTCAACTTAATCCATTCGATGTGTAGTTAATCTTAAGAGTCATCCAAAATATGTATGTCGAAATTCAAATACCAAAAATTTAGAAGAAAGGTCCCTAAATTTCAAAAATAAACTTTATATAATACTTCCACAAATAAAATAATGTAGCTCTTATTTTCACATAAAAAATATATGAATACCATGATTAAATTTAAATATTAATGAGAACATTCATGCTTCCAAACATAAAATATCAGGTTGTTTAATATATTCCTTGAATCAAAAAAATATAATAATCCCAACAAATATAACAAAAACTATCAAATTACTAACCTCATTTGGGGTCACTAACACTATCCCATAAACATATCTTTATTATTATCTCAACATGAATCAAATATTAAGGTTATCCCCCCTTAATCTTATGCTTTTTTAAAAAATCAACTTATCATAGAATCAATTCTTTTGTTTTTCCATACTATTCATCATATAATTACCAATACTTGAAGAAAAATTACTACATAATTATCCTAGTGATTATTTTAATCAAAATATCAATGATAAAATAATTTTAAAAAATAAATATTGAATCAAACACCAAAATAATTTAATCATTCTACTTCGATTGTAGTAACAAAATAAGCTTGACCATGATCCCTTTTCTTCTTCTGAGTTATATTTCCTTGATTATTTGGAAATTCATTTTCATAGTGACCCATTTCTTTACAATTGAAGACTAGAAATATGAAGATTCTTTACTTCCCTTTAAATCATGAGTTTTGTGGCCTTTATCTACACATTTTTAGAAAACTATCATTTTCATCATGAAATCACTAGGGTGTTCTTTCCATAGTTATTACATAAAGAAAATTCCTTGTTTATTTTCTTCCCCTTACACAATTTTTTATATTTAGTCATAATATTACATATTTTCCTTTAGATCTATAACAATTGATGAATTTATTCTCTCTTTTGATAGCATAAGATATAATATCATTATATAATGAGATTTTTTTTCAGTCTAGTTCCCTTCAAAAAATTAGTTTAATACCTTAAAATAAATGGTTGATATTAATATTTGGATTACATATGTAGTCTCCAACATCTTTGACTAACCTTGTAAAGTCACCTTCATACTTATAAAAAAAATTGTCTTACTTTTTTCTTGTACTGCATATTTTTTTCTCCATATCCGCTCGTTGTTCTTGAGGAAAATATTTTTCTAAGAAAATTTCCTTCAAATCATTATATAACATGTTTAATAATTATTTTGTATTATTAGGGTTTAGAATCAATGGACACCATTGATCCATATATTTCGAGAGATGATAAATTACCGCAAAAAACATCCCTATTTCATTATTTCCCAAAGAGAGAAATATATTCTCTTAGGAACTTATCCATTGCCCATCTACAAATAGATTCATAGTTCTGTTGAATAATGGAGGATATTGATGCATAAAGTAATATATGATTGTTATACCACATTATAGATCTGGATGCTCCACATGGGTAAGGTTATTAATCATATATCGAGTTTGTTCTCCTAGTATAATTATATGTTTTTCAACTCCAGATATAGCTTCACCTCCAATATCCTTATCTTTCCCAACATGGAAATAACTACATGGATTACATGGATTGATATTGTCCCAATTCCTTATTCTAGGTTCCATTTCTCAATAATATCATATACCATATTAGATCAAAACATTACGAAAGATAATGTATAATTTCAAAACCTATGAAATAAATAAAGTAAATAGAAAATTTAGATATAACTATTCTCTAAAACATAATATTTGTTTCTTTTGTAATGTTTAGAAATTATATCATATGGTTTCATTATCTAATATATTTTTTCCTAAATTTAGTTCCCAAAGTTTCTACTAAACATGTTCTAATAGAAACTGCCAAGACCCTATACCCAGTAACCTAGAGCCAGTAGTCACATAATTAAATTGGAGTAAGACACATGGAATAACATCCTAAAGGACTAAATAGATTAGTAGTTTTGGTAAACTAGATACATAAAGGATTATAATATTAAATTTGAAAAAAAACTACAACATAATGTTTTTCAAGAGTAACAATACCCCCACTAGAATATCCGTATATAACTATCAAAGTACACTTCATGGATTCCTTGGTAAATGAAACAACATAAGGGGGAGCTAAAATTCTCTGTAAGGGTTAAGTATAATGAATTATACCTTGAATAAATTAGTATAATGAACATTCAAAGGTAAATAACCAAACACATATTCCATTTAAATAATAACTGAGAATGAAATGAATCCAGAGATAATATCATAATAAAAATATCAAAAAAAAATAATAACTAAAATTATTATTGTAGAAAATTCTTATTATTGGATTCCATAATCTCCGGAATCATAGTAACACTACCATCAAGACCTTTTACAAGATGTTTTTAAAACTAATGTCTACAAACCAATTAGTTGTGGACAAATTTATCTCTACTATTAATACATCTCACAAGATAGTTTAAAACTATTAGGTACAAATCGATTAGTCTTGGAAAAATGATTTGTCTCATAAGACCTATCGATGCATCAAGTGGATTTATATATATGCTCCCCACCTGTTCTTTCATGCCCAAAGAAGTCCTCTTAAATTAAATAATTTTTTAATTCATAAACAATGTGCATTATCATCAAATATTCGTGGTGAGTAAAATATAAAGATTTATAAATATCTCCCAAGTCAAAAAAATCGTAAAAAATCCAAATAAATATGATATATGTTATCATTAGAGTATATAATCAATATAAAATTCAACAAGGATGTTTCTATATATAAAAATACTTTAAAGATATTACTGGAATATAACATGAGTAAAATAGCCTTTTTTACTTTGAAAATAATTTTTAATGTCTAAAAATTGTGCACGTAATAAAGAAATAATTTTCTTTGAAAAAATAATTTAAAATTATAATGTAATCTATAAATCATTAATTTTTCATGATGATAGTAAATAAATTCATGCAATATAAGTTTAAAAAACATTCCCTTCACACTTTTGTAAGAAAAATCATAAAAGACCATTTTGGAAAATGGAAATAATATTTAATTCAATTTTTTTTATAAAGAGTCAAAAATAGGTAAAATGACTTTAAAAAATCATTATAAAATTGTAAATACATTTTTTAAAACAATTTTTAAAACATGGGAATATAAAAGAAATATATATCAGTAGATAATTGAACTTAAACAATATCAGATAATGTTCAGATTGTGAAATATACCCTTACCACTTTGTAATCAGTTGAATTACATGACCATGAAAGAAATAACATGGAATGAAACGTTATAGACTATATAGAAAAAGATATTTATGATATAATATATCAAATGGTAGAATATACATGACAAAAAAATAAGTGTTGAATATGACATATGTCTCACGGGAGTAAAAGTAAGACGAGAAAACTTTACCCTAGGTCTGATTGCCTCCGTATGTGTCTGGATCTCCTATATAGTGGTTTTAAACATATTAATAACTTATAAAAAATCATATTAATATTTATGAAATGATATATGATCGCATTATAATATTTTACTATTCATTATTTCATTATTTTTTGTGTTAATTACCTTGTTTTCTCATGCTTGTTTTGTATTAAATGTCCTAGTTCTATTGAATAAGATATATATCCAACATATCCAGAATAATATTAATTTCATAAATATAATATTTAATCATTAAATAAATTTTTATAAAAATTATTTAATGTTCATCATAGAAAATTAATCATATCGCTTCGTGGTGATGGTAAGTCGTACATACACAAGAACTATGGTATCATTTCTAAATGGTTGAAAGGGTAAGAAAGTGAATGATATATTGGTTTTATATAATTAATATTATTTCATAATTATCATATATATCCATTATTTCCATAATTATAACCATACAAGTTTTGTGGTGATTAAAAATAAATTACACCGTTTTGTGGAGACGTTTAGACGTACGTACGCACATGTAGTGCCTTCATTTTTCATAAGATGGATAAAAAGTAGAATATAGATATTTCAGAATCATAATAACATATCATAATATATCTATTATAATGGATTTAATATTTTATCATATAAAAAACACATGAAGATAATGTATAATAAGAAACAAACTTGAAATAATCGGTAAAGACGATTAACACATTTTCAACGGACTTCCTTCAGATCTCTTCTTAAAGATATTAGAGTTGAAATTATTCAAAGAACATGAATTTAATAATTTGGATAATTATGTAATGAAGAGATATGGTTGGTAATTTTTTGAGATATAGGGCTCAATTTGGTGTGATTAAGTGGGTAAGGAGGTGCTCATTTATAATTTAAGTGAGAGACACTTTCAGAATTTATGAAAATATTAAATTATAATAAATTAATTTATCATAAAAAATAACAAAAATGGAAATTCATTTGAAGATAATATAGAAAAAGGTTTTAATAGCATCATACATTATAATTTAGACTTTTTTTGTGTAATTTTAAACCTTAAAATTTTTCTTAACCACATGATAAGTTATTTTTGACCTTAACTATGGTAACCATTATTTTAATCACAAATGGTTAATAATGTTACTATAAATAGAACAATGACTCATAAGTGGAAAATTTATTATTTTTTAGACTATATTACATTCATATAGATGAATATAAGTCTTTTTATTAATGGTTAATAATTTAATAAATTATTATTTTGATAAATTATTATTAATGTCAATTTTGACACAAATCAGTTACTTTGACTCCAAATACATCACAAAAAAGGGTAAATTAGAATATAATGATTTAAAAACAATATAATATGTAAAATATATCTATAAAATTAATTTAACAAATTAAATTATTTAAATTATATAAAAATTATTATTTAAAATTATTTATTTTATTTTTCAATTAATTAAATAAATACTCTATTAGTATTGCACAAGAATTTAAGAAAATTATATAACTTGAAAAAATAAAAAAAATTACATAATTGAAAAGAATTAATTAATATTAAAATATATGTTTATTTTCTTTCATATATTGATTATCCCCTTATGTAAACACAAAATATATATTAAATACAAAGAGAGTGACATTTTTTAACTATATTTGATTTAAATAATTTAAAAGTAATTTTCATTAAAAGTTTCCATTAAACAAATAAAATTATATTTTAATCTTATAAGTATAAAATATAATTCATCTAATAATTTTTTGGACAAGTTTCGGTCATGATTATACCATTATCTTTTTGTTTTAACCCTTATTTAACCACTTTAAATCTTACCTTGACAACATGATTTTTTACACTTTGTGGGTTAATATAGTTACTATAAAATAATATAAGACCCATAAATGTATAATGAATATAATTTTAAAACCTATAAATATTATTTTGAAGAATATAATATCTTTATTAATTTTATATAATTTAATAAAATATTATTCACTGTAAAATATTCATAATGTCATTTTTAAAACTATTCATTCATTTAAGTTTAATAAAATTAATTGAATAAGATAAATTCGAAAAAAATATTTTAATACATCCTTAATAGGTCAAATAATTATATAAAATTTTTTTATGTCATTAATTTTATCAAATTTTTTTATTTTAATATTTTTAATATCATTTATTTGATATTTCTATTAATAAAATAATTACTGCATCATCGATGTATAATTATTTAAGGTTATGGTATCTTCAATAACAATTAAAAATAAATTAAAATGATGTATATAAATATTTTATATTTAAAATTAATATTTACCGTTTAATATATCGTCTAAATAATACAATACTTGAAATTTTATAGTTATGAAAAACATGAATGTGACATCTTTGACTTTTCATTAAATAAAATATTATAAATATCGTAACCTCATCATAATGGACATAAATGGTTATATAACGAAATATTAAATTATTTTGGATGAATATTACTCATAAAAGAAAATTTTGGAAAGTTTTAGGTTCATTTTGTAGTCTATATCATTTTATTTGTGACCTATATTACCCAACTTATCCTTTATCGTGGTAAAAAGAATTACCAGGATTACTAATCATATTGGAAATAAATAAAAGGGATATATTTAGTAAATTTGGAACTTATTAATAAAAATATGGTATAAATATTTTAAAATTAAAAACAAAAATGTTTCAGAATTTAATTTAAAATTAATCCCGTAAAACACAATGAAAAACATTTTTCTTGAAAATGTATTTTAAGCCCAAAAATGTACTTATACAACAATAATTTATAATGATGTTTAAAATATAATAAATTATATTATATATACATAAAATTTTAATTAGGTTACATTTATATTAAATTAAAATCATAATGGGACTTTTAATATAATGAAATTGACAGTTTTATAAGAATCAATATTTTTCAATATTCACTGAAAAATAAATCTTCTTAGAAAATTACGAAAAAATTATCTTAAGGTAATTTAAATATTTTGATTTAAAAAATGATAATAGTTTTATAAAGTAAAATTCATATAGTTTCAAAAAATATATTATAATATTTACTAAAAAAAGGAAACCATTTTTTAAGAAAACATATTTTTTTTAAAAATAAAATAATTTTACTAAAGAATTAAGAAATTATTCACAAAGCATTACATAATAAATTATAAATGTGTTGGAAAATTATATTTTTGTTAATGTGGTTAATACTATTAATTCTCACCAATTTAACAACTTGGTTATAATGATAACATTATAATATTTCATTGTTTGTTTAGGAAGAGTGTTTCATGCAAGGTATACTGTCAGAGAAATTAAAGTTATTTAAAAAGATACATACAATAAAATCTTATGGTGTTATGTTTATGAAGAATACTCACAAGGTAATAGTCCCCAATCCTCCTCTTTTATTTTCAAGTTCATTAGTTTTATCATATTATCTTTTTAAATTCCTTTTCCATATACGGTCATGTCTATTATTACATTCTATTATATATTATTTGATATGTTGTAAATAAGAGTTTATTTATTCCCTCTCATTATATCCTTTATATAAGGTATTATAATAATTTAACAATATCTTAACTTTAAAATAGTCATAGTTTTTTTTGAAGTAATGTGTGCATGGTTTTCCTATCAATGGCATAACTGTCTGTATACTAAAATTGAAAGTGGTTTTGGATTAGATGCATCTAAGGATTAAAACCCCCAAAAGTGTTGGTTGGGTATATCCCGACCAAAATTATAGGCCATCCTGAGTGTGGCCATACTGGGAAACCAGTTTTACACTCCTGGGGGATACGATTTAGTTAATTTATATACTATTTACAAAACCATTTTTAAGGATTTATTTATTATTACTTTAGTCTCCAATCTTTGAAAATATATGTATTCCAAATACCAATATATATTTATTAATTCCTTATTGGGTAGAAATAATTTTTTACTATATGAATATTTCTTCTATATGGAAAATATTGTATGATATACCTCATTGATAAATTTTTATAAGTATTTATATTTCTCCTTCTTTGAACATTATGCCATGTAATAGTTGGTTATATGATAGAAGGCATTGAACTTTTAATTATGGACAGGGACTAGAATTATATATCCCCTGAGCACACTGGTATGTCTCATGATACAATTAATATAAGGTGATAGTCATTCCATTACCATTTATGTTAGATTTCTTGGAAAATGTCCTTGATGGTATTTTAAAGTGTCTAATATTACACATTCCCATCACATAGGGATCATTTATTTTTGTCCTAGCATTTATTCATTATTATGATGGTTATGGATTTTATTATACTCTCAGTTTCATTTTACATGATATAAATCAATTTATTTATTATAAAATACTTTCATTAATTTCTTGGTTATTAATATCCTAACATATATTAATTGTTATATTGGCCATGGATTTATTTATGCTATCAGTTTCATTTAATATGGAATTAATTAGATTATTTATTTATTCCACAATACCTATTTTACAATTACTTCCACCTTACACAACCCCCTTACTGAGCATCTGAGCTCACCCTTTATATTTTTCTACATTTTGATATTAGTAACTGAGAGAAGTACTACGTATATTAAAAGGGTTTCAATGAGAATAATAATGTTTTCATGTTTTTAGATGATTTATTTTCTAGATTCAATGTAATGTAAATCTCATTTATGTATCTTATTTCCTAATGATACTAAACTATTGGATCCTCTATATTGTGATCTATGTACCATTATAATAAAAAAACCACTGGATCTATAGTGCTATATTTGGGGTAATTACAGTTGGTATCAAATGATAGTTTAGTATAAAACTTATAAACTAGATTTAGGAGAACTTACTTAGAACCTAATAGGAAAATGATCATGGATAAATTAGATTAAGACATATAGTTTCTTAATTAAAGGAATATATTAAATGATATGTACTTTTATGGGTAAAGTATATGCAAAAAATTTAAGAGCATATATTTTAATTATTTTTGGGAAACTTCATAATCATTTTGGGATCATCATTTAATGAATATAGATAATAATTTTATAAAACCCAACCTAAAGAAACCTAGATTGATCCACGAGTGATACATGCATTTCTTTAAAGGTAAGTAACACTAGAATATGAAACTAAATAATAAAAAAGTATATATTATAATGGAGGAACAAGATAAACAACACTAAAACATTAAATTAAGAAGCTTTAGAGAGAGTGCACATGCTATGGCGAGTGAGGTGCCCACCCCAACCCCAAGGATGTCATCATATCCTACATGTTTTGACTTGATCCCGTGGCCCTCCTCCATCGTATGGGGTCCTACATCTATATCATATACTTTTTCCACCATTTCAACAACCTAATCATTGAATTTTTCATGATCCTCACTGCTACCTGATGGAAGTAACTCAAAAGAGTTATGAGAATTAAACTTAAAACATGTTTTACCTTTCACATGGTGTCTTATAGAAAAAACCTCATACTTTTACACTCCCTTTTCACTAGCCAGAACCGTCGATAAGGGAGTGAAAGACTTAGATTACGTTCTCTTCTTATAAATTGATATATGTTGACATAAAAGTAGACTAGGAAAAAATATGGCTACCCTATACAACCATAAGGTTCATCATTTAAAATTTATATACTTTATTCTCTTAAGATATGATTGATCACTCATGATTATCTAAATTGGTTTTATTTTAAGACTAGAAATAAGTGGTAGAAGATTGAATTATAATTAGGTGGTTATTAGTTCACTTCATTTATTAATTATATTTTTTCAAAAAATATTAAAAGATGGATTGGAGAATTTATCCAATATCCAAGTTACATGAAAACAACTTTAAGAGGTATCCAATACCTCGACAATCCCATGATTATTTCCAAGATCATATATTTTCTATTTGAAAATATTACACTATAAAATATCTCACCAAGCTATGTGTAGGAAGTACCATTAGGTTCATTTCAAATTACTCTCTTTATTTCAAACACATGAAGCACCTGATGATATTTTAGATGTTACAGAGGAGGGAGACCTCTGATTATACTATATGTATCTAATTAAATATTTCTATCTTTTGGTAAATATAAAAATTGATTTAGTAAAACTCTATTTTTAAATATTTTAAGATGAATTAGTAAGATGTTTAATAAAAAACATGTATAAGAAGGAATTTTAAAATTATATATTATAAATACATCTTTAATGATTTATAGATTCTTCCATTGATGTAATCCAACCTGCATTACTTCCATTTCGATATTATAAGTAGATGTTTTTTAAAATATTTAAGGTGCAATTGTGATGAATGAACCCTCACTCCTTGAAGGCAACAACAACATGTGAAATTGAATACCTTATTCATGAGATGAAGAACCACTAGATTAAAGATTTTAAATTGAGACTTTACGTTCCTCATATTAAGATACAATAAATTTTAGTTTGAAATATCTTTAAGGGGGTAAAATTTAACATCCCAAAATTTCAAATTATTTTTTTATGGATTTCTATTAAAAAAATTTGAGGATTAAATATATTTAAGTGGGAGGAATGTAACATCCATAAATATCCAATTAATGTTTTTATGAATTTTGGGGCGCGGTTGCAAGGTCGATTCCCTGGTGAGTGGTTTATTTATAATTTATTTATAGAATTGTGAGCCACACTTGTGGTTCTACTAAAAATTTAAATATATTTATTTCAAATAACCAATTATTTAAAAAAATATTTATCACCTATGTTGTTAATTTGGAAATTTTTCATGGGAAATAGAAAATTATTTATTAAAATGGTTTTTGAAAAAGAGTGACTCATATGCCGATCAACAAGCCATCACATTTGGCATGACCATGGGGATCAAACCCATGAAAAAAGGGTAATGAGAATACATATTTGTCGATTAGCCTTCACAATTCTATACATATTTATTACATCATTTATATATATATACATCAATTTTATTTTGATTCTTTTAAATATATAGTATAATTTGAAAACAATATTCCTTTTACCAATATTTTTATTAATATATTATCTTAGTAATTAAGTCACTATAATTTAATGGTTACTAAAACATGATGTATGTTTTCATTATCATAAAATTAGATTTAATGTCATATAAAATTTTATACATGGTTAAAAATAAATAATAAATTATGATGCATTTTCTATTTTCAATATATTTCATTTATATTTTATATATTTTTTAATCTAAATATATGTTATATTGCTTTAAAATATTCCCCTTAAAAGGTTATGTAAAATGTTTTATAATAAAAATTCAATAAATCATTATTTTTTTCATTAAGAATAATAAATTTATTATACAATCACTTCCAGTAAAATACCCGCTATTACCATATGTAGACACAAAAAAATACTTTTACATTTCATAAGAATAATAAACATTATGCATAAATATGTACTAGTAAAACTAGGAATTATAAAGGTATATAAAAATTGAAGAATAATACATTCACTAAAACAAATAGTATCAACTTGAAATCCACCATGAGTATTTCTCCAACCATAAAATATAAACTGGAAGAGAAGTGTTTGGAAAACAATTGGCATTATCAAAGGATGTGTAAGAACCTTTGAAAGAAAAGTAATGAGTGATGAAATAATAATGAAGGTGTATTTATGTGGAAAATTTTCCATTTTCATTATAATTCTCTACTAATATGGTTGATCATAATTATGACCATTATTAAATAATATAGTTGGTCATTTTTATTATTAGATATTTATATTTTTTAAGTGGTTTACAAGATTATTTTAATGATATAACTAAAAATTATTATTGGAGAATATAAATATATTCGAATAATAATACGTTTTATGGTATAATTTTATATTTTTTATAATTTTTTTAATAAAATAATATTAATAATCACTTAATAAATTATAATATATTTTTTATGAAGTTCTAATTAAATTTTATAATGGCTAGAATGATAATATTTCAATGAAATCGCTAAATTGTAAAAAATTAATATATTTATTTAAAATATAAAATTCTCCTTTTAAAGGATTAATTTTATAAAATAATTTTCATTTTTGGATTTAGAACATTGAAATTATCTTAGGGTGGGTTTTTGGGATTTTTTTGACAAATTATATTTTTTAGTGAAAAAAGATAAAATTGTCATTTTACAAAGAACTGCGATTTTATGAAATCATTATTATGTAATAAGTGAATAAAAAAATACGAAAAATTTTATTCAATAAAAATAACTTTATATAATTATGGAAAAAAATTAAAAATATAAATTTATATATTACTTTTTTGAACCAAAAAATTTATTTTTGAAATATAAGTTATTATTGTTTTGTTTGCAATACTTAGGTTGGTTTGGAGGTAGGTTTTGTTTTCGTCATATAATTTACTTCCTAATACTTTCTCCCATAAATAAATAATCTATAAAACTAGTTATAATTGATTGAACCCAAATGTGGTGGGATTACATAATACAATAACCTATATTTTAAACCTCAAAGCCACCCCTCCTCAAGTATAAATACCCCCTTTACCTCCTCTATTTCCATAAAAAAATACTTCAAGAATGATTTATATATTAGTTACCCTTCCAGGAGTCTATTGAAGTTGGTTCTAAGGTCTAAAATATCACCTCAATATATTTATGAACCATTCTCATAAAGAAAGGGTCCCCAATCCTCTACTTTCCTTTTCAAGTACATTACATTTGTTATATTGTCTTTCAAAATTCCTTTTTTCATATACTAAAATTTCAATTATTCCATTTAATTATTTTCAATATGATATTTTTGAAATTATATTTTATTTATTCCATCTCATTGTAGCCTTTATTTAAGATATTATAATGCTCTAACTACCCCGTAACCTTAAAACTATTCTAAAATTTTGGTGAAGTAATGTGTGTGTGGATTTACAAGAAATTGAATCACAATCTGGATACTATAAGTTGTATTGGTTTTCGATATGATACATATAGGGATTAAATTCCTTACAATAGTTGGCTAGGAATATCTTGACCATCATTCTGTTGCATGATGCACACAAAGTTTGACACTCCTAGGGGATTTTTTTGTTTTTAATTTACACACTCTTTAGAAAACCATATTGAAGGATTTAGTTATCATTTCTCTCATATATTAAATTTTTAAATACATGTTTTCTAACTACCTAAATATATTTATTAATTATTTTTTTGTGGAAAAATAATTTTATACCATATAATTATTTCTTTTATATGGGAAAATCTTATAAGTTATACCTTATTGAGCAATTGTTCTAAGAATTTATATTGTTCATACCTTTATCATTACTCTGTGTTATCATTTTTTATGCTATGAAAGGAATTGTGCATGAAATATCCAATAAATCCTAGAATTATACAGCCCCTTGGTTCATTGTTAGGTCTCATGAGATAATTAATATAGGGCAATGGTAGGATCTTTACCCATTATGTAAGATGTATTGATACAAGGCCTTGATGATATTTTTAAAGAGCCAAACATTATGAATTCCCATAAAATAGTGATCAGTTATTTTTATCCTATAATTTATTCATTATTATTATATCCATGTATTTAATTATACTCTTAGTTTCATTTGAAATTACATAATTCAGTTTATTTATTATGCAATCCTTTCACTACTTGTTCAGTTATTGATATCTAAAACTTGTTACTTATTACACTGGACATGAATTTATTTATTCTCTAATTTTAATTTAAATTAGAATAAATCAATTTATAAATCTATTCCATAATACCTATTTTATAATTTCTTCCATTGTACACAACCCCATTATTGAGTGTCTGAGCTTACCTTTTATATTTCTTCCCATTTTCCCTATGAAACCAAGAGAAGTACTACATATGATAAGAGGGACAGAGGGATAATAATAATGTTTTTATGTTTTTAGATGATTTTTTTAGTTTAAATGTAATTTGAAACTAATTTAATTATTTTTTTTCTTAATGCTACTAATTTATTGGATCCCCTGTATTGTGATCTATGTTCCATTGTAATAAAATGGCCCTTGAATCTAGGGTGACATAGTTGAGGTTTCTACATTATATGTGATATGATTTTCATGATGGAATACAAAAATATCATTGTAATGGAAGAAATTATAAATAAATCGAATGATTAGTGAAATATAGATCTTGTACCACTAAAGGTTTTCATATAAGGGGTAATTATTTTAGTGTAAGTACTTATATTAAAATTCCTTGATGAAAAGATATAAAATATGATACTCACCCATATATATGTCTTTATTGTATATTATGGCATGCATAATGATTATAATTTTGAGATATCTTATAGGTATGGGCTATAAAGTAATTCTATATTGGTTTATAAGGTAAGGAATTGTTCTCAAATATTATAATTCTAAGTATATTAATGTGAATATTATTGAAATCAATTTATCTAAATCTGATTCATGTGTATTGGATATTGGGTTTGCATCAAAAATTTGTGTTTATAAACATAAACTCAGAAAAATGAGATAATTGAATAAATATTAAGTATATATACATGTTGCAAATAGGGGAAGAATTATTTTATTAGAGGCTGACACTTATTATCTATGTTTAACAAGTGGATTAGTTCTAAAAATGGAAAACTGTTACTATATTTTATCCAAACATAGAAATTTTATTTTTCTTTATTGTATGAAAATGTTGTAATTTTCATTTATTATTAATAAAAAGGTTTTTTATAAATATATATAAAGGGTATGTTTTATTGTATTGGAAATATATTGAATGGTTTATAAATTCTGTATATGGATAATCCTATCTATAACATTCAAGATAAGAAGGTTATGGTTGAATCTTACACCACTTATCTTTGGAATTGATTCCTTTGAAATATTAATGAGAAATGAATACAAAAAATCTGATGATATGGACCGTTGGATTTAGTCCATTATGATTTTTTGACCCATGTGAATCATGTCTATTAGGAAAAATGGAAAAGTACTATTTTAGTGGAAAAGGGGGGAGGTCTAGTAGACTATCAGATATTATATATAGTAATCTATTTGGACCAATATTACTCAAGAAATTGGTGAGTATAGGTATTTCATAACCTTTACTAATGATTTCAGTTGGTATAGTTATGTGTTTATAATGATAAATTTGTTTGAAACATTTTAAAAGTTTAAGGTGTCAAAATTTACATAAATAATCAACTGGGAGAAAATATTAAGATTCTATGATTTGATCAGGGTGATGAATAATTGAACCTTGAAATTATTGACAATCTGAGAGATTTGGAAATTGTCTCACAACTCACTCCTCTTAGAACTCCATTGTTGAATGGTGAATATGATAGGATAAATCATTCCATTTTATACATGGGTAGATCAATGATAATTTGGTGTGACCTTTCTATATCATTTTTCTACAAGTTCTAGAAACTATCACATTCCTAATTAATTACAGTCCATCTAAAGTAGTCATGAATATACAATATTAAATTTGGACTTGGAAATATCATGACTAGTATTCTATGATTATTTATGGCTTCAAAGCATACATATAACATATATTAACTGATAAACATAACTCTAAATCATATAAATGTTTATTTGTTGGTTATAGAAAGGATACTATGGGATATTATTCATATAATCATACATATCAAAATGTTTTTGTTGTCTTAACTAGTATATTTTTTAATAAGGAATATAAAAATTGAAATTCTTTTGGGAGGAATATTTAGCATGGATAACTTTGGGAGATTAAAATAAATTGTTCCTAATGTAGAAGGCAATCGAGTTCCACTAAGAATTATGGGAGACGAACCAAATTTGGATACACAAGAACATAAAAGGTAAGCAGTACATTGAGAGAGATGAATTTATTAAAGAAAATAATAATGAATTAATGTTTATAGATGATGAACTTTTTACATATTGCCATAACATTGTTTTTTTGGATTTTAAGAAATGGTTAAAGGCCATTAAATTGGATATGGAATCTATGTGTACTAGAGAAATTTGGATCTTGGTGGACACACATGATGGGTTGAGTCCCATAGGGTGAAAGAAAGTTTTTTTCAGAAGGAAACTAACCTTGATGGTAGAGTTTCAACCTATAAATATCTCATGGTAACTAAAGGCTGTAATAAAATTTATTTTATTGATTATATAGAGTCCTTTACTCTATTTGCGATGATAAATTACATTCATATATTTATTTTTATAACACCTCAATATGATTATGAGATAAATTAAATAGATGTAAGAAACTTATTTATATAACAAGAATACAGTTTAGGATGTTTATATGATACAAATCAAATATTTTTAAGTGTTCAATGAGTCATATTTTGTTTTCAAGTTTCATAAATACATTTAAGGATTTAATAATGCTTCTTAGAGTTGGAATATATGATTTTATGATGCAATAAAAGAGTTTAGTTTCATCGAGAACATAGATTATTATTATGTATATATGAAGGATATTGGGAGTGTTATAGTATTTATGATATTTTATGTGGAAGAAATAATATTTACCAGAAATGATATCCTAACTTTGAATTCTATAAATTATTGTTGGGAAATTACTACTCAATGAAATAAATGAGTGAAGAAGCCTATATTCTAGCTATGAATATATATATATATATATCAAATAGCTTACTTAGATTTATTCAAAAACATATATGTCAGTAAAGTGCTAAAATTTTTTAGCATAGAAAATCCTAAAGGGTGTATTTTCCAGAATTGCTTGGCATAATTTTTAGGACGATACAAGTTCCTTCTAAAGAGTTAAAAAGGATGGATAAGATTCGTAATGTATTTTCCATATTATATATAATGTATTCCATTGTGTATGCTCAAACTAATGTTTCTTATTCTTTGAGTATAACAAGTAAATACTAATCAAATCCAATGAGAGTCCTTGGATTTCTATCTAGAATATCATTAAGTACTTGATAAGTAGAAATGACATGTTATTAGTATTTTGATGTGGGGAAGAGATTATTTTAAGGGATTACACAAATTCTAGTTTCCAATATGATAAAGTTGATGTGATATATCAATTTGGATTTTTGATTTTTCTCAATGGGGAATCCATCACATGGAATATTTCCAAGAAATTCACAATAATAGGACAAAATTTTCCCACAAAACATTTAGTCAATTACCTTAGAAAAATAATCTTCATATGATGGGGTTAGTTCAAAAAACATTAGCTAAAAAACTCCATCTGGTACATTATCTTTATCTATTAACATTTTTTGAAAAAATTATCAATATTAAGTAAATTATGTAACTAAAAATTTAAGTACTCAATTTATTAGCAACAACAGACAACACTTCAACCAATCTTTTTACGACTATCATCTTCTTAACTTCTTCCAAAATTTTAGTCCCAAAAACTCCCTTTGTATTTTGTTGACAACCAAAGAACAAAAATCAATAATACTTTATAACTCATTCAATGGGCCATTTATCTAATAATTATATTCCTACATGATTTAACTTAGTTTAAAAAATATGAATCATTGAACAATAATACCATGTTATCCCTGACTGGTGATTTAAGAAAATTTTCTTACAGTTCCTTAGAAACTATTTCATTATACTTCAAACATTCAAAAATTTTTATTGAATGAAAAAATTTTCCTACACCAACCTCAATAAACAATTAAAATAATTCAAACATAATAAAATCAAGGGTACCCATTATTAAAAACTCCCCCTAGATATATCATTTCCCATGAAAGTTAAAACACATACCAATGCAAAGATTTATTTTATGACTTTTTCTACCCCTTGGGAACACTATCCCAAGGAAAGATGATAGAGGTAATGAATTAACATAACTTATCCAGGAATAGAGGGAGGTTTCACACCCATATTCAGTAAAATTTATGAAATATTTCCATTGGAATTGGTTAGGTGAATATATTATCAAACTTCTTATTTATAGGATCAAACTCTATATTTAGTTCATTCTTATCTATATTCTCTTTGATGAAGTGATATTTTATATTGGTTTTATTGGAATGAGAATGTTACACTTAATTTTTATTGATATCTATATCACCTTGATTATCACAATCCAAGAGAAGGTGCATCTTTACATTTACCAAAAAATATTCCAACTTCATTTTCATCTACATAAGTTGTGTAGCAACTTGAGTGGTAGATGAATACTCATATTCGACCCTGTTTAGAGTTATAGAATTCAAATACTATATATTCTAACTCACACAACATTCCCCTAAAAACTAAATTACACTAGATGTCGATCTTATTTCATAAAAAAGCTTCCCAATCTACAACTATATAACTAAACAGATCAATTTTCACAAGCTTTCATATTTTATCATAAAACTAGTTGGGAATTTTTTATATTTCATAAATATTTTTCATGCAAATATATGATATTATTTTGGATCACTTTGATACCTAGAATACACTATAACATCATACAAAATATCTGGTCTTGAATATGTTAGATATAAAAAACTTCCAACCAACATTCTAAATTATATAGAATCAACCTCCTTTGCTTCAATATATTTTGAAAATTTAGTCCCCACTAAAATTTGTGTCCAAAATAGCTTTGAATATTACGTCCATTCATCCAAAGAAGTTCCTCAGAATAATTCTACTGTGATAAAAAAATATTCCTTTTCTTTTTCATGATTTTTAAGTTATAAAATTAATTCATTTCTGTCAACATATATATTTTAAATAAATTGTTGATCTCCTTAGAAATTTTTTTACAATTTAGTTTATCATTACCTTCAAATATTATATTTTCAATATAAACTATCATGATGAGGGAAACCAATTAATTTTCGTTTATATAGAGGTTACTATCAACTCTTCCTATTTTGAATATCAAATTCCTTATGAAAATATATCATTTTGAATACCAATATCTCAGAGCTTTCTTCAATCCATAAAAATCCTTCATCAATGTGCATTAATAGATTTCTTCATTACCTAGAACAAAGCCACATAGTTGTTCTATATGAACATATTTATCAATATCGACATGAATAAAAGAAGTCTTGGCATCCATATGAAAAATTTTATATCTTCATTATGCATAAATAACTATTTTTCTTTGAAAGTTTCTAATATTTCCACCAGAGAAATTTTTTCATGAAATTAAATTCCTTATATATATGAATAAACATTTAAAAATAGTCTTTATTTGTTTTCAATAACATCACCATTATCATTAAAATTGTTTTATAATGCAAAACTTGTACGAATCACATTATTATTGTTGGCTTGGGTACAAGTTTCCAAGCATCCTTATTTTCAATATGATCTAGTTCTGCCTTCATAGAATCTATCCACTCTTGATGCTCCCAAGATTCATTAACATTTTTTGGTTCAACCTATATGTATAAGCTAGTTTGTAAAACATTATATTATGTTATTATGGGGTGATCTTATTTTCACTTATCTACAATGATATTATGACCTTCCACTTTCTTCGTAAGACTATGATGAGATGAACATAATTATTCCTTATCACCTAGGATTTTTGAGTCATTGTAATCACCATGAGTTTATTTAAATTTTTTACTATAATTAATAAAATTTTCATGTTTTTCTAATAACACAACCTCACATTTGATTTCATTCATATCTACAACTATAAGTGAATTTTTTTATCATTATATTTTAGAACTTTCACAATGAAGGAATAAAAAAACATACTTTTCTCTTTATTATACCATATGTATCCTCTTGAATTAGGGGGGTTGCCAAGAAATGTTCTATAAACACCTCTCTAATCAAACTTCCCATGATTCTAAGCCTTGAATTTCACAATGCAAGGACTATCGAACACCCTTAGGTGATTGAAAGTTGGGTTTTCATTGTAATATATTTCATAAGGAGTCATATTATTGATTAACCTATAAAATCATTGATTCTGAACTTTAAATGAAAATTTGATCACATAACTCCAAAACTGTTGAGATATATTATGTTTGATTAACATTTTTCATGTCATCTTAATCTTTTATTTCTTATTTCAACAATTCTATTATGATTTGTTTTGTATAGTGCACAAAACTCATAAAAAATTCCATTATTTTAAATATTATCTATAGGAATACCACTTTTATAATCACCACCATTATAAATTCATATAATCATCATATAATATCTATATTCATTTTTTTTTCAATTCTCATAAAACTCTTAATCATTTTCTAATACTTTAATATATGTTTCAAAAAACTAATACGTGTAATTAAATAAAATTAATTAATAATATAAATACATTACTTATATCCATTTTTTCACTATTTACTCATTGGACCAAAAATATCATAATGTATCATCTCTAAGGGATGAGTTGAATGTATCTCATGTTTCTTATGCACATATTTTCTAATCTTCCATTTCTGGAATATGGAACAACACCAATACCATATTCTTGTTATATCAGGAACAAAATAAACATTATATCTCTTTTTAGGATTATTTATATTCCTATGACATATATTTCTTAAGGTTTTGTGCCGATAATAATTTTCTTACTTCGTACTCAGATAACATAAACTTTATGCATCACAGAGTTGGGATAAGATTACCTTTTTTAGTGGCCTGTCATTATAAATTTTTCCATCATAAATTATCTTAACAAGAAAAAAAACTTTTATAAAAAAACTCTTTTTTCCATCATAAAAAATTATGAAATAATTAAAAAAAATTGTTTCATCCCATAAACATACAAGACACTTTTGGATTATAACATTTATTTTCTAATAAAAGAATATCTAATGCCTTCGATTCTGACTGAATCATCATTTTTAAAATTCACTGTACCTTTTTATAATCATTAAAATCCTTAAATAACTTCAAATATCATTTCATATGTGATGAACACCCACTATAAAATATCCAAGGGTTTTTTCCATTAGTATCTTTGAGAGTAATTTCAAAAACTAAGTCTTTTTTACTTTCCCTTTTCTTTTTTTTCATGGGACCATTAAGATTTTTTTGTAATTGTTTTCTAGTAACATGGCCTAACATCCGTTTTAAATATGTATAGTATTTTCCCATAATTAACTAATAGTGTCCAATGGATGGAATCTATTTTTAATATTCATGATGGATGTCTTAAGTAATCTATTTTTAGTGGGTTTACTCCACCTAAAAATATTCCTCTAGTTTCTCTTAGGTCTGTTATAGTGTTTGTGATGGAACCATTACTTCTCCTACATATATCAAAAACCTCTAAAATACTAGTAATAACCATAAAAAGAATATTTATATTTGTAAGTTACATACTAACTGGAGTTGTTTACCAGCTTACCATAAACGTTTTTACATTCCTATTTGGGACTTTTATGTACACCATTGTTCAGGTTAGCACCTTATATTTTATTCTTCAATATTGAATTCTTCTCAGTATAAATAAAATCACCAGTAGTGGTTGATTTTTTCTCATAATATTTAACATAAAAAACTTCTTGTTTTTCAACTATTCAAGTTTTATTTACATAGGAAATTTTCTTAAATTACCTTTTCTTATAAAAATCATAATTATTATTTTAAAAATATGAGGATAATTTTTTTGATCATTATTAGGTTTTAATTTCTCATAGAATTCGCCAGCATCTATAAATAGTTTTTAGAAATTTTTAACTAATTTCTTTAAAATTAGTAAGTTTTTAATGGATTATCTATAATTATTCCTCATTTAATTTTATCTTCTATTAAACATTGAAATTTATATTTTTATCTTCTTAAAGAAAATTATTTAGATCTTCTATCTCTTTAAGAAAATTTTAATTTTATTTAAGAAATTATTCTTTATTGTTTGCTCAAATATTTTCTTTCTTCGAATTATGGTTCTCCTATTTAAGTCTTATATTATTTTTAAGTCATTATCTTAATTAATTTTTGAGCATAAAATATATATGATTCACTTATTATTCTAAACTTCTTCTCTTCTCACTGATGAATTTTTCATCATTTCCTTTTTTAATAAGAAGTTTTTAAACAAGATCATCAATATAGTTATCAACATATTATTCATTATCGTCATATTTCTCATGATCAGACAAATATTTTATCATTGAATATATAGAGAACTCTATATCCTTTATAATATTTGAGAACAGGCAGAACCCTCACTATCTCAAGGTTATATGTTGGGTAATTAGTTTCATGTTTCTGATGTTGATGAGAACTATATTCCACCACGGGATCACCATATATAAGCATGGAACCCAATACTAAGGCTGATGCATCATAATACATAATATAGTTTGATATTGAATTAGGTAAAACTAAATCAGAGAAGAGGCCAACCACTACTTCAAATCAGGAAAATATAGTTGGAACATAGGGATCTATAAAAAATTCACCCACTTCTGGGTGAGGGTGATGAAGGGAGATTCTATCTTAGATAATTCTTCGAATAAAAGCTAGTATTTTCACACAATACCCAATAAGCTATGTGTATTAAGGAAAATATTTTGTTATTTATAAAACATGATAATATTTACCTTATTAGTATCAACATAAATTCATCTTTCCAACACCACATTTACCAATAAAAAATCTTCCAATATTTGGAAACTATATATTCATAACTTTTAATAGGGACAATGATAACAAAGAGTTCCCAAAAAAACCTCAAGTGACACTCATGACTCTCTTTAGTTTTTATATTAAGAGATATTATATTAAAAAATACCATTAAAATTGATATGATGTATTGATGAAATAACCATTTCATTAGATTATGTTATATTTAAAGAGAATTTAAATTCATCATATGATATATAAAGTGACTATAACTACTTCTAAAATCAATATTTGAAATTTTGTAACCCTTAAAATTAATATGATGACACCCTTATCTAAGGCTGATATTTGATAAAAAAAATATCCCCATTTAATTTGATCAAGGATGGAAACAATGTGATGGAAATCTTATTTATTCCTGATAGTTACACAATTTAACTTCTTGAAATTGAAATATAATAAAAATTCTCCCTCTAAATTGTTAGCAAAGAGTATATAAGTGGCCTAGTGAGAGATAATAGGTTGAATAAATCCCTTGGATTCCAAGTAATCCAGTTAAAGTTTCATTTTTTAGTTCATCTAGTTCCATTTAATATGACGGAAATGAAATCAGTTGTGCCCAAAGAACCAAATTAATAGAAAAACCAAATTACTTATAAGGAGTCAATGCTAAGATATCCTCTGAGAATAAAAAACTCCATAAACCAAAAGTTATCTCACTCTAAAATTTACCTTCACTATCCACTTCTAAGAGAGTTGACAAATGATATATCAAGCCTCCAACCTTGGGAAGAGGAGGCCCTACGTGACTAGACAATACGTCATATTCACATTTAAATAAATAATATATTCCACTTGGAGCAGTGAATGATACCATATTATGGAAAAAATAATTTAATGATCTAAACTTGATCATCCAATACTTCACAATAATAATATAAAAAGTCTATTTTTTGAATTAGAAAGTCTAATGATAACTCCTCCTAAGTAATAAAGACACTACATGGAAGGCATATGAAGCGGAATTGTTTCTTCATCCCAAGAGATATAGATATTTCCATAACATATGAAATAATATTATAAAAAATATTTAATATATCCATAATATGGTATGTTATAAATGAATAAGATTCAATTGTAGAAAATAAATAAATTTCCATAGATGATACAATTGGAATGGTACCTTACACTATTTCTAGCCATGTTCTTAATTATATAGGAACTTATTCGACTTAATGAAACTACCTCCATAAATTGTGGGAATAAATCCTACCACCTTTTTGAGGCTTGAAACTCAACAAAATGTTCCCGTAGGATGAACCACTTCTTCCCTCATGCTCATGCAATCAAGATCCCAATACTTTGGAAGCACATGACTATGTTTGAGACTCATTAGGGGTTGAATAAACCACATTACTTATTTATGGGGTATTTGATCTAAAAATCCTCTAGAAATGGTCCACATTCCTACAAGTGTGAGAAGTATTGGGGTATTCTGTGTAATATGGTTTTATGTTTATAACCCTTCCATGTTGATGGTAGACAAGTGGTTTTCTTCCCAGTCGTTAAGAAGAAGTTGACTAAAATAGATTCTTTGAGCCACCAATACTATAACTTCTAGTATCATGATATTTTATATTCCTCTTAGATAGTACACACTTACCCCCACTTGGAATGGGAGGAGAATATACCATCATTGATTTCATGAAATGATCTATTTCCACCATAATGGTTTGGTCGACTACTTTTTTATAAGTGGGTAGATTCAACAGAATAAATTTGGATTGAATGTCGGGTTGAAGGAAATTTTAAAAATAAGTTATATTTTAACCTATAATTGAAAAACATTTTGGGGAAAAAGATAAAAACCTGAATAAACTAGTTTGAATACTCCATGGTCGTCCTATTTTCTTACTAGAGGCACAAAACTTCCCATGAATTTTCTCTTGAAATTAGGTTAGGATAAAACTACTTAGTGAACGAAACATCTTTTAACTCTAGGTTCTCATGTAAAATAACATGTAAAATAGACTCCCAATACTTTTATAAAGGTACTTCATACATAAAAGTGACACATTTTACTTTGAATGACTTAAGAGTCTCATGGAATTTAAATATTCACTCAAAGTTTTTGAAAAAAAATATGACACTAATTGGGGATCATTTATTCCTTAAAAGGACGCGGTATATGATGAATAGATTATTGATCGTGGTACATATGTTTTTTCTATCCAGGAAAAGCCTCTTTAGCTTGATCTAGGATAAGGCCCACATCATGATAAATAGTGTAATTTTTCTTACCACCATTTTGATTACATTTTTATCAAATGGGGAGTTGCAATGTAGAAAATTATATACAGGACCCTCAAGAAAATTGATAGGGTGTCTTATGGGGGAAATTACACTACAAGAAATTAAATAAATAAGAAAAATAAGATTCAAAAAATAGGTAAAGAACATCAAATAAAATCTTAAAAAATCAAATAAAAACTATAAAAAACATGAATATGAATCTAAATTAGGTAAAACAGAAAATAACAAAAATCCCCATTACACATGGTTATTATATATGATTTATAATAACATGAACCAACCATATAGGTATCATTGAATGGTTTGGATAACTACATGGTTTGGATAGATGTTTTTACAGACCACATACCAAGAATGACTGACACACTTGATTTCTCCTCCATTATATAATTCATAGTTAATTCATTATTTTCATCCCATGAACATAAACCATACACCCTTTATATTTTCTCTAGTACTTATTACTTGAAAAAAAAATACTCAAGATCCAAAATAAAATAAACATATATTCATAATAATCTATTTCAAATAAACAATGGATAATTAAGTCATATTATGAAGAGTTTTGGTTATACACTCACTTGAAACCCACCCCCAATGTCCTAAAAATCCTATCTCTATTCTACCTAAAATTCCCAAATGACTTAAACAAAAAAATAATCTTTAATTCCATTTTTTCACAATCAAAACTGGTATAGTAGTTAAAGATACTTGAGATTACCCACAATAAGGCCTAAAGGTAATTCATAATCTTTGTGATATGGAAACTAGTTCCTCAGTGTCAATGAAATGCCTTTGGTAAAAGTTCAACCCAACAAAAAAAATTTCCATCAAGAGGATCCTAGCCAAAAACCCTATAAGACCCCACCATGTATTGAAGATTTATGCTCCTAAATAAATAAAACTAAAATATTGAAAACAAGAACACTAAATAATTTAAATGAAATTTCAAAATAAACTATAATAAAAAATATAAAAATATGATCATTCATAACATAATCATGAGGTCATGTTTATGTACACAAAAGGGTATGAAATGGAGAGAAGATGGAAAACAGAATGGGAAGCCAATGATGTTGTACAAGAGAGTGAATATGTGAAAAAAATCCCAAAAAAAATCAACCACTACACATCTTCATGTGACATGAGGGATACCTCTATCTTGTCACCTCCTCCAAACCTGATCTCTACTAAGATGGAAATCCACCATCTCCAAGAAACACCTTACATTCACCTATATTGCTAAAAATATGGTCTATATACTCCTGAGTGGTGTATATAGGGTGTGGGAATAAATATACCTATAGTATATGACTATATCTAACATAATAAACCTTTATTATATATTCAATTGATGCTAGTAGGAAAGTGACCATTTTTAAATACACTTTTAATTTTAAAGAACTAGTAATAATATTTCTCACAATTAATCATGAAAATAAAATCTATAGAAAAAATAATTTTCACTCAAGAATAATATGAAATTACCTAGGGAGAATATGGTTATGTATCCATAATATACTTGTACTAATATATATCTAAACCTAACATGTATAACTGTGAATATAACTCTAGATTGAGTGTTATCCTAAAAAAGTGGGAAAAATAACTAGCCAAAGCCTAATCCTTCACCAGTGATGTATTTAAAATTTAACTTGGAAAAGTGACATCAATACCTAGTGAGATAATTTTCATAGGATTCTTACCCAAGAACATGGTATTATAATAAATCATACCCATTCTTAAGGTATTCTAATTTTCATTAAAAACCATTCCATGGAAACTAGGTGAGGTATTTTATCAAACATATGATATGAACCATAAATTCTATATATAAAAAATGACATTAAGACCAATTTAATTACTCATATCAACGAGCATGATTTCAAAAATTATATAATACTTAAAAAAGTCCTTAATTATGGAATATAATATTGTTTAAATAATTATTAAATTAATTTATAATAATTAAGAATATATGGTTGTTCAAATAAATGGAACACATGAAAATCTATAAGAATTCAATAGATAACTCATTTTAGATTCTATAAATTATAAAAACTATTTTAGATAAAAAATATTATAACATATTTATAATAAAAAATATTAAATATATTTCAAGAAATAAATAAATAAATTTATTTAAATCTACATATTCATAGTCAACATATTTTTAGAAAACTCTATCATATCAACTTATAAATATCCCATATATCTTCTCTCACTATATTTTTATTTTAGATTAAATAATCAATAAAAAATAGTCAATAAGTTCTATAAATATATTGGAATATTTAAAAAAATTTGGATAATAAAAATTGACATAATAATTAAATTTTTATTTTTTAATATTCTTCACTCATATATAACATTAAAAAAAATCCAATTCTTGGTTATTTTTCATCAAAGGAACCCTTGAAATTTTAAATACTTTTTTCACTCTTATTTAAATTCATATCAACTATAAATAACTATCAAATTGGATCAATATTTATAGATCAAATCATATATAATATTTCATCACCCCTTACATAAACAATGTAGACTCTAATTCAATGTTACATAATATTCTATTAACTCATATTCATTTCTGACCAACTATTATACAAAAAGTTCAGTATATATTTCATTTATATAAAATATTTAAATGAATATAATGTTGCATTTAATTTTTTATTCACTCATATGAAATTAGTATAATGTTAATGGAAAATGCACACAGTTCTTAATGTGGTGCAGTGCCCCCTCAATTGTGTGTATTGGTGAGGGGAGGGCCTCTCTTCTTGGGTTTCTCTAGCTTGATCTTGGAGTAAGGTTGAGATAACATGACCTATGGTTCTAGGGACCAAATCTAGACTTATTGAGAACTTCACAACTTCAATAATAAATATATCCTTAATAGTTTTTATTGATATCATATAATACATTTTAATATTCAACTTCTACTACGAACTTTAAGAATCATCATCAATATATTGATAAACCACCTTTTGAGTATTTTAGTGGTAATTTAATTATCTCCATATAATTACCATAATGATAATACATGATTTATATTGATCCTATGAGATTCACCATAATGTTTTTTAAGCTTTATAATGTTCCTCCAGTAACCATTATAAAGATCTTTCTTTCTAATAACATGTGTACTCATCTTCTTATGTACATAAATATTGAAATATTATTCGATATATATCATTATATTTTATTGAAGTTAAATCTACCCATGCTACATTACATTTGATAATTAATTTACAAAACTCATTATATTTTATATATATATTAACAATATGAACTAACTATAGAATCTATGTAATACGAACAAAGGAAGTAGAATGAAAATTGAAAATAAAATCATCAGAAAAGTCTATTAATCCTTGAACACATTTTTATCCCACTTTAACAAATAATGATACTTAAAAATCCTTATTTTAATTTCGTTTTATTACCATCCAATCACTTTTAACAGAGTTTCCAATACTATATATTTCATTATCACCAACATCAATATGAACGTAGTTTTTATTTCAAACAACTCTTCCCTTACTTTCCACGAATTTTCAATTAATTATCTCCATTATTATCAATTAATTAAAAATAATATATTTTTAGGATGTCTCTTGTGATAAAATTTATGATTTTCCTTTGATATATTAGCCTATTTTTATGTTTGATTATTTTTCCCCCATTAATGAAAATCTATCTCCCATTGGGTTACTCACCCCCAGGGGTTTTTAATTTATTCACATATCTATTCCCCAATAACATGGGTTTGTGTTATAAATGTCCCTTATAAAATATAATATATAAATTATAATAAATTGCAGAGAGTGTGGTCACATAAACCCATCACATTCTATCATGTATAAATTATATATCCATGATACCAATTTAAAAAAATTCTATTTATAGAATGATTTGTAAAGACCCGTAAAATTCAAGGGAAATTTTTTATTAATTTTCTTTAGAATTTTACAAGAGCGCTGTTTCTAACGACACCTGATTCCGAGGCCCGGAGTGCCCGGAATTAATTTCCGAAGTTTGGCTCGGGTACGTTCACTGAACGAACGAGCGGGAATTTCTAACTTTTGATCCGGTGCTCGGAATTGAAATACAAGGACACCGATGAACTCACAGCGCCGTTATTCGCTTAAGGAGACCTTTTCCGATGTTGCGTTTTATGCGGGATGAAAGTTAGTTTTGGGAGAAATTATAAGAAGTTAAATAAAAATGTGGAAACACTTTTTATTTTTATCTTGTTGGTTAACTCCTCTCAAAGGAAGTTAGGGGTGGGACCCACACCCACTTAACCTCCCTTGAGAGAATTAAGTGTGGTGGGGCCCACACGAACCCTAACTTTTCATCTTCTCTTTTAAAAACTCCCTTTAACCCCTCTTTAAATGACATGACAACTTTGATAATTAATGGAGTTGTTTTGTTTGAATTTCAAACCTTTGAAATTCAAGTTGATGTTTGTGTAAATAAAATAAGCCTTAGCTTATTTTATTTTGTTTAGCCTTCTTGAGAGGATTTGAGAGCTCCTCCTTCTTCTTCAAACTTTGACGAAGAACGCTCAAGCTCCGACGAAGAACACCGCTCCCCTCTTCTTCATAGCTGGTTGTTTCCGAAGATCGACGACGCCTTCCGTGTCAATGAAAGGGAACGCCGCTTCCTCCTCGGACTTCCTTCGTCGTCTTATGAAGATTCACCAACGACGTACCTCTTCGGACGTACCACTTCGTCAACAGAATTGATGAACGTTTACCGCGACGCCCGACCACCGCAACGTTGTCTTCCGTGGGTTGTTGACGATCATCGATCTTGAAACCAAGGTAGGGGTTTGTTGTGGATTATTTTATTTACTCTCGTTCTTTGTTCTAGCATGATAATATTGTGGATAAATATTTAAGAGTTATCGACTAACGAGAGGGGGGCCGGACCGCACAAACACGACCGAATCCCCCCTCCTCTATTCTTGAATATTTATTTTCTTGTGGATGAACAAGATGGCGTGGTGCCGTCTCACCACGCGGGAATTCACACGGTTGTATTGCGCGGCACCATCGCGCCGCGCCGTGGAAGGATTATCATGAACGCGACGTCGTCGCGCCGCGTCTAAGGGAACCGAAGGCGCCGCCGCCGGAGCGGGGCCGCGGCGGAGGGGCGCGGTGCCGTCGCACCGCGCCGAACGACGAAGCCCGCGGCCGGTTCCAGGCCGCGGCGGGACGAGAGGACCGGCGGCTAACCGGGCCGCCGTTGTCGGAAGCCGGAAGGGGACCGGCTTTGCCGGTCCGTTGAAGAAGAACCGGCCGACCAGGTGGGCCGGCCGGAAGGGGAAAAACCGGGGGAATTTAAATCCCCCGGCCAACATGAATTCCCCCCCATTTAAGAGGGGGGGGGGGGGGGTTTCTCCAAAAGGCGCGGCTTAAGCCGCGCCGCCAGCTTGGAGAGGCGAGGGCTCTGCCCCCCGCGCGTGGCACCGAGCGGCGCCAGGCCGCGCCGCCGGCCAGGCCGGGTCGGACCCGGGTCGACCCGGTTCGGGCCAACCCGGGGGGGGGGGGGGGTCGGGCCGGGTCGCCCCAGACCCGGACCCCCTGTTTTCGAATTGATTCGGTCTTTTGCTCATAACTTGAGCTACGGACCTCCAATTGACGAACTGTCAGCAGTGATGTGATCCTTGGATCGAGACAGTCGTTTCGGTATATTGTACTCAAAGGTTCGGATTACTTTGAGTTCGGCCGGGTTGGTTCGTACACGAAACCAACCGGGCCTTCGGAGCGGAAACGCTCATATCTTGAGCTACGGACGTCCGATTGACGTGCCATCAACTTTGTTGTGTTCCTCTTAGTGAGACTGATCTTTTGGAATACTCCGCCCGAGGTTTGGACGCAGGTGGAGTACGGTCGGGTTGGTTTTTCCTTAATAACCAACCGGGCCCCTGGGACGAAAAATCCAATAACTCTCAGACCGGGCGTCCGATCGACGCGCCTTCTGTTGCGTTGAGTTCCTGTTGACGATACGGAACTTTTGGATACATCAACTCTGGACTTTGTGACAGTTGATGTATCAGCCTCTCGGCTCGTGGAGCGGACCCTCCCGAACGAGCTTGCTGTGTGCGGGAACCCTAGTGCTGGCTGCGACTGTGACTGCCACTGCTACTGCTACTGCTACTGCTACTGTGACTGCGACGACGACAGTACAGAGATCCTATGTGGATTCGACGACGACTACATCACTCAACGATCCTACGTGGATCAGTGCTACAGGTCCTGTGTGGGCCCGATCCTGTGTGGGTCTGATCCTGTGTGGGTCTTTGCGCTCAGCGGTCCTGTGTGAACTAGCGCCTACAGGTCCTGTGTGGGCCCGATCTTGTGTGGGTCTTTGCGGGGGTTAGTTACCTATCGATCCTTCGTGGGTCCGACGACTTAGATGGATCAGATATCATCTTTATCGTCCTTTGAATAAGTATACCTATGTGAGCTGAATCTTGTTGCTTTCCTGTGTGGATTGTGTTGTGCTATCCTGTGTGGATTACGTTTTACTTTCCTGTGTGGAATATGTTTACTTTCCTGTGTGGACTGAGTTGTACTTGGGCTCGAAGGTTGGAGCGTATTGGAATTGATGACTTAGATATATGTATGGGCATATACCTAAGCAGTGTTGGTTGTTACTTCGTGATTGTATCTTCCTTTGTGGTTTATCCTTTGTGGATTTTGGGAGACCTTCAGGGGTCTCGGGGTCCCTACTGAGTAGCTTATACTCACCCCTGCACGGGCTATGCCCGCACTACGTTGTGTTGGTTGTAGACGACGGACAACGTTGATCGTGGTTGAGGCTTGCAGAGCAGGACGGTACCTGGAGGTGGACCACTGGGCGGGACGTACTCAGAGCGGACGGTGGGACCCGTGGAGTAGTGGAGCTATCTGTACCCACCCTTCAGGTGGGATTTCCAGTGGACAGCTCGGTGTAGCGACTTTTACTTTACAGTTGCTGTTTTCCCTTTCGAGTTGTACTTTACTTTCAGTTTGAGTTTGTATACTGGCCCATTTACTTTTCCGCACTTTCAGTTGCACTCTGTTTTTACTTAGTGTTTACTTTCCGCTTGCTTACTCTGTGGTGTTTGTTTACTTTACAAAGGCAATGCCTTCCCTTTTTACCGGGATTTACGCCTTGGTGCTAGTCGCCAGCCCCTGGCCTATGGAAGGTGGGCTTGGGGTAGTCACGACACGGACCCCGAGGGCGGGTCGTGACAAATTGGTATCAGAGGAGTTCAGTTCTACCGCGAACTCTGATCTTTTCTATGTGAAGCAATAATGTTTAGCGTATTGAGTGTGGTTATCAGTCCAGGGAGTCCAGTGTTGGTGCGGCGGCCGACGTATCCGTACACTAGGACCATGACTTCTGATTTCCGACTTAATGCATGAAATCATTGATTGCGTGTGTGTTTCAAAGTTTTCTTTGTGATTGCTTTGTGTCAGCTCACTAGTTATACTGTTTGACCGTGGCACACCTGTTCCTTTTTTAGGATGGCCCCACGACGGCAGCCAGCTAGGGTTCTTAGAGTCGAGTGTGATGACAGCCCACCGAGCGACGAGGCCTCGTTGCAGGGCCCTTTGTCAGAAGTGGCACCGGCGATAGCTCTACCCGTCGATCCACCGATGCTTCTAGCACCAGCCGCTGATGATGTACGTCGCCTCAGCGCACTGCATGAGTTTCAGCGCCAGCGACCACCCAGGTTTCGTGGGGAGACGGACCCCCAGGCAGCAGAGGACTGGCTGGAGGCAGTGGTACGAGTTTTTAGGCTAGTGAGGACACCTGCAGACCTCATGGTGATCCTCGCTGCGAGCCTACTGCACGCAGCAGCGGGCCGATGGTGGAGCTTGATGCTCCAGGTGCACGATGAGGCATCTCTTCTTTGGACGGACTTTGAGAGCCTCTTCCGCTCGGAGTTCATCCCAGCCACCCTTCGTGCGGTGCGTATCTAGGAGCTTCTTCAGCTGCGGAAGGGCAGCATGACGGTCGCTCAATACTCGGCGAGATTTACTGATCTCTCGCGCTACTCGACCAACATGGTACGAGACCCATTCTTTCGGGCCTGGACCTTCGAGCAGGGTTTGAGACACGAGATCAGGGCATCGCTGATCTCCCTCAGCATACCGACTCAGACAGGAGTACTGGAGCGGGCCCTTTTGATCGAGAGCTTCCTTGCTGAGTCTACACCAGCGCCGAGACCCACCGCAGGGCGGCACGTGGCAGAGTCATCTGCAACATGCAGTTGACGGATGACTCAAGGGTCCAGGCAGACCAGACCTTCAGACAGACGACCTCAGGACACTGGCTCAGCAGTGCGGGGCACACAGCGCGGAGCTAGTCTTTCGAGTGGAAGACAGTGCTATGCATGCGGCGGACAAGGCCACATGGCTCGTGACTGCCCGACCCGCCATGCAGAGGAGCAGCAGACGGTTGAGGAACCACCTAGGCAGAGGCAGAGGTTTGACCGTGGTGGTCCGCAGGGAACAGGAGGACGAGGCAGAGGAGCTGGCCGAGTAGCAGGTGGTGGGAGATGCTTTGAGGCTCTACCACCACCACCACCAGGAGGTCCACCCCGACCTCAGGGGAGAGCACAGCTTCAGGCAGCTGAAGCTTACGATCATGGAGCTCCGGAATCGGGTCGACTAGTGCGGGACTAGCTCCAGGCATAGAGGCCTTTTCCCATAGTGCCTCTAGCTTCGTAGATTGTGTTGCCTTGTTTCCTTGTACTTTAAGTTGAAGTAATAAAATATAATTGCCTTGGTGACTTCTATTTTCTTGTCTTTTGTTTGTTTTTACTAAGAGGTGCCGATTAAAAACTGTTGACTTGACCCTCACTTGCGATATTCTTACTGGAGGAAACCCAGTGACCACACACTGATGCCGACAGTGTGACTCAACCCTTGGAGGCGAGAGTAACGGTTGGATCTCTTGGTAGCAGCGTCGAGGCCTTACGACATCATCCATGCCATGAATTAACTAATCATGACGGGATTGACTGTATTAGGCAAGGAACGTGGTTCATCCAGGGGATGAGACCAGATTTCACTTTTCGGCAATGGAGAAATCTTTGCAGCTTTGTCGTACGTTAAGGATGAAGGGGAAACCCTTCGTGTGGTCAGACAGATGTCAGTAGAGCTTCCAGGAGCTGAGACAGAGGTTGACTAGCGCACCTATCTTGGGGTTGCCTGAGGAGGGAGTAGGGTACATAGTCTACTGCGATGCATCAGGGACCGGGCTCGGATGTGTTCTGATGCAGGAGCGGGCAGTGATCGCCTATGGATCACGTCAGTTGAGGCCGCATGAGCAGAACTACGCTACCCATGACCTGGAGTTAGCAGCAGTGGTCTTCACTCTGAAGACATGGCGACATTACCTGATGGTTTCTCCCTAGGAGCAGAGCACGACATCCTTTTCAGATGACGTACCATGGTACCAGTTTCTTTGCGAGAGGAGGTGCTAAGAGAGTTTCACACTTCTCCTTTGTTGGTACATCCAGGAGTGTCAAATATGTACCATGATCTCAGACGACAACCCTGGTGGCCGGGCATGAAGAAGGCTGTGGCAGAGTTCGTTTCTCGATGCCTCACCTGCCAGCAGGTGAAGGCAGAGCATCAGGTACCAGCAGGCTTGGTACAGCCCTTGGAGGTTCCAGAGTGGAAGTGGGACAGGATATCTATGGACTTTGTGACTGGACTTCCACGCACTTCTAGAGGTCACGACTCCATTTGGGTGATTGTTGACCGACTCACCAAGTCGGCACACTTCTTACCCATTAGAGAGCAGTGCTCAGTGGAGAGCTTGGGACGTCTCTACGTTTAGGAGATTGTGCGGCTCCACGGCATGCCATCATCTATCGTCTACGATTGAGATGCTCGCTTTACTTTCCGGCTTTGGAAGGGGTTACAGGAGGCGTTCGGGACGCAGCTACGTCTGAGCACAGCCTTTCACCCTCAAACGGATGGTCAGATGGAGAAGACCATTCAGACTCTCGAGGACATGCTCCGCGCATGTGTCCTTGACTTTGGTCGTAGCTGGGAGGACCACCTAACCTTGGTGGAGTTTGCGTACAACAACAGCTACCACTCCACCATCGGGATGGCACCGTACGAGGCGTTGTACGACCGACCTTGTAGATCTCCTTTGTACTGGACAGACCCATGGGAGTCAGCACTTGTGGGACCGGAGATGGTCCAGGCCACGACAGAGAAGGTCCTGGTCATCTAGGAGCGGATGAGGACAACTCAGAGCCGGCAGAAGTCATACGCTGATAGGAGGCGGAGGCCACTAGAGTTTGAGGATGGCGACCACGTCTTCTTGCGGGTCTCACCTCGACGTGGTATTTGGAGATTTGGCCGAGGCGGCAAGTTATCTCCGCGCTTCATCAGACCCTTCCAGGTCCTCAGTAGGATTGGTGAGGTGGCTTATCGCCTGGCTCTACCACCTCAGTTTCACCGGGTGCAGGACGTCTTCCACGTGTCTCAGCTGAGGAGATACGTGCATGACCCGACACACATCATTGACCATAGGGAGCTTGACTTTGATGATGGGGTGACTTTTACGGAGGTCTCGGTGGAGATCGAGGATCGACAGGAGCGGGTCCTACGTGGGCGATCGATTCCTCTTGTGCGCATCATATGGCAGCACGGGAACCTCCAGGAGAGCACATGGGAGCGGGAGGCTCAGATGCGTGCTCAGTACCCTCATTTGTTCCCCTAGTTTTGGATGTATCTTTACGGGGACGTAAAGGCCTGAGGTGGGAGTAATGTAAAGACCCGTAAAATTCAAGGGGAATTTTTTCTTAATTCTCTTTGGAATTTTACAAGAACGCGGTTTCTGAAGGAACCTGATTCCGAGGCCCGGAGGGCCCGGAATTAATTTCCGAAGTTTGGCTTGGGTACATTCAGTAAACGAACGAGTGGGAATTTCTAACTTTTGATTCGGTGCTCAGAATTGAAATCCGAGGACACCGATGAACTCGCAGCGCCATTATTCGCTTAAGGAGACCTTTTCCAAGGTTGCATTTTAAGCGGGACGAAAGTTAGTTTTGGGAGAAATTATAAGAAGTTAAATAAAAATGTGGAAACACTTTTTATTTTTATCTTGTTGGTTAACTCCTCTCAAAGGAAGTTAGGGGTGGGACCCACACCCACTTAACCTCCCTTGAGAGGATTAAGTGTGGTGGGGCCCACACGAACCCTAACTTTTCATCTTCTCTTTTAAAAACTCCCTTTAACCCCTCTTTAAATGACATGACAACTTTGATAATTAATGGAGTTGTTTTGTTTGAATTTCAAACCTTTGAAATTCAAGTTGATGTTTGTGTAAATAAAATAAGCCTTAGCTTATTTTATTTTGTTTAGCCTTCTTGAGAGGATTTGAGAGCTCCTCCTCCTTCTTCAAACTTTGACGAAGAACGCTCAAGCTCCGACGAAGAACACCGCTCCTCTCTTCTTCGTAGCCGGTTGTTTCCGAAGATCGACGACGCCTTCCGTGTCAACGAAAGGGAACGCCGCTTCCTCCTCGGACTTCCTTCGTCGACTTACGAAGATTCATCAACGACGTACCTTTTCGGACGTACCTCTTCGTCAATAGAATTGACGAACATTTACCGCGACGCCCGACCTCCGCAACGTTGTCTTCTGCAGGTCGTTGACGATCATCGATCTTGAAACCAAGGTAGGGGTTTGTTGTGGATTATTTTATTTACTCTCGTTCTTGGTTCTAGCATGATAATCTTGTGGATAATTATTTAAGAGTTATCGACTAATGAGAGGGGGGCCGGACCGCACAAACACGGCCGAATCCCCCCCCCTCTGTTCTTGAATATTTATTTTCTTGTGGATGAACGAGATGGCGTGGTGCCGTCGCACCACGCGGGAATTCGCACGGTTGTATTGCGCGGCGCTGTCGCGCCGCGCCGTGGAAGGATTATCATGAACGCGACGCCGTCGCGCCGCGTCGAAGGGAACCGAAGGCGCCGCGGCCGGAGCGGGGCCGCGACGGAGGGGCGCGGTGCCGTCGCACCATGCCGAATGATGAAGGTCGCGGCCGGTTCTGGGCCGCGGCGGGACGAGAGGACCGGCGGCTAACGGGGTCGCCGGTGTCGGAAGCCGGAAGGGGACCGGCTTTTCCGGTCCGTTGAAGAAGAACCGGCCGGCCAGGTGGGCTGGCCGGAAGGGGAAAAACCGGGGGAATTTAATTCCCCCGACCAACATGAATGCCCCCCCATTTAAGAGGGGGGGGGGGGTTTCATTAAGGGGGGCAGGCGGCCCCCCATTTTCCTCAAGGCAGGCCCCCACGAGGGGGCCCGGTTTTCTCCAAAAGGCGTGGCTTCAGCCGCGCCGCCAGCTTGGAGAGGCGGGGGCTCTGCCTCCCGCGCATTGCCCCGAGCGGCGCCAGGCCACGCCGCCGTGCCGGGCCGGGTCGGACCCGGGTCGGGTCGACCCGGTTCGGGCCGACCCGGGGGGGGGGGGGGGGGTTCTGGCCGGGTCGCCCCGGACCCGGACCCCCCGTTTTCGAATCGACTTCGGTCTTTTGCTCTTAACTTGAGCTACAGAACTATGATTGAAGAACCTTCACCGTCGATGCGATCCTTGGATCGAGACAGTCGTTTCGGTATATCGCACTCAAAGTTTCGGATTACTTTGAGTTCGGCCGGGTTGGTTCGTACACGAAACCAACCGGGCCTTCGGAGCGGAAACACTCATATCTTGAGCTACAGACGTCCGATTGACGTGCCATCAGCTTTGTTGTGTTCCTCTTAGTGAGACGGATCTTTTGGCATACTCCGCCCGATGTTTGGACGCAGGTGGATTACGGTCGGGTTGGTTTTGCCTTAAAAACCAACCGGGCCCCTGGGACGAAAAAGCCAATAACTCTCAGACCGGGCGTCCGATCGACGTGCCGTCTGTTGCGTTGAGTTCCTGTTGACGATACGGAACTTTTGGATACATCAACTCTGGACTTTGTGACAGTTGATGTATCACCCTCTCGGCTCGTGGAGCGGACCCTCCCGAACGAGCTTGCTGTGTGCGGGAACCCTAGTGCTGGCTGCGACTGTGACTACTACTGCTACTGCTACTACTACTGTGACTACGACGACGACAGTACAGAGATCCTGTGTGGATTCGACGACGACTACAACACTCAACGATCCTACGTGGATCAGTGCTACAGGTCCTGTGTGGGCCCGATCCTGTGTGGGTCTGATCCTGTGTGGGTCTTTGCGCTCAGCGGTCCTGTGTGAACCAGCGCCTACAGGTCCTGTGTGGGCCCGATCTTGTGTGGGTCTTTGCGGGGGTTAGTTACCTATAGATCCTTCGTGGGTCCGATAACTTAGATGGATCAGAGATCATCTTTATCGTCCTTTGAAGAAGTATACCTGTGTGAGCTGAATCTTGTTGCTTTCCTGTGTGGATTGTGTTGTGCTATCCTATGTGGATTACATTTTGCTTTCCTGTGTGGAATGCATTTACTTTCCTGTGTGGACTAAGTTGTACTTGGGCTCGGAGGTTGGAGCGTATTGGAATTTATGACTTAGGTATATGTATGGGCATATACCTAAGCAGTGTCGGTTGTTACTTCTTGATTGTGTCTTCCTTTGTGGTTTATCCTTTGTGGATTTTGGGAGACCTTCAGGGGTCTCGGGGTCCCTACTGAGTAGCTTATACTCACCCCTGCACGGGCTATGCCCGCACTACGTTGTGTTGGTTGCAGACAACGGACAGCGTTGATCGTGGTTCAGGCTTGCAGAGCAGGATGGTACCTGGAGGTGGACCACTGGGCGGGACGTACTCAGAGCGGACGGTGGGACCCGTGGAGCAGTGGAGCTATATGTACCCACCCTTCAGGTGGGATTTCCAATGGACAACTCGGTGTAGCGGCTTTTACTTTACAGTTGCTGTTTTCCCTTTCGAGTTGTACTTTACTTTCAGTTTGAGTTTGTATACTGGCCCATTTACTTTTCTGCACTTTCAGTTCTACTCTGTTTTTACTTAGTGTTTACTTTCCGCTTGCTTACTCTGTGGTGTTTGTTTACTTTACAAAGGCAATGTCTTCCCTTTTTACCGGGATTTACGCCTTGGTGCTAGTCACCAGCCCCTGGCTTATGGAAGGCGGGCTTGGGGTAGTCATGGTACGGACCCTGAGGGCGGGTCATGACATGATTAAATCTTACTAGAGAGATACCAATTGAAATAAGATTCAACTCATAATAAATAAATTTTATTTAAAAATCGAGGTTTATTTAATAAAACTCAATGTAACATACAATAATAATTAATAAATAATCAATTTTTTTTAAAATTTAATTAATTTTATCAAATTTATAAAACTCATTATATCCTATAAAATTAGCTCAATTTTTTATCAACAACTTATCTCCCCCACAAATATTTAAACCCATATATATTTAATTTAAATTTCCAATATATTCCACAAATTAAACACGTGGTTTTGTTATTAGTAATTGTATAATTATAGTGGTAAGGGGTACTCATCCAGCATACCTTAAACATTGAATGATTATTTGACTATGTTATTTTAAATGATTCTTACAATGTATTTCCTTAATAGAAGCACATTATTTACTATACTATAATTATTTGAAAATAATTAAATATTTTTTAACATTTATAACAACTATCTGGTAAATATTCTTTATTTACTTCATTGAAAACTTTACATAATTAAATTTTAGATAATTTATGTAAATTATATAAATATATCTTTCATGGGTAATAAGATAAAAATAATAAAACTATATTTATATGTAGAAAATTTTCCACCATGTGACATGAATTAGTTTCCTTAGTAGAACATCAACAGTAAAGTGAGATTCCTCAATGTTTTAAAATATATATCTTCTTGTAAAATCTGCTCTTGTTTTATTCAAAATAGAATATTAATAATTCATTAACTCACATTACATTAATTATTGTAAAAACTATAAACATTTTTTAAAAATTGATATAACACAAGTTTATTATTTTATCTTTAATGATTTAAAAATATAAAAATATTTAAATAATATCACTAATATGAGGTTTTATAAAATGTCGATGATAATAGGATTTTTTAAAATACGATGATATTTGGAATCTCAAAATAAATAATTATTATGGTTTTCAATAAATTCAAAATGTAAATCAATTTGTTTACTCTAAGAAACCAAAGCACTATAGCAGCTTTGAACCTACTAATCATTAGATATTTAAAAAAGAAAAGTCCATCAAAAGATGAACGGAATGTTGATATAGACACCATTGAAACTGACCTTGAGATATGTAGAATCCTAATGTGGGGGGATTTCTAATACATAGTGCTGCACCTTATAGATTAGATGATAAAAGTACAAAGAAACAAGAAAACCCTAAGAGTTAAAATAGAATGAATCCTTTAACTACTTTTTAATTAATGTAATTTTGATTTTTTTTCTTTTTGAGTGATTTTGTAGAGTTTATGATTGTGAGGATTTCATTGGAAAATATTATATAATTTCTTATTGTAATTGTTTTACTAGGCTAATGATGTAGTAGTAGAAGCACCGAGATATTGGCCATATCAAATGGGGATACTAACCTATCATTTTTTGTAGTAAAAGCACTGTGCTACTAGTCATATTAGTAGGGGAAACAAGGATACCAGTTTTAGTAGAATGGAAATTTCTATTGGGTTGATCAAAGTTTTCTAGGGCATGGAATAAAGATCTAAGTATCAAGATTTTAGAAGGGGATACCATAAAATAGTTTTAAAGACATGGATACCTCAAATCTGGTCAAAGAATCTACTTTTCACTTTAGTTTAAAAGTAATAATTTTATAATAATATTTAGGGGTATTTTATTGGTAAATATATACTCCACTATTTGTTTCTAATACCACTATGTTAATTTTTATATTATAATTTTATTTTTTAAATATAAATAGCTCTATATATTTTTTTATGTCAGGTTTTTTATAAATTTGATATACTGATTCATAAATTTTTTTACTGTTATATTACTTTGATACTGTTGGTTTCTCAGTACATATTAATATTGATAATTATATCCCTAAAAGAGGATGAAAATATTTAGTTATTTTTAAACAACAAGTCTCCCCCCTCTTATAGTATACTCACCGTACCTTTATGATAATTCATTTGGTATCAAATGGGATTTCTACATTAAAAACAGAATTTGATATTTATATTTATTTATTTTATGTTACTCTATCATAATTTCATATTTAGATTCCATGAACCTAACAAGAGTGTAGATATATATTGAAATTATATAAATTAAAGATGATGAATCCATTTATAATATAAACCTAAATAGACTACTTATCATTTATGGAAATGACTATGAATATTGGTGTGATAGAATGGAAACTTATATTTTCAATACGAGAGTTGAAATTTATCTAATGTTTTCTAGAGAGTATAAATCTCCTAAAAAAGTTTTTAATTTTATAACAGAAGAGAAAACTAAATTATAGTTAAAATTTAGAATCAGAAATATTTTTTATATTATATTCAAAGAAACGTATAAAATAAAATCTATTCTTGTAGATGTACTTGTGGTCTATGTAAAAATCATGAAGTTACTCATTTTAGAATTTAAAAATTTGTTTAAATTAAAAGAGCTATCTTAAGAGTATATTATCAAGACTTTGATTTCCTTTCTAGAGGATCCGTTATGTAAATTCATTATAGATTTATGAAAATAGTAAATATTTTTCAATCCCTTAGGGAAAATAAAATTTTAATGATAAATTTGTTTATAAGGCCATAGATATTCTAAAAAATAATAAAAAATAACTACAATAGATAATAAAAATAATATTACCAAAAAATTATAGATGAATTAATTGGTACCCCTGTGAAATATGGAATTCAATTGAACAAATAAATAAAAAAGGAGAAAAAGGAAAAATGGCCTTTCTTTGATAACTATTATAACTTCAAAGATCATAAATTATAAAATATTCAAAGCTAAGAATGGTTTAGGGAAATATTATAAATAAAGTGAGTCAGAACCAATTTATGGTGAATTTATTAACCTAGTAAGAATAATGTTAAAATATACGAATTCAGGAATAAATTATCTTATAGAAATAAAATATAAATGTTATTATTCAAAAACAATTTTTCATTGATGAAAAACAAATTAAATATTAGACCTATATATCCAAATACATAGATTAAAGAAAGTAATTCTTTAATATATTTTTTAAAGAATTAAATTAAGAAAAGTATGAAAAAAATGTACACCAGTAGAATAAGTCAAAGTGATTATAATACTCAAATTTCTTTCAAATAAAATGATAAAAGTATAAAATCCTGTGTAATATATGATAATGTTCTGAAAATAGAAAATGAAATTTGGGATGATTAATTGATGAAGCTCTTACATATATATCTTCAATTTAAAAGTGTAATTTTTCATATGAAAATGATACTAATGATGTAAATTTAACTAGTTCAGATGATGATTAAGGATCTCATAAAACATTTGAAAACAATGAGATCCTATATTTTTATATGTTTAAAAACATACTAGAAGTTGTAAAAGAAATATTTTGTGTTAAAATATAATCTACTAAAATAAAATAAAACTTTATAAAAAGTGAGGATAAGTTATTTTAAAAAATAAAGAAGAATGGGAATATTGTTTATGAATTTATAAATTTAAAATAAAAAATCTTCAAGACTAAGTGTTATTCTAAAGGGTAAAACCAAAGTTATAGAATCAGAAGAACCTAAGATAGAAAATATGAAGAATAATAATGGAAAGTCTAAAAGTATTACTTTTTTCTATGATAATAATGATATTATCAAATTGAATTATGACAATGAAAGCTTAAAAAATAATTAAATAAGTTTCCTAATGTAATATAGAAGTTTTAAAATATGTATAATTCTATGAGATCAAACAAAACTATATCTATTTTAGGAAGTAAACCAACCAAAAATCAAATTTTATTGAAAACATTTTATGTTCCAAGAAATAAACCCTTCTATACCCAATACCAATAAAAAAGAAATTGTATGAAAAAATTATTCCCTTAAAAGAGTTCAATATTTTAGAAAACATATATATTTTAGATCATTAGAACTAGATTCATATGAACATACAAGATCAACTCAAATATTGGATCATAAGATTCTATTTTAAAATAATTTTAGAATCAAATAAGTATATTTTCCTAGGAAATAATTCTATATATTCAAATTTTTTGAATTAGTAGATATATATCTATAATTTATTTCTTTATAATTTATTATTTATATTATTGTAAATATGTAATTTAAATTTTCATATAACATTACATCTATTCCATTTATTTCGGGGAATCTAATTGTTGTTTCTAGATAACATGTTAAAAAAAATTAAGTCTCTAAGTAACTATAAATTTGTGTGAAAACATTTATGGAACCATCATCTAAAGAAGAAGATGAATTCATTTCTCAATGAAAGATAACTTCCAAAAAAATTCAGATATATTTTTAATTCATCATTTTTTTAGAATGTTTTATTTACTTTTCAAGTTTTAAATTTGATATAAATTTAATTGGAATTTCATTATTTTCTCAATTGTGAACTAATTTTGATTTACCTAAATTTATTTTTATTTTTGTTTCAAAATATTACTTATTAACCTGATTTTTAAATTCTTTATTCTTATAAAGTGTATTTAAAAAAAACATAAATAATTTATTTAAAAATAAACATGAAATCATGTGTTTTTAACCGGATTTGATCTAAGCTATTTTATCAAGTAAACAAATGGGGACCTTTAATCATACCATGATCTATTTATAAATAGGTGTACCTAATTATTTTGTATTGATTCGTTAATATCATAAGAGAATCTCTTGATTTATTAATATATTTTTTCTATCTTCCAATGAAATCATAATTACTTCTAAAGATTTAGCTACTATATAAATAATTTAATAAAGGATTAGAGATTCTAAAATTTGTGAAAAGTATGAATTTATGTTTAATGATTTTATTACCTTTCAGGGTTAGAGAAAAATTGTTTCAATAGTGAAAGGACATAGATTGTACAATCAATTTCTAATCTAATAGTTCTATAGATCAATAAAGTTTTTATAAGAAGAAGGTGTTAACAGATAAACTTTTTTTATGTTTTATTCATTACATCTCTTTGACTTTGGATAAGTTTCTCAAAATTTTGGAATATTTGTTAAGGGAAATATATTTTTCCCATAACATTATTTATATATATGGATAATTTATGTAATATAAAGATTAAAAAAATATTTTCATAATCAATGCGATTATTTAAAAAATCAGACACATAATTCCTAAATATACGATTGTGTTCTAGTGTATATTATCATTTTTATTACCTATGAAGGGGTACAAGAACATGATAAATATTCATGATTTTTCTTTGTTGGACTAATTAGTGAAGTTCAGAAAGATGGACCCGGAGAAAATTTTCTAGTTCTACATCGAAGAAATCATAAAAAGTATAATTAAGATGAAAATGTTATCATATAGAATAATTCTGAATAAGGATTTAGTGATGTTGTTGAATAAAGAATATGTTGTAAATAAAATGCATCCTAAAATAAAATAGTTTAATCCAATTAATGCAATAAAAGTCTTAAGAATGAGATTAATGAATAATTATAAAGAGCATAATAATTTATATTCTATATATTCAAAAATCAGATAAGAAATAAATCTATGTTCTAGCTAATAGGAAAATATATGAAATTTCTATTTATTAAAAGGTTATAATAAATAATCCAAAAACCATTAAGAAACGTAAAATTGATAAAGTTTCTATATATATGGAAAATGAGAAAGAAAATTTTTACAAATTAGAAGATTATAAATAGATATATTTTTCAAAATATAAAACATATTCTTTTAGTAACCAAATCTAAATGATTATAGATACTCATAGTTGGTTTCTAAAATAGAAACTAGAAGAATCCAAGAAAATGAAGGAATAAAGAAAATATATGAAACCATTTTTCATTTGATGGAAATCTATGACTAAGGAATTTGAAGAAGACACAGAACAAAATATTTTGGAATAGAAAAATAAAAATAAATATGTTCTGAAGATGAAGCAATCACATATTTCGAAATATATTTTCCTTGAAGTTACAATTAAGGAAAATTTCATCTCAAAAATTCCATTAAAGAGGAATATTGAATATTAAAAAAAAGGAAAATATGTTTCTATAAAAGTATTAGAAAATTAATTATCTCTATACCCACCTCATCAGTAATTAGATGTCAATTTGTAAAGTTGACTAAATTTCAACCAATATATTTTCAACCAAATGTAGTTCAAGTTGTTCCTCTACCATTTGATTAAGTAAAAGAATAATTTTAGGAAGCTTTTTCAGTTTAAAAATAATTTTTAAAAGTAAAGTGATGATTATTAGAAGAAGATTGAAATAGAATTTATATTTTATATTGACTCATTAGTAAAAAAATCTAATGAAATTACTTAATCACCCTCAAAGAAAGATATTACAAAGTCAGTCTTATGAGATGAAACTTTTATCCCAAGTTCACCATCCTCATATTTTCTAAGAAAACTATCGATGAAAGAAGCACTATAAATAATAACATTTTAGATATTGAGGATTCCTCACCTAAAATTATATACAAATGGATGAGAAACTAATTTTTCTCTAAATATTAGAAAAATAAGATGAAATCATCACTAAAATAAAATTATTCAATAATAAATTAATCATAATATAAAAATATTAATGCAGTTCTAATAAGGAAAATAAGGATGAATCATTAAATTAGTTTATTCCAAATATTATTTCAAGTGTGGGAATCGTTAAAAATTATATTCGTTAGGTTTAGAATCTAAAATATCAAATTAAATTAATACGTTGAATAGAAAAATTTAATAAATATTTAAAGGATGTAAGATAAGAAATTGATCTTTGTGAGCATAAATTAACAAACTTCACCACGTGCATCAAATATCAAGTCAAAGATGTCAATTTCATTGGTGAGCCCACCGTATCACTTCATCATATCTATGGAATAATTTGTGAAAGATAAAATTTTATATAAGATGTTAAAAAATACATTGAGAAAAAATATGAATACATTTATTCATCAATTAAAGACACAAAGAATTTTGTTTTCATTTAGAACTACTAGAAGATCAAAATCTAAAATAAATTGATCAGATTGAAAAATTAAAATATTAAACCATGAATATTGTTTCCTTAGAAGAAAACATAGTTGAAAAATATCAGTGGTAGAAAGTACAAGAAAGTATAATTTTGGAGAAAGTAACTGAGTTTGAGAATAATTTTAATGTTCAAGATGAGAAACTTTAAAAAAAATACAACAAGAATCTAAAACACTTGATTAAAAAATAAATTATGAAAGATTAATGTTTTAAATTTCCAATTTTTTGTACAGTTAAAATGTTAATCTATAGAAATTTGGTCAATATTATTTTATTGATGGTGTTATAATATTTTTACTTTTCTTTAGTTTTGATCATTATATGAATTTGAAATGATGAATTCTATAGTGTTTATAAACATTCATACATTTTTTTCTCTCTTCATCCACAAAAAAAGATACTTTCTTTTCATAATTTAAAAGGAAAATTTTATTTAAAACCCTTCTTTTTGAAAAATAAAAAATGGGGGAATGTTGATAAAAATTATAACATCTTTCACAAAGGATGATATTTACTTTTATGAAAAAGTGATATTTTTTTCAAATAGGGTATATATGCTTAAAAAATTACAATCATTTCCTAAAGAGGTGAACCTTTAAAAATTGGAAAATATTAAAAGGGGATAACCTTTAAAGTGATTATGATATAATTAACCAAATATATATTTGGGCTAATATAATAAGTAATTTCAATTCATTTAAATTTTTATTTGAATGTTTCTGTTTCTCAAAATAGGGATATTATTAAGTCATTGACTCACTTTAATTGTTTTGAAAAAAATAAAACACTTAATTTTTTATTTTAACTAACTTATATTTTTTTTATCTTTAATGATTTAAGAATATAAAAACTATTTAAAGAAAATATTGATAATTTATGGTTTTATGAAATACTGATAATATAAAGATTTATGAAAATATAATGATCTTATGAATCTCAAAATTTCAAAAGATTTTCATTTTTTGTAACCTAAATTTGCAAATCAGTTTGTTTGCTCCAAGAAATCGAATCATTATACCAATGATAAACCAAATCATCAGTAGATATTGAAAGAAGCTAAATATTTTAGAATATGAACATAAACCCACTACCGATACCATTACAACTGACCATGAGATATATAGAATTTGACTATTTGGTGATTCCTTATAAATAGTTCTTCCATTTGGGTGAAAAATAAAAAGTACAATGAAAATAGAAAACTTTTAGACCGATAGTTTTTTGAAGACTTCAAATAATTTTTTATTAATGTACATATAATTTTTTATTGGGTTTATTTCAAGATCTTATGCTTGTGACCATTTTAATGTATAATTATATAGTATTTATTATGGTAATTACTTTTCTAATATTTTCATTATGTAATAGAATAACTGAGCTAGAAATCATATATATATGGGATACTGAGGTACATTGATTGATAGTAGAAGCACAAGGATAAAATTTATAGTAATAAGGGAAACCGAGTTTCCAGTTATAGTTGTAGGTAAGTTATGATTGGGTTGATCAATGAATTTTAGGTTAAGGAGGAAAAAAAGATTTCAAAATTAATAAGAAGATACATTAAGATAGTTTTAAAGTCATGGACACCTTAGTTCTGGTGTATAGATCATTCATTCACTTTGGTTTCAATGTGACATTTTTATAATAATTTTCTAGATTATTTGATTGGTAAATATAAAACACATTGTTTGTTTTTAATACCATTGTATTCATTTTTTTATCATAATTTTAGTTTTAAAATATCAAATGTTTTATATTTCCACTATGAATGTTAAGTTGATCAATAATTTTAAATACCAATTCTTAAAATCTTTTACTCCGATACTACTTTTATATTGTGGGTTTATCATTACATTGTAGTATGAATACTTATATCACTTGAGGATAACAAAAATATATATATTTTTTAAATTAGAATTCACCCCCCTCTTTTAGTATACTCACCAAACCATTATGATCCTATAAATATATATCTAAGAAACTTTCTCACTACATCAATATAATCTATAATAACTTGTTATCTTCATATTTCCACAATTGAGTAGCTTTAAAACATCTCAATTTTCACATAAAATGTTTTAATATCAGGTCATGGTCTCTCATAGAATTCATAACTACAATTCCCTTTAAATATTACTTTCATAATGAATTATGGTAGGTCTTTTAACTCATTATCCATAGACTGATGTGGTTTAGAATGCTGACTGAACCTAAAAACTCTTTATTTAATGAACTATACTAGTATGCGTTTCTCTTGACAGTAATTTTCTCATCTAAATTAATTCACCACTATGAAATTTTTTCCGATATTTCTACATGGTATTATTTATACTATTTTTAATTTTTTCATACTACTTTGAAATTTACTCCAGCTATCATAATACATTTACCTCCTCAATCATTCAAACCATGTTCCAACTATTAAATTTTTTTGACTCAATAATAAGAATAATAATAAATAATATTGAATTATGACCAGATTTATCACATATTCTAGAATAATTTTCAAGATATCCATATTTATAGTCAGATTATTCAAATTTATAGGTGTCTTCAAAAAATACTTTTCTTTTTTTGATGTGAATAAATTTATTCCTTTCTATAAACTTTATTCATTCTATAAAATTTTCAACATAATTAGAGTTTCTCATAACTTATCTATATATTTAAAAAATACCATATTATAATTTTACTTCTCTATATTTATTTTCTTATGGATTCATAGAATACAATATTATTATATGAATTTATCTCCTAAAAACTATTTAATTATTCTCCCGAGTTAGAATCATCATCAAATTATAATTTCTTTTTCAGTTTTTGTAATATTTCAACTTCATTATTATGTTGCAATTTATTAGTGATAATATACTCACATTATTCAATATATTAATGAATATAATAACATATATCACTTTCCATAATTAAAAAATTAAATATATTTTTATAATATAGAAATGAATCTTATAAAAAACTAACTTGGGCCAACATTGAACGTTGCTCAAAAAGGACATCCATATGGTAGAGATACAAAAACAAAAAACAAAAAAAGTCTCATGAATATCTGAAAAGGGATAAGAAAGTAGAGTAACATGTATAATGAATGTACACAATCATGGGGCATAAAATTTCATTCCTTATGTGAATAAAACCAAAAGTGAAACAATATAATATCATCTGAGGTCTCACTATGACATACCATCACCACTATTCAAAATACCAAAGATGGTGATAACATCCATGAGAGGCCAAATAAATACATGATGCCTTATGTTTACCAAAATTCTGAAAAACTAGGTATAAAAACAAAAATAGGTAAAAATAGGTTGTAAGAACTATGACTAATAGGATACCACTAAGAATATTTACAATTTATAGCACCAAGAAACTATTTGTTTATCCTTTAAAACAAAATCCCATTTACAAAAAAATTCAAATGAAACCCCATTTATAAAACATCAAATGGTTTCATTTTAATCATTTCATATTCACATAAAGTAGGAATATGAAAAAGTACATGAATGGAATAATAAAATATTAAACATAATTATCAATGAAGAAACTATAACATAAGAATGTCAGAAATCAATCATGAAATAAATCCATCATGTATACAACCAAAAAAAATCAAGGCTCTAGTCTATGGTAATATATACCAAGACATCTGATGGAACAATTAATAGGAATAATATAAAACCAACCGATATCTAGATTTATTATAGTTTATTAATATCATAAAAATATCCCATAGTGGTTCCACACACACTATAGTTTCATATTTCGATAACCTAACATACCCAAGGTTAAAAATGTGTTGTATTTTCCAAAATAATAATATAAACCATGATTAAAATTTCAGAAAAAAATTTCATAGTGAAGAATCAGTACTTCCATGCTTGAAAATATATTTTAGAGTCAAATCCTTCATTAATTAATTTCATAGAACACATAAAGATCATAAAAATTTCTTTAATGAAATCCTTTTTAAAAAACACTTTTTTGTTCCATCCGAGATGAGATCTCATCAAATAATTAATTCATACAGATATATCCAATTTAATTTACAAGAAAATTAAGTAATTCAATAGAAAACACCTTTTTATAGATACGCCTATATTAAGAATGGTGTAAAACAAGTCAATATTGAGAACAAAGATTAATAATGAAAAGATTCAGTCTTAAAAATACTAGGTCCACAAGAATCAGCATCAATTCCCACTGAAAATCTATTGGTTCAACAATAACAACCTAATTGGGGGGGATTTGAATTATGGGAATTTAGATTAAGGAGATATCTTGAGGATAAAGAGCTGATTAGATAAAAAATGAGACATACCATGCGATAATCCATTAAGAATGAAGGGAATTTACCATGAATACAACGGTATAACCCTATAGAGAATTGGAGAGAGGTTTGCTCAACCCTAAGAGAGATTAATAGGTGATTATACATAAAAAAATCAAGAGAAAAAAGGGTAAATTATAACTTTTAATAGGTTTGGATTGGAGTTTTTGGTTTGGCTGTACAGTTCAAAAAACCATGAAACAACCATGTGTGGCCTCTATCCTTTGAAAAATAAGACACCTCATTGCCTCAAGAAGAGCCACATAGTTAAAAAACCCATGATAAAGACACAAAAACCTTTTGAAAATCACCTAAACACCTACATGATTATATTAGTGGGTCATGTGGTCTGAAAAACTATCATTAAACCATGAAAAACTACACTAGAGCCTCATAATTCCATATTGTACGGTTACCACATAGTTAGTACTAATCACTCACCTAAACAATGTGAATGAATTGTTTTCTTCAAAATCCCATGCTTTCATCCCCATACTCCCAGAAACTTATAAAATGTCATAATGGGAAAACCATGATCAACCTAAAGCACACATGTGACCCAAAGCATGTAAACATTTTCACCACAAAAAAATATTTCTTCCCCAATGAAGTGCTCTATAATATGAATTCATTAATATATAAGGATAATGAAACATAATCAATGATTCCCACTACTATGCATAATGGATATCTCATCCACACTCCCATAGTGAATAAACCAAAATAATTATTTTACTACCGAATACTTTATCTTAGTGATATATAATCTAGTTCGGATTCCCAAACAAATTAGTGTCAGGATCAAGTTAAATATCTTCCCATTCAATCAGATTGGATGGGTCTGATTTATACCTCCTTATCTAGGAAGCATAAAAAATATCCTGAGTTTATTTCAAGAGATATGAAAATTCTAACTGATAAGTCTTATTTGTAACATGTCGATAAATATTTTAATGTCATACAAAACGTGGAAAAAAATTAGTGTCCCTAGCAAGGTGAAACTCTAAGAAATACATGAACACTAACCAAAAACTCTAGTGGATGATGAAAACAGAAAACATCATATTTATAATGATTCTTAGTAGTTTTTATCCTCTTATATATTATTTAATATTTCATTATTATCTCTTGAACATGCCTCAGTTTAACAAAGGACACATCTTCAAACTTTTCCCAGTATAAGAAGATCAATGCCGCTATCCATACAGTTCCTTAACATGATTTATTCTAATTGAATCCTACTAAATACCATTATAGAAAAATTTGGCCCCAGTTAGATGATTTTCCTATAAACCATGAAAATAAATAATGTATGGTAAATGTATATCCTGAAGAATCTGAATAGATCACTTTATCTTCTTATCCATACGAGGATGAAATATCATGATTAACATTAGTTGGGTACCCATCACCTCTTGAAAACCTTTCCAAAACCTTGATGTAAACCATGGGCCCCTATTAGAAAACATTATTGGGGAAATTCTTTGATGCTTGTTAAACACTTGAACATAAAAGTGCCAAATCTATTTCACCATTATCATCTCCTTAACATAGATAAAATAATCCAATTTAATATGTTTATTAATGATCACCCGAATAACATCATCCTCTATATTATTGTAATAAAAATTAATGACAAATTTCACTTATATCTCATACCACTTCAATAATGGACGGTAAAAGCTTGCGAAAATAGAATAGGTCTTTGGTGATTTGTTTAAATTCCTTGAAAAGTAAGGTATTGTGACAAAAAAATTGTAATTGACTACCTCATCCTTGAAAAAAATACCGACATCTCAGATTTTGATAATTTTTGGTAGTCCTAGGTTGTAAAGATGAACTATTTGTCCACTTTCCAGAAAGACTCTCCTCAAGGAAATAAGAATGACCATCCAAGCTCAGAAAAACAAAAGTGATAACTAAAGACTAAGACTAATAACTTGTGGTATCTCCACTATAAAGGATTATACCAATCATATATAAATCAATGTCTATTAACTATTTATACTGAATCTGATCATAAAATAATGATCCATCTATCACAAAAACTAGGAACACCTTTCCACTACCCTGTATCACTCCCATGATCATCTTGTAAATAATACTCACCGAAGACCACTCCCCCGGTGATTCCTTCATGTCTTGATTCTATAATTTTCTAATCAATATTTCAGTAAAGAAATTCAACTTTCTAGGTGTATAAAAAATGTCATAATGAAACTTATAAAAATACTTATCCCAATTTATTAGTTGCATGTTCCGATACCTTTGAGTCAAAACATACATCAAGGTCTTATGATATAAATATACCGCAAATCTCTCCACAAAGAGAGAGTGGAACCGCATTTTTATATGACACATTAAAGATTCCACCTAAAGGCCTTGTCTTGGGTGTTTCTTCTAATGAGGGTGTAATTATTGGGAACTATAAGACATAACCTACTTTACCTACATCAATACATGCCCCAAACTCGTACCGAATGAATCAAAAAAACAACATAACCCAAACCCAGTTCTATAATAATTAATACTATATTTTATTTCAACCACACAATTAGTTTATCAAAATATATCTAATTTTTTTATTCCACTCACAAATAACACCCTTATGGTTTAATTTTTTCATTGGTGGTAAAATCATGGAGAAATCCTAAACAAAACACCTATAATAACTAGTTTCTCCCAAGAATCATGGAATTTGAAACACTTTTCTAGGTTTCCCAATGACATTACCACTCGAATATTGGCAGGATCTACTGACAACCCATCTCAAATATAAAATTAATAAGAAAAATCACTTATTAGATAAAAAATAACATTTATAAATCCTTATATATAAGTGATGTTCTTTCAGAATCTAGAGGATGATATCCAAGGGATCCATATAATCCTCTTCTGACTAAAAGTACAGTAAGATTTAATCCAAATAAATGATAATTAATGAATGCATGAATCAATGAAATATTTGGTTCATCAATTCTAGAATTACAATTGGAGAGTTATTGGGACTTAGTAGTAGAACCAGGAACTAAAAATTCCCATATTGGCTCCTAAATGCTATCATAGGTGTATCCTACTCTCATAATCTAAATTAGAAGTACCCCAATCAGAAATAAATTTTATAAAAAACATTGAGATTATTTTAGTTGATAAAAATGATTGAAAGTCCTTGGAAAATTTTATTTTTTCTTAAATTTATCCTTATTTTTTTAAAGGTTGGGGCTGAAGCCTCATTTTTATTATTAAATCAAAGCAAAGTCCTCTTTTAACTGGGTAGAGGGAAACCCATTACATAGCCCGAAGGCCCAGTGGGATTGTAGCCCATTATATAGCCCGTAGGCACAAATTCAAAGGCCAATTCACATTTTGTGAATAGTAACCTGCTGCTACAGTACTGCACAGTATCATCGCCGCTACAGTGCCCTGCCACCGCTACAGTACCCGCTGATGAACAGTGCCACCGCTGCTACAGTACCACTATAGTACTGCTACAGTACCTGCGCCCCATGGGTTTTGAACCCCCATATTCCATGTAGCCTTACGGGGTGCTTACCACTAAGCCAAACCCCAACTTAAAATTTTCCTTATTAATATGTCAGTAATCAACAAAATGTATAAGGATTATGTTTTACTTCTTAGAGAAGAGAACTAGTGAAGCCCATGGTGAAAATCCTGTATGAATAAATCCTTTGACCTCAAAATCCCCAAGTTTAAATTTAATATCCATAACTAAGTAGGTTCTATGAAATATAATGGAATTGAAATAAGAATCATCCCAAGGAGTAGGTCTATAGTGAACCTGACCTCATGTTGAGGTGGTGACCTTAAAAAAACATCAGGAAAGACCATAGTTTATGCACTCACCATTGTAGGAAGTGGACTGCTTAGACAAGAAATAGTGGCATTAATAAATGACTCTAATAACTGACATGATATCATTACAACATAAAAAACAACATTACCCACTATCGCTGATCTATAATCCCACTCACCCTGAAAGATAATAGAGATTTTATCTGTATAAAGAAACCAAATTCACCAATGATAATAGTTGGTCTAGGCCTTAACATTGATTAACCAATCCATTCAAATGGAAAGTCAGATGATATAAAGATCAAGAACCAATAAATACTACACCATCTTAAAGTTATAAATCATCACATTACATGTGGGCTATTAAAAACTTTGTTCAAACCTCTTTCCCAATGGTGTGGAATGATCCAACATGAACAACATAATCATGAAACATAATAAAAACATGTCCATTGACTTATATGATATAAAATAATGACTTCCTCGTGTATTAAAAAATATATAACTAGAGAGGAGGAGATTAACAATGTTCCACTGACAATATCCAACCCTACTTCAGATTCCTCTAGCGTATATTCTATTGCATAAATATTTATAGCCTAAAGTCCTCCCTAATGTTTCTTCACTACCTGAGTATCCCCCAAAGTATGAGAATGAGATACCCCACCCTCCGATGAATCAAAATGAAACTATGAGACTTTGGTGAGAGTGGATCGATGTTTTATACCTTTGGACATTCTCCCAAAAAACACTTAAGGAGGCCAATTTTTCCAAAATGGTGAGATGTCTTGGGAAAATCTACACAATTTGACAAGATATGACCATGCCTCCTAAATTTATATAATACTAACCACTACTATCCTGAATAAGCACATCAATATAGTACCAATGGGAACTGGGCACCCACACATTTCATTTTCTGGCCATATGAAACACTATGACTACCTCCTGTAGCAACCAAATCCCTACATAAACCAATTTTCTCAGCTATGTCTACCTCAACCATACCATATTTTTGAACCACCTTAACAAAGTCATGTTAGAATAAGATAATTTGTAATGACCAAATATTGGTCCTAAAATGTATCTCAAACATCCTCATTTTAAGGTAATAATTATTAAAAAGATTGAGTTCCAGGTAAACCATCTTAGAGAAAAATTTGGTGTATTCCATAACTGAGTACTCCCATTAATCTATGGTCAGAAATTCCTAGGTCTTTTACACAAAAATTATTTTAGGAAGGAACTATCAATTGAATATATTTTTGAATTAATTATATGTAAGATATATATTTAAATTTTTCTATATGATGGGGTTCTACCATTTTTTCCCCAATTCTTCATGCATGTAAGTGGTAAAACCCACAATAGAGTCCTCTAGAGTTTTTATGAAGTTCAATATCCATTCAATAAACACGATACCCTCCTTAGATTCTTAGGTCATTTTCACCATATAATATGGGAGGATTATTATTGGTAAATTAAGATCCTTGATTCACCATTTGTCCTTGGATTTTAATACTCACTTGACATAGAGTCTGAATAGAATGGATAATAGCTTCTACAAACAAAGGGTATAATAGAGGTTTTTCCAATGGAACTTCTGTCATAAATTCCTCTCCTAGATTCAAAATATCTCATTCATGAGGTATCTTCTAATAAACATAAAATATAATATTTAATTATTTTGAGAGAAAATACCAAAATCAAAATCTAAACATCAAGAATCTATAGTAAAACTTTCAAATAGAAATAATTTAATGTAAACATGGATTTAATGTAAGAAATGAAAAAAGTTTGGAATGAAAAGGAAATCCAAATAAAATTAAAAACATGTCCTTTTTATAATCTAAAAAACTAACCCAAGATTGATAAAAATCCCTAACCACCCCTGGTAACCAGAGCTTAGATAGAGAAGTAAGCTGTCTAGGAACCCTCCCACACTTACTTCCAAAATTATGATGCTCATAACTTCTGTCTACCAAAGACCTTAAACAATACCCAGGTAGTGTCATAACACTCTCATCTAGGAAATGGATTTGATAACATTTTAAAAAAACAAACCCAAGTCAATATTGAATGTTTCCAAATAATTCCTACCATAAGATAGGGATTCCAAACAAATACCCATAAAAAATTTCATGAACCCACAAAGATACCCTAGTACACCGATACCTGAGAAAGTCCGGACATGTTCCTAAGAGACTTTCTAATCTTCATGGGTCAGATACTAGTTTCTGGAATCAAAAAAATAATAAAACTTTATTTATTTTCACACAAATAGTGGAAGATAAATGATACATGTCGGTTTTCCAAAACTCCCCAAGATAAAAGTACTCGAATTAAATAGGTAAAATAATACCTAAAAAGGTACATCATCAATGATGAAACATCTTATAAATAAAGGATCATAAAACTAATGTAACTGGGGATCACATCTCTAATGATCACCGATATCACTTTAGGTCAAATGAATCAAGTACACCATCCACCTCCAAGTGTCATTGTTCCTTTTCTTCGACCTGACATAAGAAAATATATAAATGACTAAACGAAAAGTTTGGGAGATAAAACAAGATCTCAAAATAATTACACTAAATATTCCATAAATAATTACATATCAGTTAACTATTTATTCTTTAAATTTAAATAAAAAAAGGATTAGAATGAAATTTATGTTAAAATACCAGTTTTTAATTCACAAAATGGAAAATCTCAAAATAAGATTCAATAAAAATTTTATATAAAACAATTATATAAAAAAATCAATTTTTTTTTTCTATAATCAATGTCATTTATAATCATGTAAAATAAAAAAATAACCATTTTAATAATCCATATTGTACATTAGTTTCTAGAAAAAAGATCCTTACACTTATCAATCATGATCATGGATCAATATAGGTGTGAAAACTCAAATAAATTCCCCATTAGTGAACCCATTATATAAAATAAATCTAAATCATATCAGGGGGACCCTTATGGGAAAAAATGCCAAATTTAGTTTAGTTATCATTAGCATTACCAATCCATTTATAGGTAGTCAGAGTTCTAGAGTGTTTCTCTTAGTCACCCACTAACAACCCAGGCTCACATGTGATTCAAAAAATCAATGAATCAATCATGGTGAAATCAATAATTTAGAATCATTTAATTACTCATAGTTCAATTTCCCTAATACAGTTTTCAACATACCATTTCATTTAAAAACAAAATCATAGGTTTTCATCAAATTCATTTCCTTCCAAATCAAATTTCATTTTTAGAAAATTTTCTCAAGAACCAACATCAAATAATTTAATCAAATCCACAATAAATTGAAACCATCATTTTATTTCTCAAAATATACCGAACAATTTAAATTCATTTTAAATTCAGGGGTCTTCACAATTCCTTTACCTTTTTAAATTAATAAATAAATCACCTCAAATTCAGGTTTTAAATAAATTTAAAAATAATTTCAAATAAATCAATCAATTTATGTTTTCAATTTTAGGGTAAAGCCTTATAAAACCACCCACATTTAATCACATAATCAAATCAACAACCACTATTGGGACGCCAATGAGAATGGAGGCAAAGGAGATCATGATGTAAAACCTATAAACAAGGTCCATAAAAATGGGGATTAGATCCACTAAATACATGATGATCTACAACTCTCGAAAAAGTAGAAAAGAGAAGATCAGGATAAACCAAATGAGAGGAGATCCACTTACCCGAAAGGGATCATGATCATTCACAAGCACTTTGATTCACAATATAAGAGGTTTTAAGGGACAAAAAATAATTTAGAGAGTCTATAATAGAAAACAAAAAAAATTATGGTCAAAATGGGGGTGTTAAGTATCTTAAAAAAGGATATTTGGTTTTTTAATGAAAATTTATTGGGAATTTAAAACTATGCACATGGTTTTTTTCATTTGTTTTACAATTAGTAGTAACCATCCACCCCAAATGTGCACAGAAACTAGATTTTTGGAAGGGGTGAATGACTTGGATGCATAGATAGTTTAACTATGAACCAATTTTCAAAAACATAATGGTCCAAGGGGGCATGTTTTGTATGGGTGGTCATATAGTTTGAACAAACTATGCACCAACTATGTGCCACCCTTGAGATCCTTTCAATAGGGTGTACAATTTACTAGAAAAAATCATACTATTTTCCTTAACCATGCATAAACTATAAATAACCCCATGTTATTCAAAACTTTCATAGGATTCACCCAAAATAACCCAATACAATCACCAAAACAATGTATGATCAAAATAAGGTCCATGATGTACCTAAAAGATGGTAATATAATGTTACAACCTAACCACCATAAAAACTTTCTATCCCTAGAAATATTTTCATGAAGATTCTATATCAAAGACATGGGGGCCCTACTATCACTTAAGTGACTCACACTCGAAAGATTCATGATAATTAAAACCATAATACTATTGCACACAGAACAAAGGTATCATCTTTCCATTAAGAACCACTTTCTCAAAATCAACAATCCTATCTAAATGATTAGTTAAAGATAAATTGGGTTCAACATCAAGGTATTCCTAGATAAAACATGATAAAGGTCAGAAAGTTTATTCATAAGATGTAATAATTGATTTTTTTTGGATTAATGTAAACCATAGTGGAATTTTGAAATAGGAATCTATCTTCCCCACCCAATAAAAATCTCAAAAGGACCCACAATCCTTGGTGCCAGATTTCCAGATTTCCCATGTCATTCATGACCCAAATGAGGTGAAACACTCAAGAAAATATAATATCTAACTAAAAACTATAATGCCCATTAATTATGATTAACATAGGATTTATACCATGTCTGTTCCATCACCACTATCTAACAAAACAAATGAATATTTGATGTCATCTCTTGGGTCAAACTTGGTGAAACCAAAGTAGATTCACCAATATCCCACCAATAGTGAGGAAATATACAAGGATATACATAAAAGGAATTATAATGATACATATGAATAGAGGAATATTAACTATCATCATAATAAAACTCAAATAGTCCCAAATAGACATCCCAGTCTCCACCAATGTCAAGAATACAATCACGCATCATGTTTTCGAGATTCTATATAAGTCATTCATCCATCTATGGATGATATGTTGTTCCAAAACATTCATGGGGTTTCATTGCCTCCTAAGGGACTATACAGAAATGAGAAGTAAAATGGGGATCCTGATTAGAAACTATAGAACAAGTAACTCCATGAAAGAGGATAATCTCTTTCAAATTGAGATTCCCAAGTCCTCAACTTTGGTCGTATCTCAAATGGTTATAAAGTTACCCAATTAGACCAGACTATCGATCATAAAACATATATGTTTCTTCCATCAAGTGGTATTTGGGGACCCAACCATATATTCCATAGATATCTCATCCCACATCCAAGTCATTACTAGAAGGAGTGGATGAAAACCCTATGGTCTCTAGTGATAAGATTTAATATATTTGTAGATATAACAATGAGAAAAATTCAATGATCTATCATCAAATACATATTTACCAAAATCATCACCATATATAATTAATTTTTTTTTCAATTTGTGGGGGCACCACACATCAGGAATTATGGAAAACCCCTATCATATCCTTTCTCATAATAAAAGTCAAAACAAACTGATTTCAGAAACACATGATTCCATCTTAAGTGAATGATCACTTGCTAATGGTCTCCCCTCCATAAAGAGAGTCTATAATTACATAGAATTATTCATCAATATGTTGCTCCTGGAGAATCACCTCATGAAGAGAGAGAAGGTCAACAAATTATGCACCAGAACAGTCTCTATGTTATCCTTTGAGACTCTAAAATGAAACTGAGAAAACAGAGGCATCCAATTCAACTATGTTTATTATTATTTGATAGTCTAGGTTGGATGTTTAATACAAAATGCATCAATTATTATATTTACCTTAACAATGGTGTAGGCAATGCCAATATAAAATGATTATAGACACTCCAACCAACACATCTTTCAGAGCATTAATTATTTTTTAGTAAAGATATAAATCAAGATTTTGGGGTCCAAATAAATATAAAAAATTTCTATAACAAGGTATTTCCATGAATTATTATGAGAATCAATCATGTATATGATTTAAATATAATGGTTTAGATTGTTCCTCTTATGTTAAATAAGCTATCTAGAACCACATGATACCATGTGATAACCATGCATAAGAACACAACCCAAACATGAACCTAATGCACCCCAAAAGACTACATAGCCCTACCGAGCCTTTGGAATAGTAAAAATGGGTGAATAAGTAAAAATATATTAAAAAATCATCAAAATAATTCTGAAATTTTACATCCCTCATGAACTTCACTGCTTTCTGAGTGAGAGAAGTCATTAGAGATGTCAACTTTGAGAAATTCTTAATAAACTAGAAATAATACTATTTCGATCCTAAGAAGATGTATATCTCAAAAAAATTACGCGAGTGCTCCCATGTAATAATAAATTTCCCATTTTGGGGGTCAACATAAACACCATGTTTTGAGACCGTGTGTCCCTATAAATTCACTTTATGAATCCAAAAATCACATTTCTAAATCATCCATTAAAATTAGTGATTTCTCAAAATTTGTAGAACTCATCTCAAATGAAACACATGATCCTCATTGGTTTTGGATTAAACCAAGATTTCATCCACATATACTAACATTAATGGGTGTCAGTACCCATGGAATATCCTATTCATAAATTCCATGAACACTATAGGACCATTTGTTAGACAAAAATCTATAACAATATACTCATAATGGTCATACCTACTCTTGAAGGTAGTCTTTTTAATGATAGATTCATTAATTCTCAACTATTGACAACTATATAGAAGACAATTATTTGAGAACCACTTCACCCATATTAAGTAATCAAATAAATTTTTAATCTAGGAGAATAAGTATTTGTTCCTTACTGTGACTTGATTGAGTTTCTTATAATCAACTCATAGGAGAAGGGTCAAATCATATTTCATCGCAAAGATATTGAGAACTACACCAGGTGAAACACTCAAGCATATAAATAATTTCTCTATAATAAAATACAAAATAGTTTTCAACTCATTCATTTTGGATAGTAATAATTCTAGGAAGTAATAGAAATTGTCTAGGTACAATGTACTAAACCAATAGAGAACTCAAATTCCATTACAAGTGGAAAACCATAGAATTAAGATGGAAAAATGTCAAGAAGATCAATAAAGAATGAAAGTATATCACCAATAAAATATTATCCTTCCATATCAAAAGTAAAAAATAATATTACCCTCCTGAATTGTAGAAGAGATGGTCCAGTTATACATGACCTTGAGTCCCATTGTCCCTAAAAAACACGACACACCACATCAAGAACTGTAAACAAGAGTTGCTAAAGATAACTTTGAATCCAGGTTTATTGAGAAATAATCCAATACATCCCTAGAATGATGTTATGTTTTTTCATTTTGAGAACCAAAAAATTCAAGGTATTTTTAAACTTTTGTAGAAAGAAAAAAATAGGGGTAATTGAGACCCTATTCTTTCTTATTTCTAAGGCCCATAGTAATATCCATCAAATAAAAAACATTATGTAGGAATATTTAACAAGTTTACAATAAAAGTTTATATAAATGACTAACATGAACCTATATCAAATAATGTTATCTCTAACAATAAAGTTATAGGAACAAAAATTCTTATATTTTCCGAACTTGTAGCACCTTAATCTAGTGACTCTTCCACTATGTGAAGAATCTTTGTTATAGATGCCTGTGTATAGAACCACTTATTTCTTAAAGCATCTATTGTTCAAAAATACTACTAGATGATGATGATCCCATTACACTATGAAGAGTAGAACATATGTTACAAAACTTATGTAGGTGACCTGAGAATCTATACAAACTCTCAGTCTTGGGTGGCTTCATGCAAACCAGTCTCGAATTCCTAACCTTGAAAAACTAAAAGAAAGTTATAAGGAATATTCTTGGAACTTAAAGAGGTTTAGATGATGCTTGTTATTGAAATACACCACAAGACTTATCACACTTTCTATTTCCTTTAAAGGATCCAATAAAACAACCATTAAGAGAAAAAGGAACTCTCCTCCACCCTAACTTACCAGCCAAGATAATCTCATCCATCAACACTATATCTAGAACATCTATATCACAAGTGAGTTTTAGCATGAATAACTAATATCAGATATCAAATTGAATTCCCATTTCAAAGCTCTAAGCCTTTAGTTTCTCATTCGTCAATACCTTAGGAGAAAATTGAAAAAGATCGGTAAAATGGTTCATATACTATGTCATTGTCTAGTCACCTTGGTGAATGATAAGGAAAACTATAGAATTTCATAAAACTATTCAATATTAAAAAATTATCCATAAAAAGCTATCTATAGTGTTTACACTCTAATAATTCACGTTTCTTTAAAATCACCATATAATCCCACCATATACTTCTAGGCCCTTCCATTAAAACATTATCACACTTAACCCTTATAACTTCTGGTGTTTCTAGGAAATAAAAAAATAAGACAACATTTTATCCCAATCCTTAGCTTCTTAAGGATCATTAGATCCTTGTAAAGCTGGTATCTTCTGGTGAAGAAACTGTGGAGACTGATTCCAAGATTCATCCCTTTGATGTTTTAGTACCAGAGCCTAAAAGGTAATGGGTGTAGGTAAATATCCCAGAGCTTGAATATCGCAAAACACTCTTTCAACATAAATATAGTCTACTAGGGGATTTACCTATTGTAGTTCACAAGTTTATTCCTCCTATGGAATGTCCAAATGTCTTATTAGAGTCATGATGCTACATAATATCAACAGTCAATAATGAAACATCAACAGGGACACACATATCAATAAATAAATAAAGAGATATGAGAAAATCAATTCCATAAATAGAAATCAATATTATAATTTCAACAAACTCAAATCAAAGGAATAAAAAAGACTATAACTAGTTCAAATTATTCCCCAAAGACAATTTTCTTAAACAACCATGTTGAATTAAGGCTCATTATGATGAGATTTTTCTAGAAACATAATTATAACTACCTCTTAAGTCCTAAAATTCCAACCTCATGTCTACTAGGACATCCCAAAACTACATAAATACATATAATAAAGCTACCCAACAGACACCTTTGATACCACATATTCAAAAACCCACTCAGATACATTGGTACAATTATACCCAAGATAGTACAAACCTAGCTCGAAGGGAATTCTCGATCCCCATGGATTGTCCATTAGCACCCAGCATTGAAAAATAATAAAAATAGAATAATATTACCACAAAATAGTAGAAGATAAATGATACAAGTCATTATACCAACACTACTCAATGATAAAGTAACAAATAAAAATAGGTAAAACAATTCAAAAAATAGTACAACATCCAAGAAAAAACATATACCAAAGAAAGGATCAGAAAACCCATGTAATAGGTGGATTAAATCTCCACCAGTCACCTCCATTACTCCAGATCGCATGAACCAGGTATACCCACCACCTCTATGTGGTGGTTTCCCACTAGTCGGACCGAATATAAAATAATCTATAAATGCCTGAAAGAAATTTAGGGTGTGAGAAAAAGTTTCCAATTGGATTCCAAAAAATATTGCATAAGTAATTCCATAAAAATAAAAAATTTATACATTATATTTAAATAAAACAAGGAATGACATTACATTTACACAATTTTAACCAAACACACTTTCAATTCATAAATATGGAAGATATCAAAGTAGGTTTAAATGACCATTTTATATAAAACACTTATATAAAGAAATTTCCAAGAATAACATAGTTCTATAATCTATGGAATATATAATCAAGTCGAACAAAATAATGAACCATTCTATTAAGGACTAGAGTTTTTCATTTTCTAAAAAAAACCCCCACACTTATTAATCATGATCACTCTCAAGATAGGTGTGAACACCAAAATAAACACCCCATCAGGGGAACCATTATGTGAAATCAATATACACCCCATTAAGTGACCCATCATGGGAAAACATGCCATTTTTTATTTAGTGTTTTCATCATCAATCCACTGATAGGGAGTCAGATTCCTAGTGTGCCTACTCCAATCACTAACTAACAACCTTGGATCACATGTTATTAAAATAATAAATCATGGGAAAATCAATCATTTAAAATCATTTCATTATTCATAATTCAATTTCACAAATTATGTTTTCAATGTGCCTTTTTAATTACAAAAGAAAATAATTGGTTTTCATCAAATTCATGCCATTTCAAATAAAATTTAATTTCAATTTAGTTTCTCAAGATTTAACATCAAATAATTTTATCAAATCCACTTTCATTTCAAACCGTATTGTTTTTATCAAAAAACACCCAATAATTTAAATTATATTGAAATGGGGGGGGGGGGGGGTCATAATTCCATACCCTTTTTAAATTAATCATCAAATAATCTCAAATACATATTTTTAAATCAATTTAAAACTCATTTAAAATTAGCCATGTAATATAGGGTTTCAATTATAGTGAAATTATCTATGGAACCATCGACATTTAATCATGCGGCCAAATCAAAACCTGCAACGGGAGAAACAATGAAAATGAAGGTGGATAAGATTATGAAATAAAACCTAAAATCATGATCCATCAACAAAAAGATAAGTTCCATCAATAAAATGATGATCTATCACTCTCTACATGGGAGATAAGAGAAGATAAGGATAAACCGAATGAGAGAAGTTCCAATTAACTTAAATGTATTGATATCTTCCACCATAACATTGATTTTTAAGAGATGAGGTTTGTAGGGCCAAGGAATCCATTATAGATCCAAAAAAATCCAAGTAAACCAATTAGGGTCAAAATTGTGGTGTTAGGAATTTCAGATATGGGTCCCATGATTTGTAATAAATATTTCGATGGAAGTAAACACTACACACTCAGTTTTATTCATAAGATGCATGATTAGTGGTAACTGTTCACCCAAATCATGAGTCCCTACTAGACTTTGGGAAGGGGTTAATGGTTTGGAAACACTATTATTGTAACCATTTTCCAACCATGAAGACCCTAACTACCTAATAGTGCACAGTTTGGAGGGGTTTTTGAACTATTTGAACAAACCATGAACCACCCTGCATAACCTCTAAATTGGGAACACACTTTTTTGAGCCAAACCACATGATTTTCCCTAAGCACGTTCCAGTCGTGAAACACACTATTGACTTAAATTTTTTTTCAAGATTCACCCAAAATAACCTGATACAATCTCCAAACAAATCATGATAAAAAAGGGGTCAAGAAGTACATGAATGTAGGTAAATTGATGCTACAAAAATTCTCATAAAACTGAAATGAGATGTGAAAATATGGTAAAAAATGAAAGGAATGTACGAAATCATGGTCCATACATCATTAATCTGAATGTGGATAAAACCAAAATTTAATGAAGAAAATATCAACACAAGTCTCATTATAACCAACTTTTACCATAAATCTAAATTTCAAAAAAGGAGACAGTATCCAAGAGAATTTGGTGATCTATATGACAATATTTCCTTTACCCATGGCTTATAAAATGTAGGTATAAAAATGCCCAATGAAAAATATAGGTAATGTGAACTAACCCCAATATGATTCCTCAAAAAATCATTATAATGTCTAGTAGAAAGAGACTAATATTTCTATATTTTTTAAAAACTAGTTTATAAAGAAATATATAATGAAAACCACATTATAATACATCCCTTAGTTTTTTAAAATCATTTAATATTCACTTAAACCATGATTATGAAAATTTCATGAATAATAGAATAAAAGCTTAAGTAAAATTATCTGTGAGAAATCCATAACTTAAGCATGTGAGAAATTGGAGATGAAAAAAATACCTCATGTAAAAAACCAGGAACAATTTAGGTTTCAGCCTATGGGAATACATACTATGACACATAATGTAATGTTATATTAGAATAAAATGAATTGTACTTATATCAAGTGCTTTCATCATGTTTAAAATTCACTAGAATAACCCATAGTGGTTCCACACTTACTAAGGTTTCATATTTTCATAACCCGACACACGCAAGGATCCTAATGTTCTATGTTTTCCAGAAAAATTAAATTAACCATGAATATATTTTTAGAAAAAATTTTTATAGTAAAGTATCCACACTTTCATACTTAAAAATCCATTTTAGAGTCAAATATATCATTGAGGAATTTCATTGAATACATAAAGTGTATAATACTATATTTAAAGAAAAACCCTTTACAAACCCCTTTTCTATGCCACCCAATATGAAATTTTATCATATTTATCATTAAAACTAACCAAACCAAATTAATTTAAAATTTAATTACCTAATTCATAGGATAAAAACTTTGTATAGACACCTACCTCAAGAGAATATGAAATTAAGTTTCCTTCAAGAACGGAGATTGAGAACAAGGATATGTGGTCCTCATAAGACTAGATCCATAAGAATCAACATCAATTCCCTATAAAACACTATATATTAAAAAATAACAACCTGATAGATTTCCAACAGAATAAGGGGAATGGAGATTAAGTAGAGATATCGAGGGAAGAGGGGAGATCTAATAGAAAAAGAGATATACCTTGAGTGATTCACTAGGAATGAAAGGAATTAATCAAGAATCAAGGGGAGAACCCTCTAAAGTGATGAAGCGAGGTTAGGTTGAGCCTAAGATATATTATGAGATGATTTGATATAGAAGTGATCAAGGTAATAGGGGATTTTTTTCAAATTTTAAGAGGTTCCAATCAGGAAACACAGTTAGGCCGCATGGTTTAAAAAACCACGTGCTAACCATGTATAGTCTATATCCTTTTAAAGATGGTGCACATAGTTAACTGAGGAAGAGACAAATGGTTTAACAAACCATTCTCAATCCACGTGACACCTCTGTACAATAACCAAAAAATCCACATCAATCACTGTGAGAGTCGCACATTTTGAAAAACTATTCCAAACCGTCAAATTTTTTTTATCACAATGCTAAAGTAGTCATTTAGAAGTGGTTTATACCGTCACTAAACCTTTTTGAGATGGTTTTGAAAAATAATTGCTTAATCTTGTGTCAAAAATCATTTAGCGGTGGTTTTAAAAACCATTATAGAACAATTTAGCAACATTTTTTAAGATCCAGAGAATTTTTTAGCGGTGGTTTAAACTACCCCAAAATCATTTTGTGGTGGTTTATTTTTTTTTTAAAATATATATTTTTTTAAATTTTCGAAAGTAGTTCTATTATTATTCTATTATATTATTTTTTATAATTATTTTTTATTATTTTATTATTATTTCCCATGAACATGCACATTCCAGACATGTATAGGCTGTATATGCCATGTAGAAATTCTTCTTTGGGTGTGATTTGAACCCCGTACCTCTTGGTCATTCTACAAAGGCTTCACCACTCTTGCATGCTCTTCATGTGGTGAGTAAAAAGAATTTAATATTATTATATGTATATATATATAAACATAAATAAAAAATAATAAATAAAAAACAAAAACAAGCTAAATCATTAATAATTAATAATTAATAAATAAAAAATAAATGAATATTAAATAAATAAACAAAAAATTTGGTAATAAATAGTATATATTCTTTCCAGCTTAGTATGTAATAAATAAATAATAAATAAATAATAAATAAATAATATATAAGTAATGAATAGATAATAATTCAGTTAAAAAATAAATTAATACATGATAAATAAAAAATAAATTAATATATAATTGGTACTAAATAATAAATTATGAAAAAAAATACAAATAATGAATATATAATAAATAAGAAATAAATAATGCATTGATAAAAAAAATAATTATAAATTAAAAATAATGTAATAATTAATGTGTAAAGAACAAAAATTCATAAAAACAATAAAAAAAAAATAAGAAATATATAATAAAATAATAATGAAAAATAAATAAATAATAAACAAATAAGTAAATAAATAAATAATAAAATAACAATGAAAAGTTAAAAGTAAAAAATAAAAAATAAATGAATAAAAAATAATAAAAAATAAATTATAAATAAGTAATAAAAAATAAAAAAATAATTAATAAAAAAATACAATATTAATATTAAATAATATGTCAATTATAAATTAACAATAAATAATGACTAAATAACAAATTAATGGGGATGAGCCCTTAAGGGGAGTCTCTCTCGAGCATCCTCCCTCTAGGGTTTCTTCCTCTCGGTGGTGACAGGTATTAGTGCTCTTCTTGGTGTTCCCATCCCTCCACTGCTCATCCTCCCGATTTCCGTGGCATCTCAGCACATTCAAGTTGAGAATTTTATCAGTGGGATCCTGTTTGCGCTCGGTGGTCTCTATGAGGTCCTCGGCCAGTTGGGTTCTTTGGAGTGGGAATGTGGAAGGGCCATCGTCTCCTTCCTAAGCCATTACACAGTCACAGATGGAGACCTCAAGAATTCTCGAACCGAGCGGCGTACCCTTCCCAGTTCCCCTCTCGTTCTTTCTAGTTCATTCGTGGTGTTCGTTCTGATGGTGGCAGTTCTACATGGGAAGCCTCTCATTCTTGGTCCTTTGGTTCCATGTTCTAGAGCTCTGTTGATGAAGCCTTCATCATTTTTCAATATCCTCTATCGGTCCTGTAAAGGTATCATTTTCTGAGTTTGGCCCAGTTGTTATCTATTGTTGTGCCTAGATAGATTTTCTCCCACTTGGTTTCCTACGCCATTTCTTCATGCTACTTCACAGAAGACTCCATATTGGTTTGGTGTGATGGATTCCACGGCGTTCTAGATTGTATTCAAGGATTCAATGGTAGTAGATTTGACGGAGTTCTATAATTCTCCTCTTTGTTTTTTGTGATGGTTGGGTTCTCGTTCATCGGCTTCAGTCAGGATGACCTCTTCGACGGTCACTTCTTCAGGTGCGACATTACCCGAGGACAACAATAGGTTGTCTGAATGTTGACTTTGACAAGGTCCCCAGGTTCGGAGATGGGTTTAATGTCATGTTGTTGTGTAGGGTAGAAACGAGGTGGGTATGCGTGGCCTGATGTTTCTTTGCCGGAGGCGGATCATAGTTGATTTGGTGCTTGAGACATTTTTTTGGTGTTTTGGGTTTGTTTTGGATTATGCCTATAATGGTGGATCTCTTGGGAACCGTGGATTAAAATCGATGGTCTCTAAAATTTATTAACAAAAAGAAAGTACATTGATAGAGAAAGCTGGGGTGGAAATATAAACAGAACAACGTCACCACAAAATAGAAATCGTCACCTTCTTTTATGTCTACCACTTATTCCTTGGGAGGCATCCCTACTTATTGGTGGTCAACCTATCTTCCATTACATGGGAGCCTGCTAGCTTCAACCATGCTTGATGAATCAACATCTTCATCATTCCGTTCATTACCTCCAATTAATTTTTTTCACTTTGGATTCATCATGATCTGAAGCAGTATCCTACAGACCAGAATTTATCTTCCTCTCAAGAGACATTGGTTTAACACAACAAGATTTACAGGTCTTTACAAACTCATTATGAAAAACATCCTTACAAATTTATCAATTAAAGATGCTAAGCAAAATAAAGTTTACTTGTAACAGAATATAGAAGCATAATATTTCCCTCCTCAGTGACCACATTCATATCCAGTAAACCATTGATATCAAGGTAATGATGTTCTTTGGGATGGTCATCCTATAAATTCACTTCGGGGGGGGGGGGGGAGAAAAACTAATCTCGTACCCCTTCATATATTCCAAGATCAATTCCAAGGGTTCATCATCAAGATCCTTCCCATGCATTTTTAATGATGAAATATGCCTTGCATGTGAATAATCCTTTGGTTTTCAATAATCAACCAGTTGGAAGCCCTTCTCATCTACCACTATGCAATTTATTTTCCACTTGGAGATGAAAATTTCTTGATGTATCTTACAATCATATTCCTCTTGAAAATACAACTCACAATGAGAAGGCATAGATGAGGCCTCATAAACCGGAAAACATCAGCTTCTTGCACATTGCATCTTTAAAAGAGACAGTGACATTCTCTGCCTGCACTGCCCCTTTCTCTTTAGGTGATGTATCTGTTCTTGATTGGGACTTCCACACATTCCCAAGAGCATGTGAAGCCCATTCCACCTGTGAACCCAAAATTAAACCCCTCTGGATGCACAAAACATCACCCTACATTGATTTCAATACAATCCCCCAGTCCTTCACTACACGCGCATTACCATTTCATTTAAAAAAACAACAACCTGGTTCCTCAATTGAATGACCTACATCGTAGTAATCCATATAATATTATGTCCCCTTTTCATATTCAACAAATAGAAGAAAATCATCACAAGGATTAGAAGGAGTTACCATGTCAATGGGAGTGACAGTAAGTTCCACCTCAACGATCATTCAAGAAAAGTGTCTAAAATGCACCTACCTGGTCTCCTATCCCATTTAATAAGTGATCTATTCATATTTGAGATGTCATGGAGTATCTTAGAATGCTATAGGATCCGATTGAGTCCATGGATCGTAACCAATACATGTGAAAATCTATTACCAACACTATAATAATTGAAATCAAGCCTCCAGTCATAAGTGGAGAGGGTACTTGTATTAGAAAAATAATGACTAGAAGCTCCATTCTCAATGATTCAAATTATCAAAAGGAAACAAACAACAGAAAATTCCACGGCCTATTCAAACACATATCCACTTGGAAAACCGATAAATGATGGAAACCCTATGAGCTAACTCATCCTACATCCAAAATTTATCTCCCTTTCAAAGAACAAGCCTCATAATAAATGAGTTCTTAGCCATCGATAACCCTTCAACTACCGCTTTTAGATTCACGTCAACAAGGGTCATTGAACCCTTTTGACTATTTTTCAAGTGGACATTCTCTAAATGAATAAATAAAGTGCATACCTCCATCCCAAGCCAACACCCAATGATCTCCATGATTTTCACACAAAAACACATCAATGTTTGGTGATCTAAGTTCATCATTGTCAGACATGATTTGATTTCTCCTGGAAAAAATCCATTACTACAAAGTAATTCACACCTGAAAACCTTTCTCCATCCACCTATTATATTCATAAATACATATAATGATATATATATATATATATAGTGGATAATAAATCACCAAAATTGGGGAAATAAAAATAATTACCAATAATAAAATCAATACAAATTTTAATTAATAGAATAAAATAAATAAATAAATAAATATGATATTAAGACTCTCTTAAATGAAGTTGAAATACAATAAAATATAAAAAATGGAAATCCCAACTAAAAAATAAGTCTTGGAGGAATTATGGTCCATTTTAATCCTAAAAAAAGTAGTGAATGGGGTTCCATGTGGTCATCCCATCATATATCTCATCACAGTCTTCAATTTGATATGTGGTAGAGTCCAAACAGACATCCATATAAAAAGTTATGACTCTTTGTAGTTAAAGTTTGATTTCTAACTTATATTAAAAATATAAGAAATATGATTCTTTTAGTTATTACCAAATTTTAATCCAATTTGGTTTTAGATCATTTCATAAGCATTGATTTGACTATGTTTAAAGTTAAAATAGACTCTCGAATAAAATTTTATAGTTACTTCAAGATGAAGTCTGATTTTCAACTAATTGAAGATTTATTTTAAGTTTAAAATTATTATTAAATACTAATTATAAATATGTTTTAATTAACACACTATAATTAATTAAAATTTTATATAATAAACAATATATGATAATAAATAATATATACTAAATAATAAATATTAAATCATAATTATATATTTTATATTCTTTCTTTAATTTAAAAGTAGTTTCTAAAAAACCACCACTAAAAATAAATTTAATTTTTTTAAATGTTAAATTATAAAAAAATTAACAACACATTTATTGGTGGTTTTTAAAACCACTTAATAATATATTTTTTCCTGTAGTGATTGGAGTCTCTGAGTGCCGTACTGCAATATTAATACTAACCACACACTTAACCTACTTTATCCAAAATTTTATGATTTCAATCATCAACTCTTGGAACTCTCTAGAATAACACAAGGGATAAAACAACCTCAAACTAAGGATAACTATGACCCAAAGTGCATCCCAAATCATTTTAGTTTTTTATATCATTATTGAATTTACTTAGATTATTTATCTTAATAGTTTTACTCCACTCTTTTTATGTTTTTTTTCATCATTAAAAATACATATTTTCGAGAAACTGTACGATTTATTTCCATATACTCTAAAATAATAAGAAATAAATTTTTATTATTATTTTTACCTAGAATAAGGCTCTATTTGGACTTTGTTTCTTATGTATTCAGAACCAAATAAAATTATAATTAAACTATTTTAAGAGAATAACTTTTATTTAGAGTGATTATATCCTGACTTGATATAGAAATGGGGGTTTTATAATCTTTTTCAGATACAAACTTTACCTAAATTCAATTTGTTTTTGTACCAATAAAATATCTAGAAAATCAAAGAAATTTATTCACTAAAAGTAAGGAATTTGAATGTTATGAAACTCCTCTAACTTATTTCTTTCTATTATTTTTATATCAACTATCTTTAAGGATTCAACATAAACCTCTTGAAAATTATTAAATTCATTATTTTTACTTTTTAATGTGTTCTTGACATAAAAATCATTGAATATGTGTCCATAAATTCATAATCATTTGTTCAAACCTCATCATCAGTCAATTTATTAATATTATTATTTTGATAAATTGGAGTTTTTAAATTATTAGTTCTTCAACCTATTTAGTTTCTATATACTGAAATTAAAAATCAATGATTTTACAATTAAAAACATATTTTTTTATATTTTGGATCGTATAATTAATATTTTTATATTATCAAGATAAGATTCAAGATTAAATTTTAGCCAGTGCATCATATTGTCTTTATCATCATCTTAAATGCTAATTAATTTTCTAGTTTCTTCACTACTTGAACCATATTAATTTTTTAACAAGAGTTATAAAATTTATTTTATTTTAAATATATTATTGACCTTATAATTTATAGGAATCAATAGTACTCTAATTATATTAATATTACATACTAAAAAAAATTATTCTCCCATAATGTCTTTTCATTTATTTTCATACTTTATAACCTTTCTTTTAATTGTGTGTATTACTAATATTTCTCTTTTAGTAATAATATCATAAATATTTTTCATTATTTTTATCATCTTTCTTGTCATTACAAATTTTATTTTTGAAATCAATATAAAAAACTTCAATACCACCACATGAAAAACACATTGAAGGTATATTTTCCATGTATTTTCCATTATCTTTTTAAAATTTATTTGAAACAATCCACATTATATTATCATGATTGATATAATTTTCTTTATCTTATTCATAATCATTGGAATATACATTTTAATTTTACTTGAGTTTAATATTCATGAATTATCTATTTTTAAATTAAATAACCTTATAATCAAATATGCATAGAAATATTCTGGGTATCTTCTTAATAATAGTGAAAGCCTCAAACTTTTCTCTATTTCCTCTTAAATTTCTTAGAATACCATTAAATCTTCTCATAAATTAATCATTTGTATATTCAAATATTCAAACCATCCTATAAATATTTATAGTTTTTATTATTTCTCTTTGGAGGTTCCTTTGTTAACATTCTCAAGATTCTCTTATAGTTATTTATTAGTCTTCAACCCCACTACCTTGAAAAAATATTTAACTAGGAGTGAATCTAGAACTTCATTCATATCCTCTATATTATATTAAATATTTTTTTTAAATTTGGAGTCACAATAGGTTTCTTATTGAATAGTGAAATCCTGATCATTGAAGTATCAAACACATACATACCTTGATATAAAAGATAAGGTGTTATTACATTATTCTAGAAAAAAAAATTATTATAAAATTTAATAATTATAATAACATTTAAATAGTTTAGAATATTCATAAAAATTTAAGACATATCAATACAAAAATAATAATTTAAAAATTCAGATATGATAGAATAAGATCTAATTAATGATTGAATCTGACCACCTTAAAACCACATGATAATAGAACTGAGTTAGATCAAATCAAATGTAACACCAAATTACTTAAATACTAATTGATGTTCCATGAGAAAATATATAAGAAACACTAAGTTTATGGTGGTTCAATAAATATTTTATATTTTTTCTATTTTTTCAAAAACTAAACCCATATACTTTTTAAACTGAATTAATATTTTTAACTATAAAAACTCACACACACAATAGAAAATAATGGAAAAAAACACATGAAATAATTATAAGGCTCATTTCTATGTTTGTAAGGATATATCATTATTATAAATGGTAAGGTACAAGACATATTTTATCCACTTATTTTATATATTATATTACAATATAGAGTATATGATCCTTAAATAGTTATAATGAAATAAAATTCTATTTATTTATAAAACATTCTTACTAGTTTTATAAGTATACCTCTTGGATTCTTTATTCTATGGTGTACCAAAAATTTATGAATAAAATTCGCTTGAAAAACTTTTAAATCATCAACCTATAAAAAATAGATTTTATTAGAGAAGGAAATATTTAATAATGATTGTTTAAAATGATAATTTTCTTTATATTTCCTTATATCCTTGAATGAATTTTCATATTAAATCATGGATTCTATTACTCAATCTCTTTAAACCTTCTATATGAGGTGACTTGAGTAGAACATACATACTTTTTAAATCATTTTAGATATAAAAATATTATATAATATACCAACACATGCCCATGAACAGTAATGTTTTAGTTTATTTGGATACAAGATATATATACAAACTTATTACAAAATATATTTACAATATTCTCTCTATGTAACACCCATTTAGGCATATAATACTTAGAAAACTTTCTTCTTAACCTGGGAAAAATGGAAATATAAGAAAAGGGTGTGTTTAGATGATTAGTAAGGGACATCATATGGACAACATGTGAGTATTTCATATGAGAATAAATGAATTTAAGAATATAAAAACATAATAGAAAGTTCCTAAACATGAAACAAGATGATTATACCCAAAATATATCATAACTCATAAATCAATGCAAAAATATTAAGATATAACAATAGTATAAGTGATTATTTATGAGAGATAAAATCATAACATATGAATATGGATTCAAAAAATGAAATAAAGGCATCAACCATACATTGGAATAAAAAATAATCTCAAAAGTCAATGATCACTTCAGAGACTATCATAACATAGTTCATCGAGTTCTATATTGTATTGGGTTTACTACCCACTCCCTTAAAAACCATAGTGAATATAATCCCTTAGTAAATTTGGTTCACTCCCCACTCCTTTAGATATAATATCACAAGATATAAATATTTACCCAATTTAATGGAAGGATATAAATTTCTAGGACCACCATTAATATAATAAAAAACCATATATATTTCTGACAAATAATTTTTAAAACATTCAACATTTCATCTTTGTATGACTTGTAGAAAATTAATGGGTTCCATAAACATCCCACCATCACATAATCATAAGCCACCCAGAGAAAGGACACAAATTATATCATAATACCATATCCCTAGTGAAGCATATGTAACATAAATAAATGTTATTTTAAAATAAAGAAAACACCATTACATGATCATTGAAACATTCTTGAGGAAAATAACCTTTTTTTTACTTTTAAAATCACTTATTCAAGATTTAACTTTGTTAGATTATTAGGGAAATATTTTATTAAAAAAAAAATTAAACATGAAAATGAATCTCTAATAAAATAATATTTATAACAACTTGAAAAGGAATTCAAGTCATATACATTAAAGTATAATATTTCTTCGAAACTTTGGTAAATGTAGTCAAAATATTGCATACAAAAAATGGTAAACAATATTTCTTTTTAAAACCACTGTAAAAAATTCAAAGATATTTTAAAATAATATTAATCAATAAAATTAAATTAAATAGTAATAATCATTAAATATTACGGGGAGCATGGATATGGAGGAAATAGATTCTTGACCAAAAAGAAGAGATAAGTAAGATATCACTTTTTAACTACTTCCTTATTACTTCTTGATTAAAAAAATGAAATGAAAAAAAATAATGACAAACAAAAATAACCAAAGGAAAAGAAAATAAAAATTTCCACCAAAATAAAATAATACATTTCCATTAATGTAACTTCAAATATAAATACTATTGTAATAAATGAGATTGTAACATCATTTACTTATCTAAAGCCCGACTTTCTTCAAAAGTTATTTTATCCCCCAATATATTAAATTTTGTTTCTATACCTATATAAAATAACCTTTTTAAAATTTATAATATAATATATGATCTATTTAAAACATTTCATTACCTATTTATTTATAATTATTTATTGAAATCATCATTTTATGTGTTAACTATCTCTGTATTCTTGTGAGTTTTCGCTTGGTGGTTTTGGTACTTGTATCTTGTAAATGGTTAAATCATATATATAATCACAATTATGATATAAATAACATATATTATCATTAAATACATTACCATTATTTTCCATGTGAGGTGGTGATGAAAAATGAATGAAATTCATTCATGGGGTGGGGGTCTGTACTCACACACAGCAGTTTCATTCCCCATTTGATGGAAATGGAGATGGATAAAGGTTAATAAATTAGTATATTAATGTATTAGGGAATTTTTTATGATTATTTTATATTATATATAGTTATAATAGAATTAAAGGAGGTAAAAGAAGAAGTAAATTGAAAGAGATCAGTTAAGACGTCTTCTTGCTATTTGAGAAACCTCCTTTGGATCTCTTCTTAAGGACTGTAGGGAAAGTATTTTGAGGATATATGAAATTACAGAACTTGGATAATGAAGTTTATAAGAGGTTTTGGAAGGGTTTTTTTGAGTTAAGTTGCTCAATGTCATGTGAATAATTGAGTAGATTTGGTTTCCTAATATAATGAATGAAAAAATACACATGGAATTACATAAAAGGTTTAAATATAAGAAATTATTTTTTAGGAAAAAGTGGAATAATGTGGAAAAAGTTTAGAATCCATGATTGGGTAAGGTTATTATACCGTAAATAATTAAAAAATTTATAGGATTATATTCAAATCCAATCCACATATTTTGGTTTAAACCATTCATTAACGAATTTTAAACTTATCCTAGCTAAGAAATTTTACAATCATGAAGGGGTATAAATCTAATTAAAAGGTAAAAATTGCATAAAATGGTTAATTATTTTAATATTAGACCATATAATATCCCACTTTTCCTATTTTAATATTTTTATGATATTTAAATCATTAAATAAAATATTATTTGACATAAAATACCATTAATGTTAATTTAAGAACTGTTCACATATTTTGATTTTAAAGACATAAAGACAAAAATGGAATTAAAATATAATCTATTTAAAAAAATTATACATTATTATTAACCATAAAATTAATTATTCCCATAATTAATACAAAAAACATTACTTTTTATGTTTTTAAAACCATTTAATTTGATTCTTCTACTACTTTCACAAGCATTGTGTTTGTGTTGTGTAGGCATTTAAGGTAATTATAACGTCAATAAAAATTAAAAATAAATTACCATAAAAATTATATATTTATGTTGAAAAATACCTTTTATATTATTTCATAAATTTTATATCCCTATGTGGAAATATAAGATTAATCAATGTTATGTGAGTTGAATTCTGCACTTATCATTTAGTTATAATAATTTAAAGTTCATAATCAAAGGAAAGTAGTAATAAATTGGATAAAATTCGAATATAAGATGATTAATGTCCAAAAAAAATATGAAAATAAATAAAACTATGTGTTTTGGATGTTAATTGACCTTATCTTAAGGTTTTAACCACATTTTATAAGGTTTTCCCTTATGGAGGTGAAAAATATTTACAATGGTTACTATTCGTAATGGAAAAAAAGGAAAGGGACCTATTCAAAAAATTCAAACATGATGATTCCTAATATAGAGTCCAATTTTCATGATTCAATTCATATAAGTGGAATAAATTAATTTTAAAATAAACCTTCAAAACACAACAAACACATTTTTTAGAAAAAATATATTTTTGAGCCTAAAATGAAATTATTCAAAATCTTTGGGTAAAAACCACTCTTAAATGAATGTAAATTTTATTTTATTAAATACTTGATCTACACATTTTATTAAAAAAATTATTCATATTTATTAATTTTATTTACTTAGAAATGTATTATTCACATAAAACTCATTTTCTAATATAAATAACCATGTTTACCTTGAAATAATTTTTATCATTATTTAAATAAAATTTCTAATAATTATATGAATTATTATTCATCCATAATAAATATTTTTCAAGGGTACCATTTATACACATATTTAACAATTTGGGGGGTCTTATTCAGACCCACCAATCAAAAATATATGTGATTATATAAAATATAATAGTTCAATTTATGTTCATTTAAGTCCAGTGTACCCTATAAAATAATTTATCAAATATTTAAAATTTATTTTTAACAAGAAATTAACATTCCAAAATATTTTGATGTTACATTATACCCCCTTAAAAATAATTTGTCCCTTGAAATTTCATCACTCAGATGAAAACAAATGAGGTTAATTTTTCCTCATGACATCCTATAGCTCCCATATAGCTTCATCAAATTAATGAATCCACCAAAAAACCTTGACCATATGAGTGGTATTATTTTATATCACTTTATCCCTTAAGTCCAGAATATTCACTAATTGTTCCTCATAAGATAGATGTTTCAGTTTTATATCTTCTAATATTTTTTACATGTAGTGAGTTAGGTATGTACTTTCTCAAGAGAGATACATAAAACACACTGTCAACATTATAGAGGATCGATGAAAGTTTTAAGTGATAATATACTATTTGGACTTGATTGAGAATCTCATAGGGGACAATATATCAAGGGATAAAATTCTTATTTATTACAAATCACATAAAATTATTCCAAGGATTTGTTAAAAAAAATAAAATTTATCTAAATTAAAACTCCAGATCTCGTATATGATTATTATCATAAATATTATGCTTACTATGAGATGCTCTAATGTACTGTTGAAAATTTTTATCATTATTTTATATTTAATTAGCTAGATCAGGTCCCAATAGCTTTATTTTTCCAACATCAACCCAACATTTTTACGTTCTAAATTTATTTCCATAGAGGTATTCATACGAAGCTATTTAAATTCTTGAGTGAAATATATTTTTTAAGAAAATTTTACGAGAGGAATATATAGGTTACAACCTCATTTTAAATCTATATAGAAATATCTCAACATATTATTTATGGTCTGAATGATTCTCTTAGACTAAACATCTATCGAAGGATGATATGTGGTAATAATACCTAACTCTATCTTTAGGCCCTACAAAATAATTTTCCAAAAAATCAAGGTGAACCTCAGATCTTGATGAAACATAATTGAAATTGGTATCCCTTGAAATCATATAACTTATTTAATGTATATCCTTTAAAAATCATCAAAAAATAAATCTTCGCTGATGTAAATAATATATGGTAAAATATTTATCCAATAAAATATAACCCAAATAACATTACAAAATTTTGATGTTTTGGGGAGTCCAATGATGAAATCCATGGTGTTTTTTTAATTTCCATTCTATAATTGCTAACACTTATAGCATCCAATTAGAATTATATCTCCCAAACTTAATTTGATGACATACCAAGAATTGAGATACATATTATTAAATATAACTCTTCATGTTATACTATATAAAATAATTTTTGAGATATCTATATATCTTCATAATTCCAATATGAATAGAAAATGATGAACTATGAGATTCATTTAATTAGTATTTCTTCATGCCTCTTACTGAAGAGACTCATAATCAGTTTCTGAACCATATCATTCCATCACAATCATGGTTGAACTCAGGAAAATTTCTATCCTTTTTATATAGTTATACATCCTCCTTTTATGCCTCTTTAATACTGAAATGGATATATGAATGAACATTCACTTGACAAAGACTTGATCTATCCCCTTTTTTAAAGATTTCAATATCTATCTTATATAAATCCATTACTACTAGATCCCTTTAAATCCTCACTATAGACAAGCTAGTATTATCCTTTATACTCAGAGCATCAGCTACCTTGTTCACCTTTCTTGGGTGGTAGTGTATTGAACAATCACAATTTCAGTCAATATAAAACATATTATTTGGCACAAGGTTAAATCTTTTTGTGTGAACATATACCATAATATTTTAATGGGAATTATATATTTCACATTTTCACAATTTAGACAATTCTTTTATATGTTTAAGGAAAAAATTACTATATATAGTCCCAAATATTGTATATAAAAAATTTCTCTCATGAAATTTCAATTTAACTAAGGCATATGCTATCACCATGTCATTATGTATAAGAACAAAACCCAAAACCTTTTCATACATCACTGTATATAACACACCTTTCCCCACTAGAAAATAATGCGAGTATATATGAAAAAGGAAACAATATCTTTTGCTCTTTGAAATTTTCCAATTATTTATCCATCCATAAGAACATGAATCCTTTCTAAGTCAACATAGTAAGTGGATTTTAGAATCAGAATAAATACTGAATGGAATGTCGATAATATCCTTCCAAATGTTGAAAACTTCAGATTTTGGTCATATTAAATAATATAGGACATTGTTCACTAAATTATTCCTTTAAAGTATCAAAAGTTAAAACTTCCTTTATGATCACATAACTAAAGGAGGATACTATCTACAAACACAATTCACACTAGATAAACAAGGCATACAAATTATCCTTCTTCAGAGATTTCAATACAATTCAAAAATTATCTTCATTTTCTTCATTTAACATACAATACAAAATAATGTAATCTATAAACACCATAAAAATAGTCTAGTTAATATTTAAATCCTCTATTCATTAGATACATGATGATACTTGTGGAATTATTATGTTCGAATGGGACTACTATAAATTATTAATTTCCATACCTTTTAAAAATAGTTTTCTTTGGTATATCCAATATTTTCACCCACAATTCATGATAACCAGAGAAAAGATAAATCTTAGAAAAATATTGATCTCCTAAATATTGATAAAAAATGTCATTAGTGCGGGGTAGTGGGAATATGTTATTGATAATGATCTTGTTATGTTCTCAATAATCAATATTAAGGTGCAGTGATCAATCTTTATTCTTAATAAAAATAACTAGTGCACCTCCTTCAGAAGCACTAGGGTTCCTGAATCCCATGTTTATGTTATTCCAGAGTTTCTTCTTGAATTCTTATAAATCAATCGGATCCATTCTATTAGGATTATTTTAAATAGGCATAAAACAAGGCGTGTCTTTTGTTGAAAAATCCACACAAAAATTATAAGTAAGACCTTCCAATTACTCAAGAAATATATAAAAATATCCCCAAACAATAATCATATCTTTCATTCCAAGTTTATCCCAAATAATTTTGGATAAATAACCCTTATAAACATGTATTAAGACCCAAACAATGGAATTAACCTCTATTAAAATTTTATATTCATCTTCATAATTATGAAAGAACATAGGTTATTTCAAAATATGAAACATAACTTAACTTTCCCAATAATTAATATAGGCTATATATTAAGAGATCTAATCCATTCTTAAAATCACATTAAATTTAACCAGAGGAAGAATAACAAGATTTGATGGAATCACCTTCCCAAAAATTTCAATGAGGTAAAAGACATAAACATGATATGAAATCATTGTACTCTTAGTCATATGTATTTATAATTAAATATATAGTCTTTGAGGTTGTAAGGTGATACATTTAGAAAATTTATCTTATGTAAAACATTTGGAAAATCCAGAATCAAATATAAAATATAAAATTATAGAGTCGATGATACATGTATATTTCAATACATCATTCTCATAGCCCCCTTTTATAGTCATAATCACATCAAATATCCCTTTCAATATTGGATTAAAGGGATTTTAATTTCGGTTGTCACCATTAACCCTTAAATTTATAAATTGGTTGAAATAATTTTCATATTCCCAGTAATTGTGGCATTGGAGTGTAGGTGGTACATTTGTTAATCGTTATATCCATTGGTTGAATTGACCTGATTATTTATATATCATATAAAATAATATGCTTGATAAAATGCTTAACCACACATGAAACTTTTTATTATACTCCAAATACGGCTTCCAATTTTTTTTTCCACATTTCTAACACATAAGAAAGTTAACTTTGTTTTCTCTATGGGTTATATTATTATACTTTTCTCTAAACTACATCTTTTTATTCATATACTCAAATCAAGAAGAATAATTATCATTAAAAATGTCTATTTATACTTTAATATCACATAAAATAATTTCTTCACAGCCACTAAAGTCTTTTATGCTTAACATATTTTGGAGACTTGGTTTGAAGCCACTAGATAGTAGTGAATTTTTCACATAAGGTTTATTCAAAAACCAAAAGCATATCCTCAAATTCATGTAACATTTTATTTATAGGTACTAATAGATTCATCATCATTTTTGTTTAGTTTCTTAAAATCACTCTTTATAATAGTATAAAGAGTTCATAGAAAATATTTATTGAAAAATATTCCACTAAAATTTTCCCAATCCTTGGAGTTAATTTCTTCTTCACATATCATGTTATTGACGATATTCCACCATTGATCTACTTCACATTCAAATAAATAAACACATAGAACAACCTCATATTTCTCTAATTAGTGGAGAATAGAAATATAATATGCATCATGATTACCCATTAACTTATAATTAGTGGATCATAATACCCATAAAAGGTAGGCAGGCATCACATAAATAAATCAAGGGTATAATTCTCCCTTCACAGTTCGTTTAGAAACTCAACATATTTCTCATTATTACCCATATATTAAAAACATTTAGTGATTTTACTAATAAGAGATTAAATTTTAGATCCTACTCCATTTTCTTTATCATGAGTATGATCATTTCAATGCCCGTCACATTTATTGGAAGCTTTATTTCTTCTAAGTCCAACCATTTACTGAAAAAAAAATCATAACGTGAGGAATAATAATCATAGTGAGTAATTATTAAGTCATGAAAAATGATTCATGGGTTGTATAAATCATTAATAATTCCTTTAAATCTATAAAACTTTAGGTTTAACCTAAGTCATCTGTGTTCATAATTCCATTTTATAAAGTTATGGTCTAGTCCATCATTATGGTTCAAGGGAAACATGTGAATTAACCTAGGCATATCCCCCAGAAGGGTATAGATATTTATATAGTCTTACTCCCACTCATCGTTCATAGGGAAATGATTGATTTAATACCCAATCCACCCCTTTTATAGTTATTTCCCCTAGGTATATCTATTTGATGGCCTCGACTACTTTTTATTATCTAGATCAGGGTGAAATTGTTAAGAAAACTACACTTTTTCCTTATCATAACTTAGGATGATCTTCTATACTTAGGCATATGTTAATGGTTATCCCTATTTTAAACTAAAAGTATCTAAAAATAACTAAACCACACTCTAATACCAACCAACAAACCCAATAAGAACACATAAATTTTTTAAATCATTTTAGATGTAAATATATATCATAACACATTGACACATACTTGAGAACTGCAAAGGTTTAGTGTCTTTGTATACTTGACAAAATATAAGAACTTATTAAAGAATATATTTATAATATAATCTAAATTTAACAACCTTATATGAATATAATACTTAGAAAAATTTAATCATAACCTTGTTAAAATAGAAACAAAATAAATGAGTGATCTAAGATTCTCAGTAAGGGTAATCATAGGGATATATACTAAATATCTAAAATGAAAAAATGAATATATGGATATTAGATCGTAATTAAAAGTTTATAAACATGATATAAGAGAATTATAACCATAATATACTATACCTCATAAATCAGGGTATAAAGCATAAGACGTAACAAGAGTATAAATTAATATTCATGAGAAATCAAATTAGAACATAATAATAAGGCTTCAAAACATGACATAAAGGCTTGGAACATTAAGAGGCATAAAAGATAATTTTCTAATTCAAGGATAACTACTATGGACATCATATTATTATGTATAGTCTCTTATAATGGATTGGCTTCACTCCCTAATAGCCAAAAATCTTAGTGTATAGAGTCCCTTAGTGGATTGGGTTCACTCCCCTTTCAATTACATATTATCTATGGAGATATAAGGATTTAAATATTTCATTATGGGGATATATAATTATGGTAACACCTATCATTTAATTAAAATCCATTAATATGTGAGCCACATAACTTTAAAAAAAATCATCATTTCATCACTGCATAACCTATAAAAAGGAAATCGTCTACTCAAAAAACTCATCATCACATAATAAAGATACATTAAAAGAAAGATGATGGATAGTATCATAATATCATATACTATATAAATCATAATTAATATTAAAAAAATGTTTTCATAAACTAAATAAAAACTGATTATAGGATCATTGAAACATTCTTGAGTAAAATAGCCTTTTTTATTTGAAAATAAATTATTTAAGATTTATAATTTCCAGAATATTTTGAAAAAATTTATTTGATAATACAAATTGAAAATTAAAAATAATTCATTGAAAAAAAGAATTTATATTGGAATTAAATTTAGGTCCATCTATATACATTAAAATAATACCCTCCTTTCACACTTTGGTAAATGTAGTCAAATATGGCGTACAAACAACACTTAAAATGTTTCATTTTTAAAAAATATGAAAATAAAGTCAAATATATTTGAATATTATCATAATAAATAATTTAAATGTTAATAATAACATTATTAAAACAATATAGAGAACATGGACATAGAGGAAAAATATTCTTGACTGAAAGGAAGAGATAATGTTTGTATCACATATAAAGAACTTTCCCATTTTTTATTGATTAAAAAAGAGAGAAAATTGAAAATAGACTTTTAAAACAAATACACAAATATATTAAAATAAAATATATTTGGTTAAATAAAATATAATATGATATATAACATAATGGAACTTCAAACATAGACAATCCTGAAAGAAATAATATTGTAACATAAATCCCTTATCTTAAGCCTTAATTTTATCATAAATACTTTAAACCTGTCATATAATAAATTTTATATTTATTAAAATGATATATAAGAACCATATTCATATTTATAATATCATATATGATCTCATTATAACATTTTAATACCCATTTATTAATAATTTTTTATTAAGATCATTATTTCTAGGTGTTAATTACCTCATTTTCATGTAAGTTTTGTCTTTGCGATTTCATTCCTTTCATATTGGTCATGGTTCCAACATCAAAAAATTATTAATTTTTATATAAATAAAATAAATAGTTATTAAATTTAATTATATGACAATAAATGTGAGGCGGTTATGGAAAATGAATTACATCGGTTCCTGAGGCGTTAGTTGCAACCACAATAACCACTGTATCATAGAGCTGATGACTACTTTATTACATTGGAATAAGATACAAGGTATCACATAACTAAATAATTATGTAGTATCCCTAAATAACTTGAAACATACATTATTCCAATTTTAAAATACAAATAAAATTAAATAACACAATAAAAGTAAATAATCTTCATCCTTGAAACTCATTGAATGATTCCTTATTCATATCATCGGGAAATGAAACCAAAATAAGAGTGAGATCAAATGATCAGTAATGGATGTGTAAAATGGAAGCTATCCTGTCTAAATAATGAATAATATCTATGTAAATGTAGATAACTTAAAAACATGATATCTAATCAATAACTTGAGAAAAGGATGCACGCATGGATAATATCAATGTAGTAATGTCATGGATAAAAAAAAAATTCATAATGAAGGAAATGCATAATTAATGTCTTATAGATCATGGAATTATGCCAATATACTTTCAAATATGGGTAGGTATACACTAAATCCTATTTAATATGGCTATCCAACTAGTTTTTTCATACGAGACATTTCGATGCATCGATGGGCTTTATATAACCAGGCCCTAAATGGAACTGCATATCTAATGTATTCCTCATATGACTATTTATTAATATAACACATAAAAAATATTCCTTATCAATAAATATATTTATTAAGTAAATAATATATAATATTAATGTCACCCTAGACATTCAAAAAATAGTCATAGTAAAACACCACATGAAGAAATGGTATACATTTTAGGCAATAAGCATACCAATGTCACAATGAATATGTATGTGCAATAGAAATTTAATTTCCAATGAAATATGATCAAAATAAATTCAATGATTAAATATAAAATTAATGAACACCAAATTAATAAGAGATACAATATTACTATCAATTCATCAGAAATATAGGTTTTGTAATAAAATTATGTATTTTATAGATTGGAGTAAAATGGATGAAGAAAATTTAAAATAGATTCTCATTAAATAGATTTATTTTTAAATCAACTTGGGAAATTTATAATAAGTGAAATACCATAAAATATTTATAGAATAAGAAATATCTGTTAATTCCTTATACATTAAAAAGAAACATTCCTTTTGAATTTTTGAAAAGAATGTTGTAAATGAATATTTCAATGAACATTGGAAAAATTAATTTAAATCATTTTAAATGATGTCAAAGATGGAATATTATATCTTTAAAAAATTATGTAATTGATTATAAATTTTAAATTAAAACAATTTTAAAAAATATATAGATATGGAGAAAATATTCTTGATTAAGAAGAGAAATAAGATCTGATTTTATTTTAAACATTTCATGGTAGAATAATGTTAAAATGAGAAGTAATGTTAGAATAAAATATATAACATCCTTAAAAATACATAGGATAATAATATGTAAGTGGTTTATGAATGATAGATTATATTATTCCTTTATTGAAAATTTTAGAAATCCATAAAATTAGATTGCAAAAATAAATTAATACTCTTTTGGTAACTTTTGAATTGTAACCTCTCAAAAGAGTAAAAAGGAATTGAAACACTAAAGACCGTGAATAAATATATATTCATATTAAACATATCAATGTGGTAGTATATACACCACATAAAATAAATTAGGTTCATAATAAAAAATATGTCTCAGTTAAGTGGAAATTGGGATGGAAACTCGTAACCTCTTGCTTCTACTTTGTTGAATGTCATTTGACCTCCAATAAAATAGTTTTATATTTTTTCCTAATTCATACCAGAATAATATTTATAGTTATCTTAATTTATATATATTATCATTACCCATTCTTTACCAATTATTTTTATAATTAATCATTGAGTGTTAACTATTTAGGTTTTTGAAGCATGTTTCATCGCAGAAGTTATGGTCCTTGAGTATTGGATATAGATTCCTTGTAAAAAAATTATTTTAGTTTTATATATACCATATTAATTAATCAGATAGTTTTTTAGAACCATAATTGTAATGTTGTAATGAAAAATTAATCACATCGCTTCATAGAGTTGGTAGTCCACTCATACAAACGAGTGAAATTATTATTTTCTTATGGATATGTGAGAAAATAGGTAAACATTATTTTATAATTTCAAAATAAAATTTATATAATAAATATAATTTTACTTCTTTGAATCCACATATATATACCATCCATGTAGGGTGGTGATGAAAAATTAAATACATCAAATCATGAGGTGGTAGTCCGCACGTATGCATGATCGATGTTTCCATTTTACATTAGGTTGGTGAGTATTTGAAAAAGGGTAATACCATAAAAATAATAATAATAAAGTAGTATAATTATACTAGTGTTATTATATTGTGGTGATAAAATATTATTTAAATTAGGTGGAAAATAATGAACTTGAAAATTATCGGTTAAGATGATTACATCTTCTTTTTGGAACCACATTTGGATATTCCCTTAAAGACCATAGGGTTGGTCTTTGGGGAATAAAAAAACTATCAAAAATAGAAAAATGATTTTGGGGAGATATTTTGGATGGGTTTGGTTTTTATAAGTTTCTCAAGTTGGTGTGAATAATAATGAAGATATGTAGTTCTTTTATAGTGAAAGAAATGACACACTTGTAATTACTTGAAAGATTTAAATATAATAAATTATTTTTCATTTGAAAGAGGCAAAAAAATATCCAATATTTGAGGCTAATATATGTTCAGGTAGAAATCCAATAAAAAATATATTTTGGAGAGTTTTGTGTGAAATTTTAAACATTATTTTTTAGTTTAAGCATTTCTTTAACTAATTTTAACATTAAAAGTGGTGACACAATTTTCATTCTAAAAGAGTTATAAATTTAATTACAGGGTAAAAGTTGGTTACAAAAATGGAAATAGATAATATTTTAGACCATATATTATACCTATTGTCCTATTTCAATATTTATATGATTTTGAAACCATTTTATACTAATTTATTTATTATAAAATACCATTAAATTTGTTTTAAGAACTATTTACAGTTTTTGAATTTAAAGACATAAAGAAAAGAATTTAATTTAAATATAAATTATTTAATATGAAATTATACATGATAGTTATCCATATAATTTTCGATTCATAATAATTCATCCAAAAGATATTAATTTTCATTATTTTAAAATCATTTACTTTGTTTTTTCTACTTTTTCAACAAACACTGTATTGGAATTGTGTAATCTTTTAAGTTAATTACACCATTAATAAAAATTAAAATAAAATTATCATCACAAAATTAAATTAATCATGTTAAAAATTTACTATTTTATTTATTCATAACATATTCTTATTCCCATGTGAACATAAAAGGGAATTTAAAAGAAAGAGAGTGACATTTGATTATTTTACTTCACTTAAAATTATATAATAGTATTTATCAAAGAATAATGGGACCAAGTTTCTATAGTTTTTAATATATAAAGGGGTTTTTCTAATTTCAGACATAAAATTAAATATAGGAATTTTTAGGGATGATTCATAATTATTATTCAATATTTTTATTCTTGTATATCTAATTTTACCCTATATAGAAGCAGATATATTTTACCGCATTTATTATTCATAATTCATATAGACAAAATGATCTTATTGACCTAATTTGAACCTAAATATTCCGAATATGGAATATATTTAATCAAATTAGATTTTTTTAAGAAGATACTAATTTAAATTTAAACCTGTAAAATCTGATGAAAAATAGTTTTTATTCAAGAAAATTTATTTTTCAAGTATAAGACATTCTCACAATAACTCTGTGACTTGTAATAATCATTACATGAAATGAAATTAATATAATTATATTTATAATCTATAAATTGAATTTCAATTATTCATTACTAGGTATTATATTAATTAATTAAAATGGGAAAAAATATGCAATTAAAAATAGTTTTTTAAAATATCCCTTTTTACCTCTAAATGATATTTTCTTTATTAATGTTAAATTAATAATAAATATATGATTAATTATAAATTTTATTAAAAAATAATTTAAATGAACGAGGGATTATCTAAATATAGAATTTTTAGTTATTCATCAAATCATATTTCTTAGTGAAAATTTCAAAAATTCATTCATAGAATATTTTTACAGTGTAAGTTCAATGAAGATATTCATCCTATAAAGTTTTATTTATTCCCATGAAATATTAAAAAGTTAATTGGGATATAGTTTAAGTAATATACAATTTTCACTTACTATAATTGATGCCTGATGGATACATTCCTCCCTGTTTCAAACATTTTATCCTTGAAATTTTCATAGATATGTCTTTCATAACTAATTATAGTGGTTCTTATTCTTATTTTCTTAAGATTCCCAGGTTAGTTCCTCAATTTTATGATTTCTTAAATATTACTTTAACAGTTGAGTCTTTCTATTTAAAAATAAATATTCTCCACATTCAATGATCTGGATAGGCTTTTCATAGTAAGATATATTAGGTACAAAATCTATTTATTTATAAGTGAAAACATGTATTGGGTCTGGCATACACATAATTAATAACGATATGTGAAACCATTCATATACATTATAGAGGCTCAATGGAAATTTCCAAACCATAATACACCGATCCAATTATATCTGGAATTTTAAAATTTTTTATGTACCCAAGGATCCATTTCACTTATATACTAAACCTTATAACACCGTTTCATATATGTACTTTTAAGAAAGCATTATCTCCCAGTTGTAATTTAAAATCTCTCATTTAGTTATATGCATAACTCATTTTCTTTATTGGAGTGACTTTAATATATGTGTGAATAGTATTTAGCTTCACCATTGTCTCCTAAATAAGTCCCGGGGATACAATCTTCTATTCACTAACTACATCCCAATAAGTTTGAGTGCATCATCTCTCTCTATATAATGCTTCATATGGCTCTATTTGAATACTAAAATTGAAGTTTTTGTTATAGGCAGACTCCACCAAACGTAATTACTAATCAAATATACCTTCAATGTCAAGAGATCATGACTTAATGCATCTTATATGGTCTTAATAGTCCTTTAATACTATTTATTAGTTTGAGGATGATAGGGGATTCTCAAATGAAACTTGGTATCAAGAGCCTTCTATAGGCTTTTCTAGAATTTTTATGTAAATCATGGAATACGATCAAATACAATCAAAAGAGGTGAACCACGAAGTATTTTAACTCAATTAATATAGATCCATGAAAGATGATTAAGATGACAATATTCTCTTAAATCATGTAAATGTGAGTATTTGGTAAGGTAATCAATAATAACCCATATGGAATCATTCTTTATAGGATTATTTGGAAGTCTAGTGAAAAAATATATAGTGATATCATTTTATTTACATATAAGAATAGGAATAGGTTTCATAAATCCTTTTGGTTGTTGTGTATATTCCTTTACCTATTTTTGACCTACACATCTTGATACATAATAAGCAGTTTCTAGGTTCATATTATCCCGTAGAAATGTTCCTTTGCATCTCTATACATATTGGTACTACCATAGTGTATAAATAAATTTTTTCTTTGAGGATCGTCTAATAATTCCATTATTATCTTAGAAATACAGAACACATAGTCTCTTTCAAAATTTAAAAACAATATATTTAAAAATTAATTCTACCGATTTCCCATTATTCATAGATTAAATTTTACTTTGAACATTTTCATCAACATGATGTGATATTTTTAGGTTTTCCAATAAATATGGGGTTTCAATAATTTTGAAAAGGAATTATTTTTTCCCTTCCATAATAATTTCTATACTTATATTTATTAAATATTTGTACATAATATCCTTATTAATCCTCATTTTTGTCTGGACTCCATGATCTTTCCTACTTAATGCATCAACTACTCTATTTTCCTTCCCTGGGAGGTAGTGTATTTAGAAACCATAATCTTTATGCATCTCGATCCATCTCCTTTGTATCATGCTTATCTATTTATATGAAAATAGGTTTTATAGACTCTTTTGATCTATGTATGTCTCACATATTTTACCATAGAGATAATGACTCTAAATATATAAATAATAGATTACAGTTGAAAACTCCAGATCATGGTTTATATAATTATGTTCATGATTATTTAATATCCCTGATTCATATTCATTAACTTTATCATTATACATAAGGTCACACCTAATTCCATTATTTTATGCATTACTATATATCACAAATCCATCCCTTACCAATGGTATATTTAATATCAGATAATTTAAAATTATCCTCTTCAAATATTAAAAACATTATTCACATTATTTTATCTATATAATATTAACCCCTTACATGATATATTTTTAAATGGGTTATCCAATCAGGAATTATTTTTAACAAATCACTGATATTAACCTTACAATACATGAAAACTATGTACATTTATTATATTCATTAGTCTAGGAAATTAATTGACTGACTTTTTCATCAATATATAAAATGATATTGTATCCTTGGAGAAAATATATACATGAAAAGAAACCTTCGTATGACATAATTCAGACATTCTAAATTTACCATATAACTATTTTTCTCTAAGAAGCTCATGAACTATTCATAGGATAATTTCATGGTCTTCATATCATCTAGAGCACACCAAGATACCAACAATAAATAAAACAAAAAAATTATCAATATATTCCTCAAATAATATGTACATTAGATCAATAAAATCATAGAATGCATTAGTAAATCTAAATAGAATTAATGTAAAATCCTAATACCTAGGCTTTTAATGAAATGTTGTCTTTGGAATATCATCCATCTTTACTCATAATTTATGATGCCCATAATGACGGTCAATCATTGAAAAATATTATGATCCTATAATTTAATTGGAAAATTATTCAATTTGATGTAGATGAAATTTTTTTATTTATAGTAATGGCATTAATTTACTATAACAAATGCACAAACTCATAGACCCGTATTTCTTCATAAAGAAATGAATATGGAATCCCCAAGTTGAAACAATAGGGTGTATAAATAAGTAATCACACAAATCCTATAGTTTTTAATTTAGTTCTACTAATTTCATTATGGGTATTTAATAAGGAGTATTTTATAAATGTGTTTTATTATAGATAAAATCGATAGGAAACCCAAATTTAGGCTCTATTGGATGTCTAGGTATTCCCTTAGGATACATATCAATGTATTCTTGTATAATAGGTACATATTCAATTTGAAAATTAACTTTCCCATCTATAGATTGTGCGTGCTTTTCCTCCCCAAGAATATCATTTTGAAGACCTAATTAATGTGGGTATAGACAAGACAGCGATGATTAAGTACCCCTTCTAAAAAAGGTATTTTATATGATTATAAATAATTATAGTCATATTATCTTAGAAATATTTTTTTGCATTATAATTTGAAATCCAATCCATATGAAGGATTATATCCAAGTCAACCAAAGGTATAATAATCTTGTTTTAAAATAGGGTATATCTATGTTTCATATTGGTAACATACTAACATATACTTATTGTGGTAATATTTCTACTAGGATTCCTCACTTATGACTATGTTCTTAAGGTGCTTGGGAAATATACAATTTTATTAGAAAACATGGAAGATAAAAAGTAGTGAAAATTTATAGAATGAAATTGTATATTTCCTAAGAACCTTAAGAATTTTGGACTATAAATAAAGTACCTACCCACACATATTTAAGAACTTAATCCTCTTATACAGTGATCACACAATCTTAGTCTTCTCCCCTTGGCCTCTTCTATTGTAGGTTCCCCTGATTCATAGGACATTGGTTAGAATAATAACCCATTTTTCTATAGGTAAAGAAATGGATATTAGTTTTTTCTTTATTTACATTGAATTCATTATCAATATGACCATTTAATAAACATTTTTAACAAAATCCCATGTCCTTCAACCATTTTTTAGGATGTTTCTTGTAGGTTTTTTACATGATCGAAATTTAGTTATTCCCTTCTTCTTCTTTAACATGTTCCCTTTTTATTGGTGTTCATCCAACCAATTATTCACTTGATTTTCCTTGAATATATAGGATCTAGAAAATTATTTCTATTTTTAAGGAACAAAAAAAAATTTCATCATAGGATGAAAATGTATTAGAAACCAGTACCCTTTATAGGATTCCCTGAATCCCTTTAATGAAATTTCCAATATTTCTTTTAGGATAATGTATGTAATCCAATAAATACTTGGATATTACAATAATGGTAGAATCATACTATAAAAAACATTACTATTACTTTTTTTTATATGAGGATCTTTATCTTCATTCCATCTCATTTCTCTCAAGGGAAATACTTATTGAAGAATATTACTTTAAAATATTTCGATTCTTTATGTTAAATTTTGTCTTCCTCCCTAGATTCTCGACCAATTATCACTATTTATCTACATTATCTTTAAGATAATAAACCAAAAATATAAAATTTTCCATTTAAATACATCATATGTCCAAAAATATCTTTCCATGGGATTTAATTCATTTCTTAACCACTAATAGATTAGTAGTTCCATAAAAAATATGGAGTATAATGACACATGAAACGATCCTAGATAGGTCTATCTTATTAAGGAACATAATGTTTCCCTATATGTTTATGGTTATTAGTAATTACCTAGTTCAACTACCCAAATATGTCAATGATATACTTTTCTCCAACAATAGTTTTATTGGATATTTCAACAGTGAAATCATTACATTATCGATGATTATTGGTACCATTTATTTCACTAGGATGAATTTATAAAAAATAGAATAAAATGAATTAGATCATAACATTATGAATTTTAAATAATAGTATATAATTCTAAATTTGGTTAAACACTTAACATAAATTTAAAATTTATACATAGGTAATCTAATAATCATAAACATGGTTTCTATTGGAATATCCTCAAATAATTTTTTTATACTTCAAATATTTCATAATGGTTCATAAAGATAAAGTGAACCAACAAAATAATATTCCATGGGAGTCTGTATCTAGTTGTATAGTCTTAGGCCCACTCATTGTGCGTTGATAATGATTTAGTTAATACCAAATCCTCCCTTTTCTGTGTTTTTAACCTTATGTGAATCCATTCTATATTAACATCCACTCTCTAGTATCTCGAAATGGATGTATTTTCTAGGAAAACCATACAATATTTACTTTACCAAGGATTTATGATGTTACCCTATCTTAGACTTATCCCAAGAATCTATCATATGGTTATGTTCACTAATATAGGATTTCTTAAATCTAGTTCTCAAAAATACTATTAAATTTTATCTAATTCTTGCTACAACAACACAAAAAAAGTAACCTAGATCTTATACCTAATTTATTATGTTGGAGTGGGATAAAAAGTTCACATCACCAAGGACTGATCATTTTAGTAATCTTAAATAACTAGATACATACAGGATTCTAAATTTATATAAGAAATTAAATCTAATAAAATAGTAAAATTAAATAATATATATCCTTGAAACTCATTCAAATATTCCTTATTCTAATTGTGGGTAAATGAAAATAAAATAAGGGTGATCTAAAAAAATCAGTAAGGGTTGCGTATAGTGAAATATATCATGAGTAAATAAGGTTTAGTCAATATGGAATGTTAAAAAACTAAAAAAACTTCCATTTAATGAATAACTTGAGCCTGAAATCAATACATGGATAATATCAAGTTACTAAGCACATGGATAATAATAACTGATTTTTCAATAAATGAAGTTCATAATTTCAAATGTCTTTCTTAAGTCCTTATACTAATATACTTTCATATATGGTTAAGTCTAAACCAAAAAACATTTAATAAGACTATCCAACAAGTTCGTATCATGAGATCTATCGATGCATCAAGATAATATTAAGAATCGTTCCCTAACCATAAAAAAATTTCCTAGGTATTCATCATATATTGAATGATGAATTAAATTAATAAAAAATATGTCTTATAAATAAATATATTTATTTATTAAAGAATATTACACATAAATATTTTTATTGTCACTCAAAAAACATTCATTGTAAAATAGTTTATGTATAAATGGTATATGATTTAAATAATAAGAATACCCATGATACACATAATATGGATATGGAAGATAAATATAATTTCCAAATAATGATGATCATAATAAAGTGAATGTTTTAAGATAAATTTAATGAGTATAAAATTAATACGAGATAAAATATAATCATTGATTCATTAGAAATATAGATTCTGCTATAAAATTAAGTCCTTTGGTAAATAGAAGAAAATGGAATATAATCATTTAAAATAGATTTCTATTAAATAATTTTCTTTGTAAAACCTTGGTAAACTTGTATAATAATATAAATATTATAACATTGTTATAGTAGTAGGAAAATTTGTTAACACTGTATACATTAGAAAGAAAAATTCTGTTGAAATTTTTGAAAAGAAATTCAAAAATTACCCTTTTAGAGACCATTAGAAATTTTACTTTTTTAATATATTAAGGAAGAAAATATGACATATTATAACCTTAATAAATTATTTAATTTAATATAATGTAATTTAGAAATTTGTTTTATAAAAATATGGATATAGAAAAAACAATTTCTTGATAAGAAGACAAATAAGATGATCTTTTATTTTAAAATTTTCATTCCTTGAATCAATTTCCAAAGAGATGAAAATTTGGAAGAAAAGATCTAATCTCCTTAAATATAAAAAGTATAAGAATATATATCTACTTTCAGAATGATTAATTATAATATCATTCCAAATATAATAACTCTTAAAAAAGAAATTGTAAAAATAAATTTATACCCTTTTGGAAACTATTTAATTGTATCCCATTAAAAGATTAAACATGAATTGAATTTTATAATAACATTAATAAATATATATTCACGTTAAATATATCAATGTAGAAGTATATACAACATATAAATAGAAATATGTCCATAATACAAAATATATCTCAATGAATCCGAAATTGTGATGATAAATCATTAAATCACACTTAAACTTAGTTAAATGTGCATTAAAATATTGTATATTGGTTTTAAATTATTTATTAATTAAAAAAAGAACCATATTTCAATTTATCTTAATTTATATATATTATAATTGTAGAAAACCCAACCCTTGTATCCTAGAGTTTGTGGTCATTTTATTACAATGTATTAGATACAATAGATCAGATTAGAAAGGAGATATCCATTTAGCAGTCTTGAAGAAACTAAATACATACACAGAACCCTTATTAAATTGGTAATTTGAAAATAGTACATAAAAAAAGAAAAATAAAATTCTTCTTTTCACTTATTCAAATATTTAAACTTCCTAACCTAGGGAAGGAAATCAAATAAAAGGGTGAGCTCAAATGCTCAGTAAGTGTTTGGTATAATTGGAACAAGAATCAATAATAACTGAAGTATAATAATTAAGAAATAACGAATATAGAAAGATAAATAACAGAAAAAACATACCCTATAATCACTAAACTAAGAATAAAAATTCATCCATAAATGTTTTCATAGTGATAATCCTCTGTATAATAAATACAGATTTATGAATGAGGGGAATGCCTAAGTATTGGACTTCGTGAATTTGGAACATGAAACATAAAACCATCAAGGTGATTTAATTATGCGTGTAAAAACCCATATAATTCAACTTAGAAATAAACATAAATGGTTTTTCGCCAAGTATTTTCTTCTCATGAGACTACTGATGCATCATGGTTCTTTCTATAATTGGGCCCACCTGTTAGGCTTGCATTAACCGGTCCCCAACCCATTGGGATTTCCTTAAAAGATACTCAACTCATGTCATACGAATCCAAATAATTCCTCATATATTTATTTAGATAATAAATAATGTTAACTATCATAAAATATATGTATTAATTAAAGGATATATATTTATCAATATTTCCCTAAATAATCAAATAATTGTCAAGAGTAATATGGTGAATAGTGTCAAGATAGAACATCCCTAGTAAAAATAATCATAAACCATTCAATAAAATTTGGTATATGATAACATAAGGGATCAATAATAATATTAAATAGAGGTTTTATAAATATATGAAAATACTCTAACAAAATCATTGAGAAATTATTGAGAGACATACCATTTTTTTACTTTGTAAAGATTGGTTCTTTTAAAAATTCATTTTTATTTTTCATGAAATTATATTTTAAACGTGTATATATCAAAAAATAAAGGGTATATAAAATCAAATTATGTTTTATGCATAAATTATGTACAACTTATGTTAATACATGTAAAAAGAGTTTTTAAGAAACTTTAGAAATGGGACACTTCAGTGCTGTTTGAGGAAAAATATAAAGGAGTATTTAAAGTTGAATAGGTTTGTTGTTTACATCAAACCAGAAAAGATATAATATATTTTTTATGATAGAAAATGTGATTTTAGGAAAATATTGGTGTCTTAAGAGAGATTATGGAGTGTACTTGAAATTGGGTAATAAATTGGAATGTTCCCTTAAATTAGGCTTGCTTTTCGGGTGGAATTGAAAAGAGAACCTTGTAAAACATATATTTCACCATAAAAAAAGATGAAATGACTTGGAAAATTGTTTTTGAACATATAAATAGAATTTATAATTTGTATATAAAAATAATGTATAATTACATTTGTGAAAGATAGGGAAATCATAACCCAAATGAAAAAGAAGGTTTGAGGAGAATCCCTTATCACATTCCAATCAATCAAGTTGTATTCTATATAAAATTTATAATCATAAAATGAAGTATTTAATAACATGTATATAAATATATTCATGATATTATACATTAAAGTGTATTATACTATAATGTACCGGATCCGGGTTCCACTCCAATGGTGCCCCAAACCCGGTTGGTCACATGACCTCAAGCACATTTCCCCAAATGCCATAGGCTGCCGACTAGCAGCGAGGGACCTATTATGATAGTGGGGAAACTATGCCCTCATTTTCCAAAGTGTTGCATAGCAGAAAAGATGAATGACATACAACAGCAGAAGTATTAAACAATATACAACTGACATGGACAGCATTAGTAAAAGAGAACCAGTAGTCATATATATAAAGATGCAGCATGTCACTAATTCTATGAAAGAATCCAGAACAGGACACACTGTAATACAATACAATACAACTCAAAGTATAAGGTACAACCAAACAAAACAAAGTAGACTAAACATAACGCATCAGCATCACAAGCCTAAGCTCGGTCCCATGCTCTCCTACTCCTTTGCTACAATCATGTACCTCTATAGGGACTATTTAACGTATCGACACCTGTAACAATGTAATATGTTTGGACAAGACATGACCCAAATAAGTTGTGAAAAATAAATCCTAGTAGGCACCCACCAAAGGTCCGTGCCCAACTATCAGTGAAAACGTGCAACAACAGTGTGTTGTTGTAAATCTAATAAACAAAGCAATACTGAAAAGTAACTAACTCTACCAGTTATATTTCCATTTTAATATTCATTTATCCATGCCAAGCCTATGATTTATCTTGGTAGGTATCACATCTGAAAATCACCACGGTGAATATTCATGATAACACTGTCCCCAGACATGCAACCCTTACCATCAGGTAATCAGAATCGAAACCCATAGGTGATTTCCCACAGGCATAACTAAAATTTCCAGTAGGCATATGAGGTATCACCCACAGGCACATAATCTACTTCCCATAGTAATGAGAAGAGTTTCCAATATGCTAACGAAAAATTACCCATAGGCTATACAAAACACTTCCCACAAGCTAATAAACACTGCCCTCGGGCTAAAGGAATCGGGCCGAGCCCAAAGCATAAATAAGCAATTTATAAAAACTTTCTCTCGTGAAAATGCAATGCACAACATAATCATGGAATACCCTTGGGTATCCTATCCAAATGGATAAATAGAGGAACACACCCCTGGGGTGGTCCGGGATCTAGACAGTGATCCCAAACAGCAGTTTAAACTTGTCATTAGATTATCTATACAATTCTTGATTTCTTTTCAGCAAAGGCCTCAGCCATATGACACCCCAACATGGATTCGGAGCACAACGACACTCAAATTCAACTCAACAATTGGGAATTAACACCAGACCACCTACCTTGATCTCCATTGATCAATATACGTGAACGACACCTCTTGAAACAACCAAGAACGACGTAGATCTGAGATAGATGATTCACTGTTCAAACGTAAATAACTTTCCATCAGGAAAGAATTGGAATTAAAGGTTAAAGAAGAGTGAAGAACTCACCCGTGTGGTCCAATCAAGACCGTTAGTGAAGGAAACTGAGTTCCAGTCGACGATCGGGAGCTCCTCCAAACTCTAGCCGTCTCTCCCATGTTCCTTCGATGTCCAATGCCTCCTCTGCCGAATGAGGAGGATACTGGCCATTTTAAATGAATAAAAACTTCATGACATATACTCTCAAGTACATGGAGTGTACTTATCACCATTGAACTGTTCCTCTAGAGGCTACTTTTCACTACCACACAGTTCATCTGCCAACATGAGTACACAACATGTATTCCTGATTACATGGCGTGTACTGTCACTCCCCTGGCAGCTGCCTCCGTCACCTTACTATTCACCTGCCGACTAATTACATGGCATGTAAATACCAAGTACACAACTTGTAGTCTGTTTTTACAGCCTTCATTGTCATCTGACCTACACGCCCTGTGTACTCATCCCACATGGCCAAAGTACATGACGTGTGGAAAAGTACACGGCGTGTCCCCACAAAATTTTAGATTTTCCCCATTTCCCTTATTTTCTCAAAAACACTTAAGGAAGGAGGAAAAGGAGAAAACCATACCTCAAAAATAAGAACATGGTTCTTACCAACTTCCCCCCATAAAGTAATTCAACCCCAAATTTCCCTTCCAAGGGTGGCGAAGATGAAGCTGTGAAAAACTCTCGCTACTGAGCATGTACATCGGTCTCCCACTACTAGGATTTGTCCGGCACTCGGCCATGCTTCCATAGCTCCCGTATTATAGGAACTGATCAGCCTCAGAGAACCTTTGTGCTCCTGTCAACAATATGAACCAGATGCTTCTCAAAGGATGCATCGACCCGAAGGTCAACCTCATCAGGCTGAAAAACGTGAGATGGGTCTGAGTGATAATGGTGGAACTGAGATACAAGGAAGATGTCGTGCATATCCCGGTACCTCTGTGGTAACTGCAACCAATAGGCAACCATCCTGACTCTCTCCATAATCTCAAACGACCCCACATACCTTGGTGAAAGTTTACCCTGACTCCTGATCTGTCTGTGTCCCAACCTTAGTGAAACACATAAGAACACCTGATCCCCAACCACGAACTTCAAGGGTCTTTTGCGGCGATCAGAATAAGATATCTGACGAGACTCTTCAGTAGACATCCGCTTATGAATCAACTGGACCTGCTTTGGAGTCTCCCACACGATACGTGGTCCCAGTAAAGCTACCTCACCTGCCTCTAACCAGCACAAGGGTGATCAGCATGGACTACCATATAAAGTATCATAATGTGATATCTCAATAGTTTCCTAAAAACTATTATTGTAGGAAAACTCAACCAGGGGTATGTGCTCCTCCTAAGAGCCCCCAAAGTCTAGGATGCATGCACACAACATGTCCTCTAGCACCTGTATCGTACGTTCTGACTAGCCATCCATCTGAGGGTGGTATGTTGTGCGTAGAATCACCTGTGTACCTAGTGACCTTTGAAAACTCTACTAGAAATGAGATGTAAAACAGGCATCCCTATCATAAACGATAGAATGAGGGACCCCATGAAGATGTACGATCTCTCAGATATACAACGTTTCGAGCTCGTAAACACCGAAGGTCTCCTTGTTCAGAAAAAAGTTATCTACCTTTGTGAGTCTATGTAAAACAACCCACATGACATCATTGCCTCAAGGTGACCTCAGAAACCCAGTAACAAAGTGCATCACAACATTATACCATTTCCACTTCAGAATGGGTAACTGCTATAATAGTCTGGCTAGCTTATGATGCTTCGCCTTCCCCTACTGACAGGTGGAAAATCTCACAATAAAACCAACTACTTCTCATTTCATACCCAACCACCAATACTGATGTCTCAAATCATGGTACATTTTGGTAACTCCAGGATGCACTGCCCAAGATGAAGCATGAAAATCCCGCATTTATTCCTCACTTATATTCCCTAGAACCCACAGTCGTCCACAGACACGAAATACCGCATCATCACCAATCATCCAACCAGGAGGAGGGTCCTCACTTTCCACAAAATCCTATAGAACTAGGCCTTCTGAATCCGATAGTCATATCATCCTCACTCTATCTAAAAGGGTAGAAGTCATAGCTAAGGAAGAAATATAGGTTTTCCCCTAACTATCGTGCACCTCCAAATGCATCTCAGAGAACAAAGACATGAGCTTCCACTCACCACTGGCCTCTTGCACTACCTGAATCTGAGTCTTCCTACTCAGTGCATTAGCTACTGCATTACCCTTCCTAGGTGTATAGGTAAGCTCGATGTCAAAGGACTGAAGGTATTCAACCCACCTTTGCTGTCTCAAATTCAGGTCACACAGGGTAAAGATATACAAGAGACTTTTGTGGTCTGTGAACACCGCAAAATCGTATCCCAAGACATAATGTCTCTAACATCGTAATGCATGAACAACTGCAGCCAACTCGAGATCATGTGTCGGGTAATTCCTCTCATGCGACCTCAACTACTGAGACCCGAACACAACAAATCGATCACCTTGCATCAACACTGCTCCCATCCCAATACCTGAGGCATCAAGGTAAACTGTATAACTCTTCCCTTGCTCTGGAAGTATCAGGACTGGTGCAGATTTCAACCTTCCATTCGACTTCTGAAAGGTTGTCTCACAAAATTTTGACCAAAATAACTTCACACCCTTCTTAGTCAAACCTCTCTATGGAACTACTAAGTGGGAGAAGTCCTGTATAAATCACCTGCAGTAACTAGCCAGCCCCAAGAAACTCTGTATCTCAGAATAATTCTTAGGATGCTCCTAGAAAACAACTGCTCTCACTTTTTTTGGGTCTACTGCAACTCCTACCTCTGATATTATATGACATAGGAAGTGTATATGGTCTATCCAAAAGTGTAACTTTGAGATCTTAGCATATAAATGATTCTCTCTCAGTGTAATCAAAACGATCTTAAGATGGGTGGCATGGTCATGTCGAGTGTGAGAGTACACCAAGATATCGTCCATGAGGACTACCACAAAAGAAGCAAGATAAATATGGAACACACGATTCATCAGAGCCATGAAAACTGATGGCGCATTTGTGAGTCCAAAAGGCATGACCATGTACTCATATAAACAATATCTGCTCCAAAAGTCTCTAAGTGGTATGTCCGATGGTATCACGTGCAACTGATGATATCTGGATCTCAAGTAAATCTTCTAAAACACTAGTTCTCCCTGAGGTTGATCAGAAAGATCATCAATCCTTGGTAAGGGATATCTGTTCTTGACCGTCAGTTGGTTCAGTTTCCGATAATCCACACAGAGTCTGAGGGTACTGTCTTCTTTCTTCGCAAAAAGCACTGGAGAACCCCAAGGAGTAGTACTGGGTCAGATAAAACCATTTGACTGCAACTCCTCTAACTTCCTCTTGAGCTCCTGCAACTCTGGGGTAGACATCCTATAAGGAGGAATGGACACTGGTGCTGCTCCTGACATTAGCTCAATAGAGAAATCCACCACTCTCTCCGGAGGAATACTTGAAATGTCGTATGGGAAGAAATCCATGAAATGGTCAAATACTGGAGGGAAATACTTCTCACAAGTCCCCTAATCATCCAGATATAAACTCACAATCTGGTCTATGACTCCACATCACCCACGATGCTTAGGTCCAGCTCGTCTTGCCTGGGCATCCCACTCACCCTTGTATAGAAACTCTTCCCCCTCTGGTGATGTGAAACTCACCCTGAGGCAGTAGCAATCTATAAAGGATCTAAAAGGTACCAACATGTCCATACTGAGAATGAAATCATAGATCGTTATCCCTAAGTCATATAGGTCCCATTGAAAGTGAATCCCACCAACATCTAGGAGGCACTCCTTGCACTGACGCACACTAGCCGTTCTAGTACCCAATAGAGTGTCTAGCATCATAACATCATAAGAAGAAGAAAATAAGAGCCCAAAGGCTCCCTATAATGGGAATATATATAAATCTATGTGTAGCACTCGTATCGAAAAGTACTAGAGATAAAATAGAAGCTACTAAAATAGTACCTATGACATTGGAAGGTTCGGGATCCTGCTCCTGTTGGGTCTGTTGCACTGCGTATGCCTGCCTAGTGATGCGGCCCTACGACACAGCCTGGCTACCCTGAGCTGACCCACCCTGCTACCTCTGAGATCCTGGTGTCTGGCGACCATGGCCATGACCACTATCTCTGCCTGCATGCCCTGACGTATTCCAGTTTCCCAACTGGTAAGAAGCTGTTGGTCTTGCTCCCACACATGGAGTCTACACAGAACCCCTCTCACTAGCCGCTGGTGGAAACGCCCTGCATAAACACTAGAGATGACCCATCTTTCCATAATCTCGGCACTCTACTAGGACACACGGACACTGAGGTCTCTTGTACCCCTCTCTACCACACTGGTAGCACATTACCTGGCCACCTGAAGTATTCTTCTGGCTAGTACTGCCACCGTGAGAGATGTACATCTATCTCTTCCTCTTACCGATAGAAATAGTACCAGAAACTAGTGTCGAACCGCCCTGGACCACACCACAAACTTCCCGCAGGTTCCACTCAGTAATTAGTACCTGGTTCACAATAGAATTCACTGTAGGCAACCTAAAAACATTCACTAGTGCTTAGATGTAACATCAAAGACCATCCTCAAAGCGTCTAGCCCTCAACGTCTCATCACCCACCAGAACGGGTGAAAAATGCTGAATCTTAGGGAAGCGACCAGAATAATCCATCACTGACATGGCACCCTACTGCAGATTCATGAACTCTCGAGCTCGATCTGCTCTCAGCATCTCTGGGAAGAAGAAGTCATATAAGGATACCTAAAAATCTTCCCATGCCATGTCACGGTGATGCTTAAACTGGGTGGTAACATCCCACCACCTCTTGGCAGAATCACGCAGCATATATGTAGTGAGTTTGACCCTCCTCTCAGGAGGTGTCTCCAGATGCTTGAAAATTGTCTTCATAGAACCCAACCAAGACTCCACAGCCTGTGGTCTTCAATCCCTTGAAAACATCGGAGGATGCTGGTGCTGGAAGATACGAGTCAGCTCTGCCGTAGATGTGGCAGCCAGTGGTGCTCCCTGAAAGGTCTGTATGAATCACATGATGCCTTCATGGAACTAAGCATCAGCGTCTGTGTCCGATATAACGGCTGGCGCTGCATCTAGCTCTGCTGGAGGTTCCATCGATAGCTCATGGACTACCACCTCTGTAGTATAATCATTGCCGCTCTCCTGGAGAACAACCGGTGGTCGTCTCAGTGTCATGACTCTACAAGGTCAAACACACACCTTAGATCAAGATTATCAAAGATGGAAAATGAAGAGGAGAAGAAAAGCATTCAGGGTTTAAAAAACAAGACTACATGGAATGTATAAATATAAAATGGAATGTTCTCACAAGCCATACATATGGGCATGTACCCTAGATTAATCTGGCCGTGTATCACCCCAACTACACGGTGTGTTGTCTTAACACATGGCGTGTACTTGAATCCTTATTCCCTGCATGAGTCCTTCTACATGGCTTAAGACACACAGCTGTGATAAAAAAAACTACACAGCATTTACCATAGGCACACAATATTTACATGGAAAGATAAAACCGACCCGTGTTGTTAGTGACATGGCTGACTACTCAGCTGACACCACACGACGTGTTACACCCGCACACGTTGTGCACACCATCCCATTTTCCCAGCCACCTGGTCAAGTCTACACAGTCTCTCACTGGTCAAGACTACACAGCGTGTCCCTCAGGTACACGGTGTGTTTAAGAAGAAGTAAAACTGACTCATGTTTGTTAGTTACATGGCCGGATCCCCAAGTCAAACTACATGGCGTGTTCATCATTGACATGGTGTGTATGTAGTCATATTTCTCCGTCCGTGTTGTTAGCTACACGGCGGGCACAAGTTCAACACAACACGACATGTATAGGAACTACACAGAATGTGTCTTCTAGGTTTTACCATACCATTTCCCCGCCTACATGGCCTTAGACACGGGTAAAAACTACACAGCGTGTACATACGGTACAAGGCGTGTACTTAAAAATTTATCTTTTCTTCCCGAATAGAAGAGTAAACGACATGTAATCAAAATTACATGGTGTTTCTTTTGGGTTTTTCCAGATAGTAAGCCTCAAAAACTACTAAGGATCCCAGAAAAATAGTAAAACCAACACCTAAGTGCCAAATTACAATCTGTGAGGGCCCATACTCCCTACAAATCAAATTTTGGCATCTTATACATGTTATAACAAGTAAACAGTCAATGAGCCACCAAATTCCTGTCAATGGGGGCTCATACTCCTCAAAAACCAAAGTTTGGAATTCATTATACTATACTTCACATAACCATACCCTATCAAATAATAGGAATTTATCAAAGAAGCTATAAAAAAACATGCTTTTCTATCACAACAACTATCACAACAACATGCAATCTCTAATGCCCCTACATGGCCTGGAAAGAATGCATGACATGTGATTTCTAGCATGTGTCAAAATGATGCATGGGATGGAATACCCCCATCTCATCAGGTTGCAACTAAATAGAACCTAGTATAAAAATATAAACAGCACACCAAAAGTGTGTCACCCAACGTCGAAAATAAAGTCAAATGTAAAAGTGAAAAATCAGAAAATTGCAACACGTGGTAAATTGGATTTTACCTATACATGGGTTTGCTACTCCCAGGCACAAATTATTAAGAAATACCAATTCTGTCCTATCTCTTACTACAGGCTCCAAACAGTAAGTCAAAGAAAGGAAACATGTCTAATACCACTTTGTAACGTCCTTGATCCGGGTTCCACTCAATAGGTGCCCCAAACCCGGTTGGTCACATGACCTCAAGCGCATTTCTCCAATCACCAGAGGCTTACGACTAGCAGTGAGGGACCAAGTCTGATAGCAGGGAAACTATTCCTTCATTTGTCAAAGTGTAGTGCAGTGGAAAAGATGAATGACATACAATAGAAGAAGTAGTAAACAATATACAACTGAAATGGACAATTGTAGTAAAAGAGAACTAGAAGTCATCTATATATAAATATGCTGCTTGTCACTAATTCTATGAAAGCATCTAGAACATGATACACTGAAATAAAATTCAATACAACTCAAAGTACAAGGTACAACCAAACAAAAAAAGGATAGTAAACATAACACAACAACATTGCAAGCCTAAGCTCGGTCTCATGCTCTCCTACTCCTCTGCTACAATCGTGTCCCTTATAGGGACCCTTTCCCCTGTTGAGAAATGTAGCAATGTAATCTATTTGGGCTGGAGACATGACCCAAACAGGGTGTGAGAAAAAAATCCCAGTAGGCACCCACCAAAGGTCTGCGCCCAACTATCAGTGAAAATGTGGAACAACAATGTGCAGTAGTAAATGAAATAAACTCAGAAGTACTCAAAATTAACTAACTCTACCAGTTATATATCCATTTTAATATTCATTTAACCATGCCAAGCCTATAATTTAACTTGGTAGGTATAACATATGAAAATCACCACGGTGAATATTCATGATAGCACTGTCCTCAAACATACAATCCTAACCCTCAGGTTATCAGAATCAAAACTCGCAGGTGATTTCCCACAGGCTTAACAAAAATTGCCCACAGGCATATGATGTGTCACCCACAGGCACATAATCTACTACCTACAGGAATGAGAAGAGTTACCCATAGGCTAACGAAACATTTCCCTCGGGATATACAAAACACTGCCCACTGGCTAATAAACACTGCCCTCAGGCTAAAGGAACTGGACCGAGCCCAAAGCATAAACAAGAAATTTATATAAAATTTCTCTCACGGAAATGAAATGCACAAGATAATCATGGAATACCCTCGGGTATCCTAGAAAAATAGATAAATAGAGGAACTCACCCCCGGGGTGGTCCTGGATCCAAGCAGTAATCCAAAACAGTAGTTTAAACTCATCATTATATTATCTATACAATTCTAGATATCTTTTCAGCAAAGGCCTCATACATACGACACCCCAACATGGGTTCATAGCACAACGGTACAAAAACTCAACTCAACAGTTGTGAATAAACACCAGACCACCTACCTTGATCTCCACTGATCAATATACGTGAACGACACCTCTCAAAACCACCACCAACAACATAGATCTGGGATAGAAGATTCCCCATTCAAACATAAATAACTTTCCCTTGGGAAAGAATTGGAAGGAAAGGTTAAGTAATAGTGAATAACTCACCTGCGCGGTTCAATCGAGACCTCCAGTGAAGGAAACTATGTTCCGATCGATGATCGAGAGCTCCTCCAAGCTCCGAACATCTCTCATGTGTTCTTATAACGTCCAATGCCTCCTCTGCCAAATTAGGAGGCTACTTCCTGTTTTAAGTGAAAAGAAACTACATGGCATGTACTCTCAAGTAAATTTCATGTAATTATCATTATTTAACTGTTCCTCTAGCGGATACTTTTCACTGCCATGTTGTTCATCTGTCGACATGAGTACACTACATGTATTCCTGATTACATGGCATGTACTGTCGCTCCACTGGCAGCTGCCTCCGCCGCCTTACTGTTCACATGCGGACTGATTACACGGGGTGTAAAAACCTAGTACACGGTGAGTAGTTGGTTTTTACACCCCGACATGCCTACACTCCCTATACACTATTCCCACACGGCCAAAGTACACGGTGTGTGGAAAAGTACATGGCGTATACCCACAAAATTTGGTATTTTCCCCCATTTTCCTTATTTTCTCAATAACAATTTAGGAAAAATAGAAAGAAGAAACCTGTACCTAAAAAATAGGAACCATGTTCTTATATATACAATCCCCACACACAATAAATAGTGGAAATTAAGGCATATCTCATAGAAATAAACTTGAGATAAGAAAAAACTTACCTTATGTCTTAATATGTAATACAGTTGATTGTAATGTCTAGATAATTATATTAAATCCATTAATTAATTAATTAAGAACCTTTATAAATGTATTTTATTTATTATAAATCTATTAACATCATTTATGTCCTTCTTTAATAATTATAAGATACTATTTTATCATTCAGGATCTTTTTTTGCTTAGTTTTCATGATCAACTTATTTGCATAAATGTATGAAAAATCATGTAAAATGAGAATCATTTTCCATAATAGATATTATATTTTATTAATAAAATTTCATAATATTAAATGGTTATATATTTCATTCATTTATATGACATTAGGATGAATCATTAGATAAAATATTAGTGATAATCATTTAGATTATTTTGGAATTTTTTTCAGGCATCACAAAATTGTTTTGTTGTATTAATTAACATTATGTATATATAATTTATCAAGAACTTTTAAAAAGATCCAATAAAAATATTATAATTTGTTAACCATAAAAATGGTTTTATTACTATCATTTAAGGTGTAATTAAAGAAAATAAAATCATGTCTTCCACGAAGGTAGTAAATCGGCACCTCACGAATGATGTCTTCATTTTTAGAGTAAAAGGAGGATGGAAAGAGACTTGATGGTAAATTTATATTTTTATAATAAAATTTTAGTATAAATAAGATATTAGAGTCATAATTCACGTTTCAATAGATAATGTAAAGATAACATAATAAAAGGAAATAAATTTAAAATAAATTAAAAGAAAAGGAAAGCAGTTTTTACCTATTGAGTTCTCCTTGAGAACCTCCTTATAAATATTTTTATTATTTTGGTGACTCTGAAGGCTCATATAATTGTTGTAGAGAGATGGTAAGAGTATTGGGAATAAATTGGAAAAAATACAAGGATTTTTGGAGTGAGGAGAAGAGGTAGTGAGGAGTGGTATTTATAGTGGAGGAGAGGTGTGTTTTTTGATTATTATATTCATTGTATTATTATTTTGGCTCAAGAAAAGAAATAATAATGATTTTTGCGACTAAATACTATAAACAATTCACATAATTTAGATCCAATGGTTCTTAATACATTCATACATCTTATATGACTCAATAATTCATGTATTTATCTTGTATTGTAAATTAATGTATTTCACTATTCACCTAAAATTCAACTATTTTAGAAAAATACCAGAATTCAACATAACCATTTTCAATGTGTAGAATGTCAAAATTAACACCTTTTTTTGAAAATATTTTTCTAAATATGATAATAATAATTTTTAATTAACATAATCATTTACTTGGAAAATACCAATTTTAAAATTATAACTAAGTTTATAACACTTTAAAACATTAACTAAGGAGTCATAAAGTTATATTATAATCATAAGAAAAAATAAATAAATTTATGAATATATTTCAAGAAAATAAATTTTCTTTTAAACAATTATTTTAATTATAAAATTTTATATAATCATTTATGTTTCACAAAAATACAAATGGTTAATTAATGATTTATAAAGAATTTATTTACTTATTCTATGATATAAATATATTATATTATCATTCATAAATTCTTAAATTTTATTTATACTTTCACAGGAGAGGTTACTATTAAAATCATAAATAGACTAATAATATTACAAAAATTACAGTTTTATAGAAATCGAGATTTTTCACTATTGACTTTAAAATAAATATTTTCAGAAAATTAACAAAATTTTACCCTAAGATAATTATGATATTAATATTTTAAGAAAATAAGATTATATTTGTTCAATAAATTTTGTAAAATTATCAAATTATATTTTTAAAATATGTTCACCATTAAAGGACGGTAAAACTGCCTTTAGAAAAATATAGCCTTTTAATGCGTAAAATTGGATTCAATCTTATATTATGCATATAAAATCATTTGGGTGAATGTAAAAAAAATGGTTAAATAGATAATATATGAATTTCATTAATACTATTCATTTCCAACAAAGTAATTTCGTGGTTATAAAGATATTTAATTGTATATCATTGTTTTTCTAAGCTTGGTGTTGTGTGAAACCTATGATGTCAAGTAAATTAAATTCAAAATGATATATACCATAAAATATTGCGGTGTTACATTCTCCCATCCATCAATTAATTTAATCCTATAAATTTGAAAGTTTAATTTGAAAAATAAGAGGTTGATACGTCAAAATTCTTTTATGGGAAACCCAAATCACAAGTAGGGTTAATAAAATATCCTCTAATTAAGAAGAAAAGGGAAATGAAGAGGTTACCATGAAACTAGATATTCAAACAGGATATCATTAGTGTGATGTGAAAATATGGGAATGGAAGTATAATATAACCATAATATTTTGATATAGAGTGATAGAGAACATGGTCATTATAAAGTTAACCATAAAAAACTATAAATTTGTGATCGGTTAAAATTACTTATATTTTCTTAGATGGGAAAGTAAAAAAAATAATGTTTATGTTTCAAAATATTTTTCATATAGTTGAGAGATTGTTTTAATTTTCAAATAATAACCTGATAAAATAAACATACTTGATTACTTTCGATGTCATAATAATAATCTCATCCCTTGTTTTTGCTTAGATTTATTTTCACTTCATCCCATACACATGGAAATGAATGTTCAAGATGAAATTTTCATACCTGAAGAAGTTTTAACAAATCATATGGTGCTTATATAATTCCATTTACCTTTAAATTTTTACTGAAACCAATAAAGTTATCACATGTTATCAATGAACAATATTTTAAAAATATTTACTTGAATCATTCCATAAGACTTATCTAAAACAAATCTATCCATATTCAATGATAAAACATTTAGAAGGAAGGTTAATATATTTCTAAAATCAACTTAGCATAAGAATCCCCAAATAATGTAACTTTTATTTTCACATACCAAATATATGAATACCTTAATCTCCTTTAAACTTTTATGAAACATACATTCTTAAAACAATAAAAGATCATGTTTTGGAATATATTCCTTAAAGCCAAACCTCTAATAACTCCAATATAACGTAAACCATTATATCACTAACCACCTTCATGGTCTCCAATATTATCCCATAACCATCTATTTATTATTATCTCAACATCAATAAAATATTTAGGGTTATCCTTCCTAAGTCGTGCCTTTTCATGAAAGTAAACTTACAATATAATATCTTCTCTTGATTACTCATGCTATCCATCACATGCTTCAAATTCCTTAAAGAAAAAAAAACTACTATAAAATACATATATATATATATATCACAATTAATATGAACAAACCATACTTAAATAACATGATTATTGAATCCAAGCACAATCATATTAAACATTAATCTCTATTTTTGGTTGTAGAATAAGCTTTAACATGATCCATTATCAATTTTTTTGTATATTATGTTGACACTTCAGACATTTATTTACATAGTGTCCCATCTTCTTACAATTGAATCATTGTATATTGAACAATTTTCCCCTACCCTTTATTTTTTTCAAATTCTAAGTCTTTATTTCCATGTTCAAAAACATTGATGTTCTTAATTTCCAAAATAATTTCATTAAGATCACTAAATATAGAAATGTTTTGTTAAAATAAACTCATACCTTCATCTAGGACTTTAGTGTTAGCATCTCTTGTAAAGAGAAGATGCCCCAGAATACTAGTGGTACATCAGAGAATCCTCTAAATCCTCTACCTCATATTTCTAAATGATACTTTTTAAGTTTGTATGGACATGATGGGGACATTAATAAGACATTAATAAGTATTTAGAAATGTTTTATTTACAATATACAACATTTGAAGATACATGTGAACCTGAAATTTATAAAATAATATTATTGTGTTGTCCTCAAAGGTCTCAAAATTACCTTTAGTACTTCCAAATATAGAAAAATTTATAATTTGATAAATGTAATATTATCATAGGATACCACAATTTTCACCTCCTTTGAGATTTATGAGAAATTCATATGGTTTAGTTAGGGTGAGTAAATCAAATATACATTCATAATACCTTCCATTCTCAAAATAGGTGGAAAGATAATAATATAGGATTTGTATGTATACAAACCATAATCCTTTGAATAAACATGGAATAGTAGTGGTGTGAGATGACCGATATAGTTTCTTTCAAGTAACTTGGATATTGATAAAATATTCAAAATTTTCTGAGCATGATTTTAGAGTTATCCCAAAAATTAAATCCACTGGAAGAGATAGAAGAGTTTTTTTGTGATCTTTCTCCTTATATTTCTAGGATTTTCGTCGATTGAAAATAAAATTTAAGGAATAGAGGTTTTAATAAAATAATATACTTATAAAATTTAATGTATTCGTAACTAAATATCATTTCATGCACCAATTATAAATAATGGAATATACTGGATTAACTCATAAAATCATTAATCATAATGTATAATTTCGAAGAAAAACATAACATAAATTGAAAATTTATGCATAAATAATCTTATAATTTTAGACATGGTATATTTTGAGTCATATTTAATTTTAAACCCTTCATAATTATTTGTGAATAGAATATCAATTATCCTAAGAATATCTCTCAGGAGTGTGAAACTATGTGTGAAATAAAGCACATTGTTGTGTACTACGTTATGCCGATCCAGGACCGTTGCACTTAGTAATATTTGATACCCCTAGTAACATCTATTCTATAAAAACGTCCACTTTTAGTATCCAGACATGGATATATTTCTAAAAATTCCCACATAATATATACTATACCAAAATTATAATATGCTATTCTATGATTATAATACAATTATATCTTATGGTTATGTTCCCTAAACTAGGTTTTCTAAATATAGTTCCCATGGTTTCTACTAAACATTCTCTAATAGCAACTGTAACAACCCCAACCCCAGTAGGTTGGATCTAGTGGTTATTCTATTATAACAGAAAGGATAAAAGGTATCACATCACCAAAAATTGATTAGTTTAGTAGTTTTAAAGAAACCTCATTCATACATGGTACCCTTATTACATTGGTAATTGAAATACAGTATATAAAAAAATGAAATAAACTGCTCATTGTTAATTATTCAAAGATTTCATCATCATAACCTAGGAAAGGGATGAAAATAAAATTGTGAGCTTAAATTCTCAGTAAGGGATAGTTACAGTAGGAATATTAATCAATAATAACTGAAGAATAACCATTGAGTAATAATCAATATAGAAATATAATTAACTCAAAAACAAACACCTTCTAATCAATAAACCAATAATAAAAATGCATCCATAGATTTTTTTTGTTCATTATGAAACTCCTATGGATAATAATAATAAATTACTGAATGAAGGAAATGATTAATTATTGGATGTCTGGTTTTTGGAACATGAATCACAAAAACCTCAAGATAGTTTAATTCTAAGGGTATAAACCCATATGATTCTTTGTGTAAACAAATACGAAGGGTTTGTTGCTAAATTATTTTGTCTCCGGAGACTATCGATGCATCAGGGGTCTATCTGTAATAGGGACCCATCGATAAGCCTTTCATTAATAGACCCCAAACCGCGTCGAACTAATAAATATAATTACTCATATAATTATTTAGATATTAAATAATTTTCTTTAACATAAAATATCCATATTAAAGAAAAAATACATATCTGTCAATATTTCCCGAGATAATCAAATAACTATCAAGAGAAATATTGTGAATGGTATCAAGATTGAACATCCCCAATAAAAATAAAAATAAACCATTTAATAAAATATATTATATGGTAACATAAGAGATCAATAATAATATTCTACATATGGTATAGAAATAGATGAATATAATCTAATAAAATCATTGATATATTCTTGAGAGAAATATCTTTTTTTACTTCAGAAAGAAGAATAATTTCATAAAATCATTTTTATTTGTCATATAATTAGATTGTAAATATATATATCCTAGAAAATAAAAGGGAAGGAAAGTAAAACTATTTTTGAGGAATAAATGATATCCATATAAAGTTAAAAAAATGAAAAATGAGTATTTAAGAAACATTATAAGTGAGATAATTTTGTGATGTTGAGGGAAAAGATAAAAGAGTCTTTAAAGTTAAAAAAGGATTAATTATTTTAAAAAAATATAAAATATATAATATAATTTTTCATGAAAAAATTAGTTATGTTATAAAAAATTGGGGTCTGAAAAAATATTTTTTAGTTTACTTTAAAATGGGTATGAAATTGGAAAGTTCCCTTAAATCAAGTTTTCTTTTCGAGAGGAATTGGATATAGAATCTTATAAAACATGTATTTAACCAAAAACATAAAGATGAAATTATCTGGAAAAATGATTTTGGGACATAGAAACATAATTTATAATAATTATATAAAAATAATAAAAATTAAATTGGGGTAAAGAGATAGAAAGTGTAACCCAAATGGAAAATAGAGGTTCAGGGAGAATCCTTGATCACTTTGTAATTAATAAAATAGTATTCCCCATAAAACTAATAATGATAAAATGAAGCACTTGATACCATGAAGAGAAATATATTTATGATATTATACATAAGAGGGATGTATACATACACCACAAATAATAAATAATGTTAATTAAGGCACATCTCATAGAAATAAAAATGAGATGGGAAAACCCTTACCTTATGTGTGAATATGTTATTAACTTGAACATAATGTCATGGATAATCAAACAAAATCATGTAATTACTTAATAAATAACCTTATATATATATATTTTATTTATTGTTATTTTATTAAGTTCATTTATCGACTTTTTTTTGAGTTATAAGATAAAATTTTATCGTTTGGAAATATTCATTTTCATGGTTTTTATGATCGATTTTCCTGTATACATGTATGTAAAATCATGTAAAATGAGAATAGTTATCCTGAATTGAAATTTAAAATCATTAATGAAATTATATAATATTAAATGGTTATAAATTTCATTTGGTTATACGATATGAGAATAGATCATTAGATAAAATGTTAGTAATAATTATTTTTATTATTTTGGAATTTTTTCTATCATCACAGACATATTTTTTAATAATTAATATTATATATATATATTGGGTACATAACCTAAAATAATCTATAATACATATACTATAATCTTTTTTTAGTGAGAAAAATTATTTTATGACCAGCCTTGAAAGAATAATTTAAAAAAAAATACATAGTCCACGAAGGTAGTAAATCGGTACCTCACTGGTGATGTCATTATTTTTAGAAGAAAAGGAAGAAGAGAAGAGACATGATGGTGGATCTTACATTTTCATAATAAAATAACAATATATAAATAATATATTGAATTTATCATGCATTTTTTTAGAGAGTATGTGATTGTAGAATACAAAAATAAATGAAATTGAAAAGAAATTAAATGAAAAGGAAAGTGGTTTTTACCTTTTGAATTCTTCTCTTTTGAGAATCTCCTTTGGAAAAATGGTTTTGGACTTTTAGTATGACCAAAGGATCCTAGACATGGGGTAGTAAATTGGGAATAATATTGTGTATAAATTTTCCTAGATACAAGTATTTGGTGGAGGGAAGGGAAGACGCGGTGGGGGGTGGTATTTATAGTAGAGGAGAGGGGTATTTTTTAAATATTCTATTAATTATTTTTTTATTTTGGTTCAAGATAATAAATATTGATTATTTTTGTGACTAAATACATTAAATAGTTCATTTTATCTCTAACCAATTGTGATTACATAATCCATACATCATCTATGACTTATAATTATTTTATTTATATTATATCGTAAATTACAATATGTAACTATTCACCCAAATTCAGATATTTTAGAAAAATCCCAAAAATTATCCTAAGACATTCTTATATGATTGGAATTAAAAAATTAACTCCATTTTAGGATAATAAATTTTTTATTATGATAAAATTAATTTTTAATTAAATTCATCATTTACTTGGAAAATACCAATTTTAAAATTATAACTGATTTTATAAGACTTTAGAAAATTAATCAAGGGTTCATAAAGTTATCTTATAATCATAATAAAAAAAATTCTTTATTAATATGTTTCATAATAATGAAATTTTTTTAAAATAATTTTTTAAATTTTAATATTATAAATAATTAAATATGTTTCGTAAAAATACAAATAGTTAATTTATCATTTTTAAAACATTTATTTACTTATGTGATGATGCAAATATATTATATTCTCATTCATAATATTCTTAAATTTTATTTATACTTTCATAGGTGATGTTACTATTCAAATCATAAATAGACTATTAATGTAACGAAAATGACACTTTCTTAAAAATCGAATTTTTTCACTATTTATCGTAAAATTTATTTTTTTATAATAGTAAAACAATTTCACCCTAAGATAATTTTGACATTGAAATTTTAAAAATTAAGTTTATTTTTTTCAATAAAATCTATAAAAGTATCAAAATTTCGTTAAAAAACTAGTGCGCCATTAAAAGACTGTAAAACTGCCTTTATAAAAATATAGGCTTTTAATATGTAAAATTAGATTCATTATTATCTCATGAACACAAAAAATAATTTGGATGAATGTAAAAATATTTGGATAAATATATAATATATAAATTTCACTAATATTATTAATTATTACCAATTTAACAGCTTGGTTATAATGATATTTAAGATTATATAATTGTCTGTTTAAGCTTGGTGTTGTGTAAAACCCATGATATCGAATAAATTAAATTCAAAAAGATACATACCATAAAATCTGGGGGTGTTGCAATCATTACCAATTTATTACTAATTCTTGTCAAAATTAATCATTTGTTATTAACAGTTTAGTTCTCTCTTGCATGTTTCATCATATAATTTTAAATTCTTGTACATAGGTTATAGTTTCATCATATATAGATTCATATCAATGATATAAATATCATATTAATTCATCAGATCCTTTTTTTGAACCATCCATGTATGGTGGTAATGAAAAATTAATGACATCACTTTAGGGAGTCACTTGTCTATGTGTAAAGAAGAGTGACATTATCATTTTCCAACATATATATGGGGAAATAATTATTTATTATTTTATAATTTAAGAAAGAAAATGATATCATAAATATCATTTTATTCCCTTAAATCTAATTATATATACCATGAATGCGAGGAAATGGTGAAAAATTAAATACATCATCTCGCAAGGCGGTAGTCTGCACGTACACAGGAGTGATGTTTTAATTTTCCATTATATGGATGAGTACATGAAAAAGGGTAATAACATAAACATAATAAAATTATAGTAATATAGTGAAACTTTTTTTGTAATATTATGATGATAAAACTTGATTTAGAGGAGGTAGAAAAATAAATTTACTTGAACATATAATGATAAGACAATTACCTCTTCTTTGAAAAACCTTATTTAGATATTAACTTAAGGACCCAACGGTTGGTCTTTTGAGTAGGGAAGAACCTCAAAAATTAGATACTGACATTGGTTAGAGATTTTGGTAGGTTTTGTGGATAACATTTTCTAAAAGTTTTGTGAATAATAAATACAAAGTAATTTATTTTTAAATTGAAGGATGTAATTGGAATTAATTAAAATAATTATGTTTAATAAATTAGTTTTATGTGAAATTAGAACCAAGTGGAAGAAATTTCAAAGATAATTTTGGATATAGTTTAAATACATTCATCCAATAAAATTTATATTGGTCTATGTTTCATTTTAGATAATATATTTTGGGTTGACCCCTTCATTATCAAATTTTAACCTTTATTGTTGTAACACCGTTTTCAATCATAAAGAGTTTTAAATTTACATCTAAAGTAAAAAATGGAAAGTTACAAGTCTGGATAATTGTATCACTGAGATAGGGAAGGGGTGAATTAGTGATATAATTTCTTTTTTATGTTTCCTTAAATATTAAACTACCATTATTTTTAGATAAATATTTCATTCCCTACTGAAAACAATTTAAACACACATCTATTGGAACACAAGAATTTACAAGGTTCACAATTCAACAAGAATAACTACATCCTTGGTATGGTTTTTAATTAATAAAATACCACACAATACACTAGAAATAAGTTCTTTTATATGGAATACAATTAGTAGGATATCCCCTTTCACTCATGTATCACTATGTAAACATTATAATAGTGTGTGTTCGCCCTCTAGAAAAAATGATGTAGTATAAGGTTTTGTAGAAAAACATATTACCTATGATTCTTTATCAATATCCAAAAATGTGTTCTTTGAAAACAAATTCCTCACTCTATTACCCAGATGCTGGTAAGAACTTTGAGGATTTTGACATGAAACTCTGTCTGACTACCCATTCTGATTCTTCAAATTTGATTTCATAATCTTATTTTCCTAATATGATTTCCCAATATAAAAAATATAACTCTGTCAAAATTCAATTGATAGAAATTTCCAAACATTTTTCTTTGTCCGAAAAACCCAATATGATAGTTATGTTCTGATTTTCTATCCCATATGATGACCATACAAATACAATGAAAAGAACAATACAATAATCAACCGAATTTTATGATCAACTTGATATGATGATCAAATGAATACGTTTCAATCTTATCTCTTATCCATTCAGTTATATCTTAAATGAATTATTTTGGAAATCCCAATACCAAAACTTCTTCATCCAAAATATCTAGAGATTCTATTGCTTTATCTATGATCATTACATCATCTTTAGAGAAGTAAAAGGTAATTCCCAACTTTTATAGGTGACATAAAAATATTTTGGATAGGAATCTAAAATTTCTTCCCTCTCAACCAAGTTTATCACATTTTAATGTTTCTATGAATTTCAGGTGAATCTTGACTTCTCAAACACTTCTTAATTCTTCTCGATCCTTCTCTAATATTCTAAAAAATTTATCTCTTCTTCATATATTTTTTATAAACAATAGTCTGATTTCAATTCCTATACCAATTTTCTCAATCCAATTTCTTCATTACGATGCTCCATACTAGTTTTAATTTATTAATAAATATGGATATTTTGTCTTATTCTAAAATCTCTAATATTCATTCCAATTGATTGATCTGATTTCTTCATTACATTGCTCTGCATGAGATGAAGAAACAAATTATCTTATACTTCTTCTTCACATCAGAAAGAAAAATTAGTATCAACTACCATACAACATCCCTTGAACCTTTTGATAAAATAATTTGAGAATATATTTTAGTTCTCCTATCTCTTCTAAATATGATACCTAGCATCTATAGTATCTAAAGATTTATATCTTTCGGCATTTGGTGTGACTGAAAACACGTTCATTTAGATTCTCACATTTTAAACAAACCATAATAGTCATAAAAAATATGAATTAAATGAAATCATTATAATGATCTTGATATTATAAATCTTCAGCTTTAACAACATTCGTCTTTCACAAACTTCTTCTTATACCATGACTTCCTTCATTATTTTGAATATATTGAAGATTGGATTCAACATCGTATGAATTTGATTACATTGAGGATCGGCTTCAATAGTGTCTTACTTATAATGTAATGTATTGTGTCTTACCAATCCTATAGAAAAATATTTCTCTCTTTCTTAGACTGAATATGATTTCCATGATTATGATCAGATTGAATACAATTTCTTGAACCTTTTCTCTCTTTCCACCTAGGTACCATTATTCTGAGTATGATTGGAAACACCTATTCAAACCCTTTATATCATGAATATTTCACTACAAGTTTATAAAATACATGTGATTTATGATAACTCAAAGATAATAAAATCATTATCAAATTTATTATCATAGTCATGAAGACTCTGATTACCCACCATTATGATAAAACCTTTTATACTGAAATAAAGGAAATCCTGATGACCCATTACTCCCAATAAGATTATTTTTCAATACAATAAAAGCATTAATTCATAATTCAGTGTGAATTCAATGAACCATTTATTCCAACCAACTTCACCAGTATACGATGGACCATTTCAAGAATTGTGAATCTATTTTCTTGAATACGATGGTCAGTCCAATTTTCATAAAATAAAAAGGGAGATCATTTTTATTTATTCTTCAAAATTCTTGAACAAAAGACAATAACTAAGTATGATTACTATCCTTATCAGCTTGGTAATAATAATCTTCCCTATTTGATTTTTTTTCAACCATGTTTCATAAATTACTAAACTTTGTATCCTTATGCAATGGATTACTTATCAAAAATTCTATACCTACATGAGCTAACTCATTGTAGGAAATAAGAATTATTTATAGAAAATCAATCATGTATAAAATTATTGATCATGAAAACCTTTTTTAAATATTCTTCATCAGATTCTCACATTTCATATAATAAAAAAGATTATTTCATATAACCACTCTAACAAACAATTATAATTGTTCCTAGACATAGAGTTATGAATTCACAGCTTACCCACAACTCCCCCCTTTCAACATGCTTCCATAAGGATAGATTTACGAAACAATTCTCCCCCTTGACAACACTATCTAAATGTATGATGATAAAGGGGGAAAAACATACCTCAACCTTGATGAGAAAGAGGTTGGATTCCCATGTTCAAAATCAATTTTTAAAAGGATTCCTTCAGTAAAAACTTTCAGAAAATGTTCGCAACTAGTTTTATTTTCAGAACATACTTCATCCTTAATTCATTCATCTCTATGTTATCCTTGATAAAATTATATTTTATATCGACTTTTTTTGACAATAATTTTTAACTGTATTCCCAGTGAGATTGATTGTACTTTTATTATCAGAACCAAAGAACAATGATAACTTCACTTTAAAAAGTAAGTTTTCTAATTGAGTCTTGAACCACATAAGTTGCGTAGCATCTTGAGTATCATGAAAATATTCCCCATCATCCAAAATGAGAGTTACTGAATTCTATTTCTTTGTATTCCAAAAAAAAATAATTTACTAAAAGGAAAACTCTACGAGATGTGGATCTTCTATCATCAACATATCCTGCCCAATCAACATTTGAATAGCTAAAAAATAAATTATTTCTTCGATATCATAAATAATTTTGATTCCTTATGCCTTTTATGTATCTAATAATTCTTTTGTTAGGAAATAAATGTGATTCATTAGGACCACTATAAAATCTTGCACATAAGGTGACAACATAAACTATGTCTGATCATGAGAAAGTTGAATAAAGAAAACTTCCAATCAGATTCTGAGATTTTTTCTTATAAACTTCTTTTCCTTATATAACTTTAGACAACAATATTCCCACTAATATTATTGTCTAAATAGTTTTTGAGTTTTCCATGAAAACCTTCTTAAGAATTTCCTTATTGTACTTTTATTGAGAAATTATAATGTGTTTCTATTTTTATTAAACATGAAACCAAAGAATGTATTTCATTTACCTAAGCATTGAAATGTCAAACAAATTTTTCATTTGTTCAATGAATCTTTCATATGTTCTTTCATCATTCCCAGCAAAGGTAATTTAATCAACTTAAACAATTATTATGAGGGAATACTCTTGACATTCTTTGATGCAGATATTTCTATCAACTCTTCCTTTATTGAAACTCATCTTTCATAAGAAATTATCTAATTTGGAATGTCATGACCTTAGAGCTTGTTTCGGAACATAAGAGTTTTTATTCAATTTGAATGCATAAATTAAGTCTTTTCCAACAATAAAGGCACAAGGTTGTACAATATAAAATTCATCATCATGACGACCATTCAAGAATTCAGATTTAACATCCATTTGAATGATTTTTGTTTCTTTTTTTGAAATAATTGCATGAAAAATTATGATTTTTTCCAATATTTCATCAAAGAAAAGGTTTTATCAAAACAAAAAAATTCAATTTGTATATACCCTTTATAAAGAAGCATTTCTTTATTCCTTATCACTTTATATTCTTTATTTAACTTTTTCTGGAAAACCCATTTTGTACCAATAATATTTTTTTATCAGACTTAGGTATGAGTTCCCTTGTTTCATTATTTTCTATATAATCCATCTCTTAATTCTTGGCCTTAACCCATTCCGGATACTCAAAAACATCATTCACATCATTATGTTTTACTTTTTAATACAAGGAAGTAAGTGTAATATCTTTTTTTATTATTCTTGTTTAAAACTTTAGATATTTATCACCAGAGATATTCTGAGCTTCCACTTGCTTCCTCATCCTAGGATGAGATTTTTGAGTATATTCCTTATCACTAGAAATAGCTCAGTTTGTTTCTTCATCTTCAGTAGGATTACAATCTTATGTATTCTTATCTGAAATTTTTTTCTTATCCTGGTCAACTTCTTTCCTAAATGAGTATATTTATATTCTTATTATTTTTCAATAACATTCACATAAATACAATCAAAAATTATTTTTTTTCTTTTTTGAAACATCTATATCCTCTTCTACCTTGAGCATAGGAAAGAAACACTCCATCTTCACCTTTGTCCGCAATCTTTGCATAGTTTCTACCTTTCTTCTTTATAATACATGGACTCTAGAAATGTATTAGGGGTTTAAGACATATATTATTTCCATAAAACATTTTATATATATTTATATATTTATTTTTATAATAGAAACATCATTTTTGAATACAAATAATAGTACTCGTGGCTTGACTCTAATAGTAATGAGAAAGACTATGTTCAAGTAACATATTTCTCCCCATTTCCACAAAACATCTATTATTTATTTAAGAAACCCAATTTTGTTAAGGTGTGTATGTGGAAAAAGACTCATATCAAATTCCATTATTTTCAAGAAAATATTATTATTATTTATTCTTCTACTTACCACCATTATCAGTGCTTAACTTCTTTACTAAATATTCACATTCCTTTTTATCCTTGCTTCTGAAATTTTTGAACATTTTCAAAGTATCTGACTTATATTTGATATACATAAAAAAAGTAATGAGATTGAATTCATCAATGAAAGTGATGAATTACTTATCTCAATTTTTAATTATTTTCTCATTGGCCCGTAGATAACAGAATGAATAAGATCAATGAGTTATTTTGAAAAAATATCAACTTTCATATGAACTGAGTTACTGATTTCCCCTTTTTAAAAAATAGCACACCACAATTAGATTCTTGTTGGGAAATCATGAATACCTCAAAAATTATATCACTTTGAAAAATTTCTCATGTTTAATGGAAAAATGTTTCCTAGCCTTTTATTCCATAATTTATTCTCATCCTCTATTCTAAAGATTCAACTTATTAATTGATATAAGAATAAATTTATCATTAATTGGAGTAAATTTATCTGTTTCATCTTCGAGAACCTAATATCAAATATAAATAAGATAAGACAACCTTATATCTCTCTAGACATGATAATTCTTAACATAAAAAACCGGAATACCATTACTGTTCACACAATTTATATTCTCCATCAGCAAAGAATAAGAAAAGTGAAACTTTTACTCTGATACTAGTTGAATGTTCCCAATCAAGATAATTGTATCCCTAAGAGGGGGAGGGGTGAATCATTGAAATCTACTCTTTTTATGTTTCATTTAAAATGAAACATACTTCATCTCTAGTTAACTATTTCAATCCCTACTAAAAAAATTCAAACACACATCTAAAAGAATACAATAATTTAAAAGGTTAAATATTAAATAATAATAGGTATGTCCTTGGTATGGTTTGGAAATAATACAATGCCACACAATTCACTTGAAAAAAATCCTTTTGTGTGGAATAAAATGAGTAGGATATGCCCTTTTACACATTTGGCATCGTGTAAACAATCCAATAGTGCATGTGATATCTCCAAAAACAAATGATGTAATAAATGGTTTCTATAACAAAGCATGATACCTTTGATTATTTATCAACATCCATAGAAGTTTTTTAAAAAAAATTATTCAATTTTTTACCCAAAAGATACTAATAACATAAAGGATTTTGAAATGAATCTTAGTCTAATTTCCTAGTTCAATTCTTCCAATTTGATTTCCCAATATGATTTTCCTAATATGATTTCCTAAAACAAAAATTTAAATCTTTCATAATATGATTATTAAAAATATAAACACATTATTCCAGGTTCTAGAAAACTCAATAAAATAATATTGTTCCAATTATCTAGTCTAATACAATGACCAGTTTAATATGATGATAAGAAGAATACAATAATCAGCAGAATATGACTATCCACTAAATATGATGATCTGTTAAATACATCGAAATATTATCTCTTACCATTTCACTTATATCCAACATGACTTCTTCAAGAAACTAAAATATATAAACTTATTCTCCCTACAAATGTGGAACTTCTCTTTTATCCTCACTGAACAACAATTTACCATCAGAGAAGTACAATGTACTTACCACTTTTTATAAGTGACCCAAAAGTAGTCTAGGAGGGAATGTGAAATTGTTTACCACTCAAAAAAATTGAACACATTTGAATGTTTACATTAATTTCAATTTCATTATGACTTCATAAACTCTTATTAATTATTCTAGATCCTTGTTGAATCTTCTAACAACTTCATATTTTCTTCATAATTTATTTACAAACACTAGTCAAATTGATATTCATATAATGATTTTCACAGTCTTATTTTTTCCTTTCGATAATCCATACCTGTTTGAATTTATAAATAAATAAAAAACATTTATCTTCTTTTAAAAGATCCATTATTTATTCTTATTTCTTGATATGATTGATTCATTATGATTCTCTACACCAAATGAAGAAACAAATATAGTTTAACAATTTCTTCACTAAATAAAGATAAATCGATATTAATTATAATAAAAAGGATCTTGATTTAATTTATAAAAGCATTTGATAATTGATCAGATTTATTATTTATCTTCTGAATACGATACCCATCATCTTAAGTCTCATCTTAAGTATTTGAAGATTTATTTCTTTTAGATTTTTGTTTGAATATAAACTAGTACCTTTAGTTTCTCACATTTTCTACAAGCCTTCTGAGCATTCAAAAAAATAAGAATCTAATTAAATCATTATGATAATATAGAGACTGGAAATATTTGTCTTCACGAACTTTCTTCTTTTATAAACATCTGATTGTATTATAACTTTAAATACATTGAAGATCGGCTTTAGCATTGTCTGATTTTTACTACAGTGAGGATCAGCTTTAACTGTGTCTTACTTACAATGAAAAGTACTTTATCTTACCAATCCTCCAACAACATATTACCCTCATTCTCATCCTGAAAATGATTGCTATGATTATTATCAGACTGAATAGGATTAACAAAATGTTTTCTCTCATTCCTCTGAGATATTATTATTCTATGTAAGACTGGAAAAACCTATTATCCCCTTTATTTCATCAATATTTCATCACACTTTTATAAATTAACTCCAAGATCATCAAATCATCATCACATTTAACATTGTAGTCATACATACTTTGATTCCCCACCATTATAATAAAACATTCTATAGCGAACTTAGGGAGATTCTGATGACCCTTTACATCTTACAAGATGCTTTTTCAATATGATCAACCATTTCATTCAATATTCAATGTGATTTTTATGAACATTTTCTTCCATCTAAATTCACTTAAATATGATGGACCTTTTCAAGAATTGTGAATCTGATTTATTGAATATGATAGTCAATACGATTTTCATCCGATACAAAGTGAGGTGATTTTCCTTTCTTCCTAATCTTACTTGATAACAAAATACAATACCTGAATAAAAATATCAACTTGGTCCTATCAAATTTTGGCTAAAAAAGGTAAAAATATAAAATTTCTGACTATATCCCATTCCTATTGTCATATTTCAATTTTTTTATGATTTTTAAATCATTTAATGGAATTTTATTTAACATAAAATAAAATTAATGTCAATTTGAGAACAATTCATGTATTTTTACTTTAAAGACATCAAGAAAAGAATTTAATTTGAATATGAACTCTTTCACCCCAAATTATACATTATTATTAAACATAAAATTCACGTTACATGATAATTTATCGAAAAATTGTTACTTTATATGTCTTTAAAATCATTTACATTGATTGTTTTGATTCTTGAACAAGAATTGTGTCAGAATTGTGTATTTATTTAAGGAAATCATACCATAACAATAAATTTACATTATAAAAAATAAATTCAATACATTAAAAATATAATTTTAGATAATTTATAACATCTCCTTATCCTTATGCGAACATATACAAGAAATTAAAATAAAGAGAGTGACATTTTGGAATTTTAATTTACTTTATATAATATATAGGTCTTTATCAAATTAAAGTAAAATAATTATGCCAATTTTTTCCCCATAGTCGGATAGGGTGGTTAGGGTGGGAAGGGGTTTGTGGCGTGGTTGTCTGGTCGAGTCCCAGGGCCAACAGTTTCCAAAAAATTGATTTGTTGTGCATTTTACCACTTTAATCATTTTACCAACCTTTTAAGTATGCTAAATGTTTATATATTTTAAAGGGGTGGAATAATTAAGCATATAAAAAGAAATATTAGAATGTTTATGGATTATTTTGATGCCTTATTATATAGTTTTAATGTTATTTATCCTATTTTACCAATTACCGAGGAGGAAAATTTTTCCACAGTTATTATTTATAATACCTAAAAACAAAATGGACCAATTTAATAATTTTGAAACTAATAATTCCAAATATATAAATAATTTTAAAAATTTCAATTTTTATAAGTGGCATAAATAAATTTTTTAAAAAACTTGCAAAACATGAAAAATGAGTTTTTTAGAAAATGCATTTTTTAACACATAATTTTCATAAATTAAAAATATTCATAGAAATAATCTTTATATGTATTTAAATTCATAAATATAGATTTGTAATCTATATTTTTCTTTTAAATAATTCATTATTATGGATTATTTTATGTAATTTAAACGAAAAAACATTATAAACTTAATTTGTTTCTTCTGAAATATCACTTTTTACCTCGAAGTGTTCTTACCTTTATTTATATCAAGTTAATTTTAAATATATTATTAAATTTACATATTATATATTTTTTTATAAATAAATTTATGATTTTTAAAATTCTACATTTTCAATTATTCATAAAAGAATATTTTAAGGGAAAATTTCAAAAATTCATTCTAAGCTTATTTTTATAATGTATGTTCAGAATAAATATTAATCCTATAATATTGGATTTATTGTTATATGAAATAACTAAATTTTTATTTTCTTATTTTTTAATCAAGATAAAATGTTCACATACCATAATTTAATCCCCTGTGTTATAGTAGTCTCCATGGATGGATAATCAACGGTTTGATTCCCTATTTAATGGGAAAGGAGATGAATAAAGGCTATGACATCAGCATAATAACATATTTGTATATGGGAGATACTAATGTTCATATATTTAAATAGTTAGGAAAAAATTTACTAAGGTAAAATTAGAAGTAAATTGAAAGGGGCATATTAAGATGATTACCTCCTTTTTGAGATACCTCTTTCGGATCAGTACTTATGGACACTGAGAATGGTCATTTAATGATACCAAAACATTTATAACATGGATATATATGTATAGACGAGTTTTTTTGGGTTTTGTTAACAATAATTTCTCCAGATGGTGTGAATAATAGGAAAGAGGTTATGCCTTTTATAGTGAAGGAAAATACAAACATGGAATCACTTAAAATATTTGAATATAATAAATGATTTTTCATGTGAAAGTGGAACCTAGTGGAAATAATTTATAAAAAAACTTGTTTTAAGGTTAAAACACCTTAAACACATAAAATCTAGACAATTTTATGTGGAATTTTAAACATTTTTTGTTTTAACACCTTTGTTAACCAACTTTAACCTTAAATGTGGTAACGACTTCTCAATATTATATGGTTATAAATTTAATGGTAAGGTAAAAATGGTTAATAAATGTTAAATTTATGACATTTTAGATCATATCATTTCATCATTATCCAATTTCAATATATATATATGATTTTTAAATTATTTAATAAAATTTTATTTAACACAAAATACTATTATAGTTATTTTAAGAACTATTCCAATATTTTGACATTAAAGACATCAATATTGTAACAGAATTAATATATAACCTCTTTAAACATCAATTAATCATTAATAGTAACCATAAAATTCATGAAACACCATACTCACTAATTTTTTTTACCATATATGTTTTTAAAATAATTTACTTGGATTTTTTCACAGCTTTCACAGGAACTTTGTTTTCGTTGTTTAAAAATTTAAGGTAATTATACCATAAGTAAAAGTAAAAAATAAATTATCATAATAAAAATAATATATTTATGTTTGAAATTAGCTTTTATATCCATTTATAACATCTTAATATACCTAATTTAACATATAATAGATATTAAAATCAATATAGTGACATTTTGTACCTATCCTTTCTTAAAAATAATTTAAAGGCCATAATCAAAGGAAAGTGGAAAATATTTTCCAAATATTTAAAGTGAATATTAAAATGGTTTAATTTAACCTATAAAATGAAATAAATATAAGTTTTTTTGAAGATTTATATTCATTTCCTTGTGTTTTTTACCTTATTTTACTATTTCTACCCTTACCAAGGTGAAAAATATTTACTATGGTTGCTATTCATAATTATAAAAAATGAAATGGACCAATTAATTTGTTTAAACATGATTTTTAAAAATTGGAAATAAAATTTTCAAGATTAAATTCCTATAACTGGAAATAAATTAACTTTTAAAAAATCCCACAAAATATGATAAAAATAGTTTTTAGAAAAAATGCACTTTTCATGCATAAATGAACTTATTCAAAATAATTGCCTAACATATTCTATTAAAATAATTTTAATTTTTTTTTGAATAAATGATCAATTTTTTTAATAAATACATTTACCAGTAGTGATTAATTTGATTTACTGAGATTGAAGAATATTATCCACATAAAAACTATTCTCGAAAAAATAACCATGTTTATATTTAAATGTTTTTTGTACTTATTTAAATAATATAAATAATAATTTTATGAATTATTTTTCATAAATAATCAATTTTTTTAAATAAGTCCCTTATACATGTATTTTATAAATCATGTTAGTCACATTCACACCCTCCAGTACAATGATTTTGTGATCATATATAATATAATATTTCAATTATAGTTATTTTAAGTTCAGTGATATGTTTTAAACAATCTATGAGAGGCATTGATTTTTTTAATAATTAAATATTAAAAAAATAATGAGTTTTTATGCTATATCATCTTTATACTCGGATGGTTCTCATTTTTCTACTATACCATTAAAATGAATAACCTCTCAACAAGTCTTTCACTCAAAAAATATTAATAGATTGTCTATAGAAATCCTACACACTAATAAAAGAACTTGACTAAAAACTTATTCTATAATTTTTCTAAATAATATCTTTTATAATTTAGTTTAAAACTCATTTAACTTTAAATATCACCTTTTATTATAAGAAATAAATACTTAAATATCAAGGTAGTTTAAAAATATATACTAGGAGTATCCACCCATAAAAAGAATATAAAATCACCTGAGAGTGACACAAAATTTGTTAAAAAAATTAACTTATAATTAAGAACTCCCAAAATCATAAATTTAGTAAATTATATTGTTTCCTTATCTTTAGATATGTGAAAATTTATGTTCACCATTACCATGTTTTTGATAATGGTGGATTAATTAAGAGATATACTAATTAAAATATTTATCATTGGAATGGGACTTATTTATAATAGAGTAGTTAAACTCAAAAACTTTTAGGAAGTGACCAGATTCTTTACAGTCTATAATTCCAAAAAACACAATGTTAACCTCTATAAATAGAGATTAACCTAAACCAAAGTAATTAGTTAAGGGATTAGAAAAAAATAAAATAAATCCCTATATTTTTTTAAAACATACTACCACAAACCATAACACTATTACTAAAAGATAAGCCACAGTTTAATTTCAAGACATGAGGATGAGGAACTAAAGCCACCAAATTATTTTTTCCACATATCTCATGGGTAGTGGAACATAAAAGATGATGCATTTGATAATTTATAAGAATTAAAAAAAATTTCGGTTTATCAAAGAGGTGTATAGATCCATATAAGAAGTTTTTACATGAGGTTATATGGTTGTGTTTGAGGGAGAGAAGGCCTTATGATAAACCACATTAAAAATGATTCAAATGTTTTAATAGTTTAAGGGAAGAAAATAACATAGATCCTTCATTTATAAGTTTCATACTTATCCCCTTAAAATAGAAAATTCATAAGAAGATAAAAAATTAGATGTTTCTGTTAAAATATAATGATGAAATACAATAGGACCCCAATGCCAATCCACAAACCCCTCCCATAAATTGGTGAAATAATAATTATATCATCTGGTGCTTGGAAAATATATACTTGGGGTAAAAGTATACACCCCTACATCAAATCATTAAATTATAAGGAATTATTTCATTGAAAAGATTCTAAATAAGGAATGTCATATTCTTGGGGATGAAGGAATCCTGAAAAATGTCGCCCCATTATATCTATAGAAGTGGAGTATGAAAACTCTTTATATAAGAGACAAAAAAAATATCTTGGATACCCAAAAAATCATATTCCCATATCATTTTTGAATAATATTTATCTTGTCTCTTTCCTTATATGATATTTGGTAAATAAATAAATTATGGTTTTGAATAACCTTTTAGTTCAGAGGTCTATAAAGAGATGACTTAGTGTTAGGATTTGTGCATATAAGTGTGAGAGGATATTTAAAGATTTTATTAAGGGAATGATACTAGAATGATATCCTCACAAAAAATTTCAATGTCCATTTACCATGATAATATTATATTATATTTTTAGGATGAAATAGGTTCATGATTTCTTCTTCAAGGGGTGATCAATGCGGTTCTAGTTTACTTAGTGAAGGTGATGATAAAACTATGAGTCTCATAGGATATTAACAAAGATATTTTCACATGATTTGATGAATTCTTTATAAATATTAGACAGGGAAGGTATTTAGACCATGACTGAGGGAAGGAAACATTGAATAAATGTTAACTTCCCATGTAAGGATAAAAATATATGTATCAATGTTTTTATACATGATAGTATATTGTTAAGAAGAAAATTTAATTGATGAATGAGAAATTTACTTTAGGCTATTGGAGAATTAATATGACATGGAATATCATAAAAACAAATAATTAATTGATTAGTAAGAATGGATACACTTACTTAATTTTTTGGTGTTTTTTAGGCTTAGTGTTTTATAAAATTATAAAAACCATAACAAAAAAAGTTGACATTTCCATATAGTGTAAAATTTTCTAATAAAAATAGGTTCTTAAATTCATACCCATGATTCATTCAAGAAAGTTATTCTTTTTTTAAGATGACTCTCCATGGTTAAATGATTCACCCTGATATAGTTTTTACACATCTTTATATTCCCTAAAAAATATTTCAATATTTGGGATGAACAAAACAATGTTTAGTAAGGGATATAAAAATAAACAAATCCCATTAGTCTAGTGAAAAACATAAAACCAATGAAATTGTTTTACTTTTTAACTGTAAAACCTTGATCTCATAAATAAAACATATCAAAATGTTAAAATTGATGTTTTATAAAATAAATCATTTGAAACCCATTTTTAAGGACAATAAAATAATTAATGAATTAATGAGATCTCACAAATACATTTATTATAAAATTAAATATTTCACCGTTAGAAGTTCAAAAAATTTCCTTACCTTATAAAATAAAAATATTTCTATTAAAAATAAAGATATAATAAGTTTTTATCTTAGATAATAATATCCATAACCCATTTTCACTCATTTTTTTACCCATGTTGGAAATAATCAATGCATATTTAATTCAATAGGAGTAACCAATAAGGTTATCTCCCTAAATTTTATCCTTTAAATTCTTAATCACTACGTAATTAATTGGGGATCTATATAGGGATAAACCATCATCCTAATAAATATAATATCCACCCATAGTCATTTATAATGATAAATCACTCTGTGATGAAGAAAAAATTCAGATTCTTTGACTTTTTATTCATAAAACCCTTCAAAAAAAATTTAAATCCCTAAGTAAATAACATTCCATTTTTATAGAAATTTGTAGGAATATTATTTCCTTTAAAAAATCATTAAAATTACTATTATATTGGAAAAAATATGTTCTTTGAGAAACCACTTAAAAATCTAGAGGAAACTAGATAATTAATAATGTCTATGATGGAGGGAAAAAATTCTTGCAGTAAATGTCAAGAAAACATTTTTTTCATTTTTATAAGGAAGGTAAAAAATGAGGCATATAAAAATCATAAACGATATTTATTTTATTTTTTAGATAAATTTATATGGAGTTAAAATTTATTTTTAATAATTTATGAAGAATATGTATAACTTTGTTGAAACACTTTGAGGAACATGGAGATAGAGTAAATTGATTTGAATGAAATACATTAAAACAAGGTTTTAAATAAAAACCACATACCATAAGTCCAGTATAGATTCATAAATTATCTAACTGTTTAATAATAAAATTATACGAGTTATTTAATTTCTTAATATATTTTTTTCATTCTCATTCCATCTTCATTTTTCCTTTTACTTCATTTATCACAATGTTTTATTTTGTTACTAAAAATCATGATTTTACATTGCGTATTTTAATATTCTTCAGTTCATATCCTCAAAATAGAATCTATGTGTTGGCCATGATCAAAGAGGTCATATTTCCAAAATATAATTCATTTCATAAATATTATATTTATCTGTTAAATATAATTTTAAAATTACCATGTAATGCGGTATTGAAAAATGAAAAAACATTATTTTACGGAGGCAGTAGTCTGCACATACACATGAGACATATTATAATTTTTCTAAAATATATAAATGATATAAAATACTACAAGGATTAAAATTAAATAATATAATTTAATTTCTTTTTATCATATTAAATCATTTATTCCATCCCTATGTTTGACCAGGTGCGGTGGAAATGAAAAAAAAATCACGTTGCTCTGTGGAGATGATAATTCACATGTAGGCATGAGTGATGTTAATATTTTGAAACATATGAGAGGGTAATATGGTAAGAAATATATCATATTTAAATAATCATAATTATTTCATAAATATCATATATATTCATTTATCCATCATTTTTATTACACAAATAGGCATTTATAGAAAATTGAATACATCGCATCGTGGAGACGAAAGTTCTTACATACACACGAGGAATGCATTCATTTATAATTAGATAGAAAATGAGATGAAAATGGGTAACACAATAAACAATATAAAACTTAATTATTATAGATATATTTATGTTACTATTTAATAATGGTTATTATAGGTTTGAAATAGGTAGATTAAGAAATAAATATGAATACACTCACTTAAGAGTTGTATCTCTTCATTGGAAAACCACCTTTGGATTACACCTTAATCCTTATTAGGATGGAATTGTTCTGAGTCAAAAAAATATACGATATGGGGAAGGAATATGTTAATGGATTTAGGTAGGTATTTTCTATGATATAGTTGTAAAAGCTTGTTAATACGTTATGAGAGGAGGTTCCCTTTTGTGAGTGGACTGACACTTGTAATTATTTAATGTTTTAAAATAATATAAATTCATTTTCCTAGGAATATATGACCAAATAAATCCAATTTAATATTTAATGTGTTAAATTTCAAAATAATTTCTTCTATTAATATTCAATTTGATATTTTTTGACCTTATCAAAACGTTATAACCCTAATCAACCCATTTTACCCTTAATTGAGGTGATAATAATACTATGGTTACAATTCATTGCGACAAAAAAATTAATTGATCTCATTTTTAAATTCAAAGATCATAATTATAAATATGAAATGTATTTTTAATATTTAATTTATAAAAGTGTAAGAAACCAATTTAATATAAAAATGAAAAATATAACAAAAAATAGTTTTTATAAAAAATGTGTTATAAGCATAAAAATGATTTTACTAAAAAAGAAAGTATAATTATGATTCATATGGAAATAATTTTATTTTTTATTAAAATAGTAATTATTTCACTTTAAAACCTATACAAAACTAAATAAGACTTTGTAATTACTTGGAAGTGAATGATATATTTTATAAAATTCAGTGTTTCTCATTATTCACCCAGTTTTGTTTAAATCCAAAAGATTTACCCTAAGACAAATTGAATATTGTAAATCCAAAATTGAATTCATTTTTATAATATTAAAATTATATAATTATGAAATTTAACTTTTAAATATAATGATGTAATTCAAGGTAAAAACATTTAGTTAAACAAAACTATTCCTTTTTTGATTGAAAAAATGATATAAAATTATATATATAAATACGATGAATATGAATACATAAAATAAATAATTATAAGTCATAATATTGTGTTACTTATAATATTACATAGTTTTCCCATTCCACTCTTAATAATTTGGAACCTTTTAATTTTATTAATTTCTTAAATATGTTAGGTTATTTTCTCTCATAGATTTATCTAATTCCAATGTTTTTTCCTCAATAATGTGATTATTCCATAAAATATTTACCTAGTGAATCACCTTAGTCTGAAATACATGCTCTCAATGATGAATAATCTAACCTATATATTCCTTATAAGAAATATTCACTTCCAACTATGCTACATCAGATCCATAAACATGAGAGGCTTCAAAAACCTATTTCTTTACAAACAAAGCATGAAAAATATGACGTCTCTAAGATAACCTATGAGGTAAATAAACATGGTAGAAACTGAACCCACCATTTCCTGAATTCCATATATTTCAATAAAATGTGGACTAATCTTTCCGTTTCTACCAAAATCATAAAATCTTTCCATGGAGATATTATTAGAATGTATTTATCACCTACCTCAAATGAAAGATATTTCCTCCGATCATCTGCATAGCTCTTCATCCTACTTTGAGCTATCTTATTGTGCTTTTTAATTATATTTACCTTTTTAACCATTTTTTCTATGACTTTCTATCCCAAAACCATCCTTTTATTATTTTCATCTTAACATGATATATCCCAAAACCTATTTCCATATGATGCCTCAAAAGGTTCTATATTTATACTGGAATGAAAATATTTATTATTAGTGAATTTAACTAATTCAGGATGTTGATCCAAACTTCCTTAGTTATCCAATGAGTAAACTCAAAACATATCTTCAAATGTTTGAATTGTACACTCTATTTTTCTATTATATTGTGGATAAAAGGTTGTGATAAAATTTAATAGAGTACTCAACGACTTATAAAGTCATTTACAAAAAATATAAGGAAAATAAAGGATCATGATAATTTATAATAGTGACAGGGAATCCATGTAATCTGATTATCAATTTAAGATAAATTCAAGAATTTTAATTCAAAAACATTGTATATCTAATAGTAATAAATTTCAATGATTTATTTAACTGATAAAAAATAACCAAAATCACATTATTACCTAGAGATTAATTTTGTAATCCCACCATGAAATATATTGGTATATTATCCAATATCTATTCTTGAATAGGGAAAGGATAAGGGGTCATCTTTGGTAATTATCTCATAGCATTATCCTATTTACAACTCAAACATTTCGTGGTAAAATAGGAAATATATTTCTTCATTCCGCACCACCAATAATATTCCTAAAGGTATCTATTCATTTTAGTACTAAAGGGATGAAAAGAAAATAAAGTGATATTAACTTGACTTAATAATTCCTTCTTCAACTAGAAATTACTTATCACACACAAACTCATTAAAAATCTCACAACACTTTCTTTTTCAATGTTAACTATAGGAATATTACATTTCCTGACCAATTCGACCATTTATTTCAAATACAAATTTTCCTTTTGAGAATTTTTATTTTTCTCTGGAAAATATGGTCATGCTGACACCTAGACCAAAAAGGCAGGGTCCATACATGCATAATTTATAGGCCCAAATTCATTAAATAATTTACCAAAGGATAATTTTCTAAACATAACATAGTTTTTGATGCCTTATATTTTTGAATCAAGGAATTAACTACAATTTTTTCTTTATCAATATAATATTAATCTAGAAATCACATTCATTTATCAATTATAAACATATTATCTTCCATATGTTCACATATTTTCAAGGGAATATATACATTTAAATTTTATAGGAAAAATATATATTTCATTTTATACTAGATAAAATAAGCCCCAATTTTTTATTTAAAATACCAACTATAAAATATCAAGATCAACGTAGAGTAATTAGACTCAAAAAAAATTCAATTTTCATATAGCATATCAAATTACTAGATCATTTTTTATCAATATACAGCCAAGTCTCTTTATATAAGCATACCTTTAAATAAATAACTCTAAATTTCTATATTGCAAGGATATAAAAGGATCATTAACAAATATTCTTGTTCAATTCCTAAAAAAATTTAAAAAATTCATTTTTATTGAAAAATTTGACACATTTTGAGTTAACATAATTTGTGGCCTAGATTACAGAGAAAGTATTTCAACATACAGATGACAGTAAACCACTAGTCTACGAAAAAATTGAATTTTGGTGAAATTATTTGGTCTTTTTCACTCTTCTACTAATTTTGTTTTAGTAATATCAGAATTCATAATTTATTTAGAAACAATATGCCCATATAAATAAATCTTCTATAACCCAATGTCACAATTGCTAATTTTTTTCACTAATTTTATTAATGCTTGTAGAGAAATGATAAGATGCTTATCATATTCCTCATAAATTTTGGAATAAACCACAAGTCTATCAATGAAAGCCCCCAAAAATTTATCCAAATACTATGAAAAGAAATATTTTTTTGGATTTATATATTAGGTTAATTTTTAAATCTGAAAGGAATAACCACAAAATCATAATGGGAATAACTAGTTTGAAATGTCATCCTTAGAATGTCTTTCCAATTTACTTTTAGCTAGTGATACCTGGACCTAAGATCAACCTTATGAGTACTGATCACTATAAATCTAATGAAACAAGTCATAGATATAAGGAAAATAATTCTTTTTCTTAATAGTAATGTTATTTAGTTCTCTATAATCAATGAAAGACCCAGTGAAACCATCGTTTTTTAACAAAAAAATAGGATCACTCTAAAGTGATGTTGTTGGAAAAATTAAACCCTTATCAAGGAAATTTTGTAACTACTTTTCAAATCTAAAATATTAAATAGAGTAATTTGATAAGGGGTTTTTTTAAAGTGGACTAGAATAAAGGATTGATTTAACAATAAATTTTATCTCTCGATCAATAATAACACCAGGAAAATGATTAGGAAACACATCATTATACTCATTTAATATTATCCCATCACTATTTTGAACAGTTTCCTTCTTTTTATAAAATTTGAAAGATAAAATTCACACCCATATTTAATCTTTTTTTAGCTTCATGACATATTATTGAAGTTATGACTTTATTCATATATGAAATTTGAAACTCATTCTAAAAAAATATTTTTTAGATCCATAATCCATATTATCATGGTAAATATAAATCTAATTAATACCTCAAATACCATTAAACAATCAAATGGGAAAGGAAACAAGGTTTTTCACAAAAATTCTTCTATATATAAAAACATAAATGTTTCAATATATTTTTATTACCTTAATACTCACACCATGTGTTTTTACCATAAGTTCTGACTTTATTTTATAATATGTTATTTCAATTTTACTTGTAAATATCTTAGTTATAATAGAATATGTGGATCCAAAATCAAATAAAACATTGATATTATCTAAATAAATCCTCAATTTACTTATCACTACTTCATTTTAATGTCCCACACCTACTATGGAAATAAAAAATTAATTTTCCACACCTTTTGTTTTTTGATCATAATTATTCCCACCATGAGGAACTAACTTTTGAAATGTGTTATCCTAATGACCTAACTAGTTTCAATTATTTTTTTTAATTATTAACAGATTTTCAATTTTTCCATTATCAGTATAATTAGAACTCTTTTACTTGTATTCACAAGACAAATGAAAATGATTACCACACCAGTAAACCCATTCTGATCTAATAAAACAGTCATTAAAATATCTTTTACTACATTTGGAACATTTGGGGGGATTACCTCAAAATTTATTAGTAGAGTGATTCTACATTTTTTCCACCTAGACCACTTCATACATTTGTTATCATGAGTTACGTACCTATTAAGTAAATTACATATCAACTTTCTTAGAACATAAAAAAATGTCCTCATCATCATAAATTCATAATAAAGAAACACTATTTATAACATTGATTTTAAATTATTGTAAAATATATAAATTTTTCTCTCATGGTCTAGAATGAAATTTAATTTATACTTTGTAATTTGGAGATTATAATAATGGAATGGGGTGATTTTCACATTATAAAATAAATGTTAAACCCCCCAATTTTTTTAAAACTCTATATTAAAAATGAATAAATAAAATACATTTGAATACAAAAATAAAATAATCAAATCTTTAAATCACATTAATATAATTAAATAGGATAAAATCAATGAAAAAATAAAATGAATATTGATTTATTATGTTTTTTAAAGACATCTAATATATTAAAATAATAAAATATGAATATTTAATTGATGAATTAATAAATTGAACAAATTGATGATTGATGTTAACAAATAAATGAAATTTTAGAAATTTAAAAAGGTAAAATATTTGTTCATGATTGTTAAAAATAGATCTCAAATATACCTTATGTCTACCACCCCAATCACTTTAGGATTAATTTATTATTCCATTTGATTTAACTATAACTAAGATACAAAAGCAATCCCTTGATTTTTATGTTATAGAATGAAAATAGGAACAATTGGAATGTGATATTTAATAAAGTCTCCAGAACCCTAAAAATAATAGTCCCTTTACATTTTCAAGGAAATGTAATGAATATCATCGTCCCTTACTTTAATTATAGAAAGCACTAAAAATATAATAATGAAGTTGAGAATATATATTATTTTAGAGAAATCATATTTTAGATTATTTTTTGATCATCCTAATAATTATATAAAATAAATACAGAGATAGATAAAATTTTTAGAGTGATTAAGATATATAATTTAGAACACAGTATAGATAGAAGAAAGGTGGCTTAGAAAGAGAAGTCATTGATAAAACATTTGAGTAATGGATTATGTTGGTGATTGAATGGTAAATTAGTTTTTTTAAATGGTGAAGGCCTTAAAAGGTCTCCTAATTATATCATTCAATTACAATATTTATGATCTAGAATTCATCATTAGTATTTCAACAAAATATGATAATGTTTGATGTATTTTGACTATCATTAAGAGAGGGTTCATAGGAGATTTTTTTAGCATTTCTAAATATCTGTTCCATATATAATGGATTTATGGAATAAGAAATGGAACTATAGTGTGGAGTCTCATTGGGCCATTTTTATGGGATATCTAAAAATGAGTTATCTATAGCATAAAATCTCGGCTGTAGTGTGAAAAACTCATGCAAAAACAGGTTGTTGTAAAGGATATAGCTTACGATATGGAGAATAAATAGTTATCTTTATTTGATGTTTTGACATTGATAAGAATATCAACATTTTCATCATAGATATCATAAATGGATTTCACCATTATAGGTTGTGAAATGGTTCTGAGGATGTTTCCATAATCATTTCTTCTATAACATGATTCTTAGGGTTGTACTGTAATCCTTGTTCTGTTGAATTATGTGTTTCACTATAATCATTTATCAAGTATTCTAATATGAATTCAAGATGGAATCTTCTAATAACTATTTCATGATAAAGTCAAGCTATTTTTACACCAATTTAGATAATCTATTAAATACATTAAGAGTTTTTGTGACCATTAAAATCAAAGATTGTGTGAGAAGGACAAAAAAATTCCCCTTTTGGATGATCATAAAAACATTAATAATAATCAATTTAAAAAAGATTATAAAAGAAATAGTTTCTATATTACTGAGATAATATTATCATTTAAATAAATTATTCTCTCTATAATTTTATTTTTAAATCATTTCTACCCAAACAACAAACTCCTCCCTTCCAGAGAAATCCTAAAACTATTCTACCTTTCGGATTATAAAAAAGAATATATACATTGGGTTAGATAATAAATTTATAAAAATTAAATCTAAATTTATAATCATTAATGATCTATTAGAAGTGATTATTTTTTTTAAAAATATATTTTTAATCATTAAAATATTCAAGAAAAAATTTATTTTGTTGAAAAAAATATTAAATCTTAAAATAAAAGTTTGTAAAAATGATTCTTTTTGAAAAATATAAATACATTTGTTTAAAAAAGTAAAATTCTGATTTTGGAATTTTATTTTGAAAAAGAAAGTGTTTATTATTAGATAATTTTATTATTAAAAGGATAATATTTACATCATTTAATTCAACACCCCAAGCTTCCACGGTACACTTCTCTTTGAATAATACAGCAGTGTGTGCTGTACGCAACTTCGAGTTCTAAACACACACCACAATCAATCAAAGCAGCCGTTATGAATAGTAATACCTAATTTTTGAAATTTTATAAATTTTATCTCACCAAATGGACTTCGTTTTTGGATTCGGAATATCAAAATTATCCTATGTTTAATTTTTGGTATTTTTCTGAGAACTTCCAATTTTTTTATGAATAGTGAAAAATACTTAAAACAACTTTTTTAATCAAAATAATTTATACTGATAAATTATACTATTGAGTGGTTTAAAAGTGTAATTATAATATATTTTTACCATTTCATCCAATGGTGGTCATTAGAATTAATTTCACTTTGAAATTGGACATAAACAATTGTCAATCTTTTGATATATATTGTTTTTCAAAAACACACTAATTGTTGTGAGAACGGGAATTAATTATGAAATTAATTAATGCAACTTATATGTTTGGAATTTTATAAAATAGACATCATTTTTGAATTCAGAATATCAATTATATCTTAGGGTGAAATTTTGGCATTGTTCTGAAAAACTTCAATTTTTGATGAATAGTGAAACCACTAAGTGGTAGTTAAAAAACTGATTTTTCATTTAAATGAAACATTACCACTTCTGCGATTTGATTTTCAAAAATCTGACATACATGGTTGTCATTAGAAAGTAAAATGTTGTTTAATGGGATTAAAATAATGTTTTGGTTAATATTAACTTTTAAGTTTAATTAATTGTGATTAAAGGTAATTAGTGAAATTTAAGGTAAAAATGATATTATAAAAATATGAAAATACCTTTACACTTGTCCTACCCCTATTGGATGAGTCATGGCCGACCAAGAAAATCCATGAGTCAACTTGGGGACCCCATGGAGCCACTTTGGTAGGAAAATGACATTAAAAACGTTTTATTTAAAGTTAAAATAAAAATGTCACAAACATGAGTTATTTTATTAAAACAATTTTTAAATGGGGTTATACAAGTCATATGTTTGACTATAAATATTCATTATAAATATAAAAAGATTTCCTACATCATGACATTTTTTTATAATTTTTAGACATTAAATAAATTAAATTATTTATGACACTGTGAAGATGCAGCGATTATCTCATTAATTAACGATTTAAATAAAATGAAAAGATAATGTAACATCCAAGGATTACACTTGTGAAAAATCTATTTGATGAGTAGATTTAGAACCCTTATCACCTTATCCTCTAAATATATCATTTTGGGACCTTTAGAATCCTAAAATCATTTCATAATAAAGTAACATTTCAATCTTTCCAAGAGTGCCCCTTCTCTCCTCTTATAAAAGGCCCCCACCACTACCACCTTATCCACACCTTCAAGCCAATTGGCTCAGACAAACTCTGCTCAAATACTCTCAAAAAATACCTATATTACTCATAGAAGCCTCACTTTGGAAAGAATTCATCCCAAGGAAGCCTTTTTCTCAAATCAAAAAAGAGTTACCCGATTTTAAGGTAATGTATTCTCTTATGTTATTTTGTTTTATTTTACTTCTCCAACCCCCCCAAAACTCTTTTTATGCATTTATTTTGTAACAAAACCAGTATCATCAATATAATATGATGTTTTTATAAGAATTATTTGAGCTACACTTACACACACCTACATCTAATGGTTAAAGAACATACTATTTCTGTGGATGGCGAATTTCTGCCTCACGAAACGATGATTGTTCAACACTCATATAACACCTTAAAAGGTGGCCATTAAGATGTCAATATATTTATATATGATATATAATATTTTTTTGTTTTACTTAATCTTCGGTATTTTTCACTTATGGCATACCTTTATGGTTTCCATTATGGGTAAACGCGATATTTTCATTTTAGGAAGTGCGGACTACCGCCCCCTCAAAGTGATTTGAATCGTTAATTCCATATGTGGGATGTATAAAAGATGGAGTAAATTGTATTATACATTATATTATACTGTTATTATATTATGCCTTTATATAATTATAACTTCACCCCGTTAAATATGAAATAGAAATGAATGTAGCGTTCATGCATACGTACGGCTTACCGTCTCCATGAACGGTGCATTTCATTTCTTACCTCTAAATGTTATATAATATTATAAATGCACGTATATACTGGATATATATGATATATACATCATTAATATAATTATGTATACAATTTATATTTCACCACATGAACAACTTGTAGTTATAAGAAGTTTATTTTTGACTCAAGTACCAAAGATCGACAAAATGACCGTTATTAACTTAAATAATTACATAATGTTCATAACATGGTAATAAGTGATATAAAAGGAATAATGAACATAAAAAAGGTTCTTATGCAAATATAAATTAACTCTAGTTTATTATTCAGGAGGTTAAATAATGATCGAGTCAAGTCGGACACGAGGTAAGGAAATTTCTTAACCCAATTTCCATTCTTTGGGTTAATCTCCTACTTTCAAATTATATTATGATATTATTATGTACTATATTGTATTTGTACTTTATTTATGTGTACTTATATTTAATACACATAATAGATATATTTAATTTAAAAAAATGATCTTGGTAAGGACTTCATCTCAATCTCCTTTCATTGAGGCATATTTTGTTTTATACACAACTTTCTTTTATACGGTGTATAAACCCCTTTGACTTTTATGTTTATTCAAAAGGAATCTTTTTTATATGAAACGTTTTACTAAACTACAAAAAGGAATGTTTTTCTTTCCGTACATATACGGCGACAACGACTTCTCTGCCACCATGACCATTATTTGAGTTTTGGCTTCCTCTACAAGCCATAACATTTTTTAGATGAAAAATAAATAGAATGTTTTAATTTTATTTTATTTTGGTATTGAAAATGGTTTTGAAAGTGTTTTTATTATATCAATGTGTTGTTTTGATATCTTTTGATTTAAATGTGGAAATGTTATGTTTCCTTTATTCATGTTTTATGTGATACGATTATGTTATGGTTTATGATATGTTTAAACCTGTTCATATGAGGAATGCATTGGACTTAATAAGTGACGGGTGGAGCCCGCTATAGATCCTCGATGCATCGGTAGGTCTCATGAGATAAAATAGTATCTTGTAACGAGGTTTTGACAAAATATTATTTGTGGTCTTGGCACGGGGCCTTGACTACGTGGTTATGATAGTCTGGCATTATGCATTCCATCATTATGAAAGTGGTTATTGATATTGCATGTGATTATTCGACCAGTAGAATATCCATGTGAATAAGTAAATGGCATTATCTCATTTTACTTTTTCCATATTATGTTGAAGTTCATGTTTAGAAGGCTTTTGTTTTAGTTATAAAATGACTTAAATGTTTATGGTTATTTATAAAAGCTTCAGCTATATTGTTATCCTTACTGAGCATCTGATCTCACCCCTTCCAATGATTTAATTTTTCCAGGATGTGAAGAAGTAAATTATGAATGACCTGCAGGGATAGTATGAGGGGATATGAAGACAAGATGTTGTTGTAGTTTTGTTTTACTTTATGATGTAATGTACGACTTATGATTGTATCTGGTGTTTCCAAGGCTACTAAACTAATCGGTCTTTCGAGACTTGATCATTTGTGATCATGCCAATGTTACACAATAATGCATCGACTCTGGGTAGCTGGGGTTGGGGCATTACAGTTGATATTAGAGGCAGTTTAGTACTAACCTTGGAAGCTATATTTAGATAAACTCTGATTAGAGCACATAGCCGTAAGATAGATTTTGAGGATTAGTATAGAAGAACTTCCTAGAATTTTGTTATTGTAGATATTTTGTGAGTTTTCTGAGCTATACATCCCTGTCTAGATACGAGCAAGTGGAGGTGGCTCTAGCACAGATGTACCTAGGTGTAAAACCCGAAAACACCACCTTAAGCTAGACTCGAATGGGAACTGGTGCACGATAATGGGCCTTGCTGCACTCTTGGTTACGACACTCCCAGGGGATATGCTTAGGATAATTCTCATTTTCTTTACAAACCATTATGAAGGGTTTATGAGTATATACTTTCTTAAAGAAAACATTTCTTTTTATGATTATGGATTATATCCATAAATAGGTCAATTTATGGTAAGTGTTTTACAAGTATGGAATTATGTATTTAAATTCATAAACTAATCTAGTTAATGCCATTGTTTAGAAATGGAACCTAGTGGGAGGAATGGAAACTGTATCAATGCACGCACTCCATGTAGGGATTTCCTTGCTGCTCAAGATAATTATTGTGGAGCTAGAGATACAACTGGTGCTGATCAACTTATTAACATACTAGGAAAACTCACTCAAGTTATGAATAATAACCTTACTCATATGGAGCACCCTGATCTGCAACGTGGAGGGTCAATGTTAGACTGCTTCATGAGGAAATAACTGCCAACATTTAATGGGGGTACAAATCCATTAGTAGCTAAGCAATGGATAAACTCCTTAGAGATAATATTCCATGACTTGGGGAGTAGCGAAAGGGAGAAGGTTGTCATGGCAGTCTACCGCCTCACTGGAGATGCCGATCAATGGTGGTCGCTGATTCAAAACACAAAGGAAGATGAAGAAGTATCAAGTATGGAATAGAGGGAGTTTAAGGAAATTTTCTTAGAAAAATACTTTCCACATGACCATCCAGCAGATATGGAAAGGAAATTTCTGAGTCTAAGGCAGAATGAGGATGATAATGTCGCAAAGTATGAGGCTAACTTTACAAGGTTAACGAGGCATGCTGCAGATTATATACGTAACCCATAATGTATGATCGATCGTTTCTTCGATGGGTTAAAACCGTTTCTCCGTCGAGCATTAGTATCACAATCTTTCTCAACATACGAAGATATTGTAGAGACCCGAAGCTTAACATACATGGACATTAAATTACTTTTATAGAATACTTAGTACATAACAAAAAACAAACACACAAGGACCGTAATAGTTTAGTGTCTTTGGAAACTCGGAATATAATCTTCTAATCGGGGTGAAAGATCTTCAACATCTCCCATAAAGATCTTCCCTTTTTTTCCTAAAACCTTTCTTTATATCCTAGGGAAAAGAAAACATAAAATGGTGAGCTCAAATTCTCAGTAAGGGTAAACAAAAGAAATATCAATCACATCATATTCATAAGAACATAAAATTTTGGAAATCTTAACCTGCAAAAGAGATCATAATATCATAACATGGGATAAATCATAGTAGTGAAATGTAAACACAATAATCATAACTTAAAACATGAATCTTTGTGGAATACACACATAATCATAGAGAATCATTTCTTATTAGTCAAGACTCATTTCCAAGACTATCATAGTGGACAAAGTCCATTTCTGAACCGAGTTCACTCCTCGTTTCAGTCCTGTTTCACTGAACCGGTTTAACCTGCCGTTCCAGTCATGTCTATATCATGAGATATAAAATATTTACCCAATGCATTGGAGGGAGATATAGGTCCCACCCATCTCATAATGATACCATTATTATGTGTGCCACAAAAGCATAAACCATACATCATAGCATAACCCATGTAATAAAAATGGGAATCTTAAACATCGTGAAATCATAAAACAATTCATATAAGAAAAAGGAATTCATAAAAATATTTCCATCATAACATAATAAAATCCATGTAATAATAGGGATAGAAACATAACCCTATATTATCTTATATGGAAAATGATTTTGATAAAACACTTGAACTCCATTCTTGATGAAAATTTCCTTTCTACTTCCAAAACACTATTCATTTCTTTACATGTCATAAAATTATAAACTAAAAGAAGTTGATTAAAAATAAACTTGAAAACTTGTAAATGAAGTTTCTTGGAAATAATTTTTTAAAAGTCCATTCATGCCGTATAAGTTAAAAAAACATTCTTCTCATACTTTTGTCGAAAAAGTCAAAAAGTACCTCGTATGAAAAAAACGACAAAAGATTCCTTTCATATCTTTTACTAAAAAACTCACTGAAGGGTAAAATTGAATTTAAACAATTGTATGAGGATGGAAATAATATTAAATATTATGGAAACTTGGATGTGGATGATAAAATACACCCCAGTAAATTTCAAAGTATAAACAATCTCGGATAAAAATGCGATTGTGATATTTCCCTTACCTTTGGTCCGATTTGCTTCGTAAGTGTCCGAAACTCCTGTATAATGATTTAAATAATGTCATTGACCTATTCCAGAATATTACTCATTGTTATGATATCATATATGGTTCACTTATGACTTTATTTTACCCGTTCTTTTGTAAATTCCATGTTAAATAGCTTTTTGGGTAAAATCGTTTCATTTGACATCCATGTTTGGACTTGAAATTATTCATATGATACTTATATCACGATTACTTAATTCCATAATATAAAACATTATTTATATATAATATATATTCAGAATATATTTATATATAATAGATCAGTAAATGGAAAGAAATACACCGTTCATGGAGACGGTAGGCCGTACGTACGCATGAACGATGTTTTCGTTTCCTTATTGAGTTGAATGGAATTAAGTAGATGACATAAATATATATACACATAAATCTAGTATCATTATTATGTCATATATTTCATTATTACTTATTATATATACTTTATAATCATTAATGAATGGTTAACGTGGAGAATGAATCTCATCGCGTCGTGGAGACGGTAGTCCGTACGTACACACGAGCGATGATATCGTTCTCATGACCATGGAATTGTATTGGAGTGTATATATACTAGTTCAGAATCAATATCACTTTAAAATAATCATATATAGTTATTATTTACAGCATTATACCCATCCAAGTAAGGTGGTGGTGGAAAATAGATTACACCACGGCGTGGAGACGGTATTCCGTACGTACGCACGCGCGGTGATTTTGTTTTCCATAAGATAGATAGATGGTGAAATAGAGTTGTTTCATAATTATAATAACATATTATTATATGAGTGATACTGATGTTATTACTTAATAATGAAACAACCTAATAAGAAGAAGTTGAAGAAGAAATAAAGTTGAAAGAATCGGTAACGGACATTACCTCTTCTTTGAAGAACCTCTTTGAGATCTCCTTTTAGGGCACTAAAATTGGTCTTTGGGGAAGAACAGAACCTCTAGGATGTTTCTAGGGAAGTGGAGAAGTGAATTTGGCAGGGTTTGTCCGAGCTTGAAGGCTCAAAGAGGTGTGAGGAAGAGAGGAAGGAGGTGCCCATTTATAAGGGAGGAGAGGGGCTCCTTTGGAAAAATTAAATATATTATTTTATTATAAAGTCAAATTCGATTTTTAATAGCTCCAAATTGATATATTTCGAAGCTAAGGTGGGGCTGGGTCGCAATCCTCTCATCCAATATAATTTAGACAAGTTTAGGTTCCTATTTTAACCTTATCATTTATATTTAACTTTAAGTTAGATAATTTTACTTTTACCGTGTCTTTTTGTGTTCTTACACTCTAAGGTTTATAAACTTACTATAACAAGCCAAACGAACCCCAAGTTATTTATTATTAATATATATGGCCTTATCTAAGTCATTTGGTCGAACCTTATATTTTTAGGAATAAAATAACAATTAATTAGATAATATTTGTTTCAAAACCTATTTTATGTCAATTTTGACACGATTTTGTAATTGATTTTTTTGAAAATCATAACAGAATTATTAGCTTGAAAAAAGTTAATTAAATCAATAATAACATGTCATATTAACCTATAATTTTTTTTTTATTTTATAAAAAGTCTTAAATTACATTTATTTGGGTATTTATAACATCAATTATGTCAATATGTCATTAATAAGATAATTACTGCATCATCATTGTGTCATAAATAAATTAACTTTTTAATGTCTAAAAATTACAAATGCAATATCATTATGTAGGAAATTTTTTTAGCTTTCTAATGAATATTTATAGTTGAATTTATCTTATGTATAACCCTTTATTAAAAATGATTTATTTATTAAACTTTGATTTTAACTATTTTAACTCTTCTTTAAATAAATTAATAATAAATGTCCTAATCTAATCCAAGTGGGCCTAAATGGTCATATTTTATTCCTAAGGTTGTTTTTGGTCGAATTACACTTATCCAATAGAATTAGGACATGTGTTAGGGTAATAATAATATCATTTTACCCTTAATTATCCTATTTACTTTTAACCGTGGTAAAAAAAGTAAAAAGTTACTATTCACCAAAAATTATTTTCATCTCATTGAACCATATTTTACTTACTAACATCAACCGTGTCTCTCAGATTTTTTAAATTCCACTCACAGAAGCGGTAAAATTAAGTTTTATGAAAAATTCATTTTTTTAACTACCACTTAGTGGTTTCACTATTCATCAAAAAAATGAAAGTTTCAAGAAAAATACCAAAAATTAGGCCTAAGCTATATTTGATATTATGAACTCAAAAATGATGTCTATTTTACCAAATTCAAAACATATCAGTTGCATTAATTAATTTAAAAATTAATTCCCGTCGTCAAAACAAATAGTGTGTTCTTAAGAGATAATAACTATCAAAAGATTGACACTTGTTTATGTCTGGTTTAAATGTGAAATTACATCCAATGACCAACATTATATTAAATTGTAAAAATATATTCTAAATATACTTTAAAACCACTAAAATTAATAATTTATCACTATTAATTATTTCGATTAAAAAGGTTGTTTTTAATTAAAATTTAGTAATTTTCACTATTCATCAAAAAACTAAAGTTATCCGAAAAGTACCAAAATTTCACCCTAAGCTAATTTCGATATTCCAAATTCAAAAATAAAGTCCACTTTGAAAGATAAAATTTATAAAATTTCAAAAAGTGGTTATTACTATTCATAACGGCTAGTTTTAATAATATTTTAATAGCATATTGTGTTTAGTGAAACTCATTATTGCATACTACACATGCTATCGAGGAAGGTCGCAATTGAGTGTAATGCAAGGTAAGTCAAGGATGCATGTTGTGCAAGCTCCTTTTGGTGTAGCGTACAACACAAGACATTAATGAAATTAAAAAAGAATATTTTTCATAAACTCTCGTGGTGTTACATTCTACCCCCCCTTAAAATGAATTTCGCCCTCGAAATTCGTCAGGGTTATAAATGGTTTACTACTCGAAATTTTATTTAATAGAAACCCACATCGTAAAGAGGAATACCAAAACCAATCTTTAAAAACAAAAGTATAAAACGTAACAGTTACCCAAATAAACTAATCACTGGGTTTCCACATAGGTGAAAATATGGATATGGAAGAGAAATCTAACCATCATGTTCTGATGGAGAGTGGTAGAGAACATGGCTATGGAAAAGCTAGAAATCACAAAGCAATAAATTTGTGAGGATCTAAGGTACCATCTGATTCATCATATATATAAGCAATATGACAACATTTTTGGTTTTCAAGATCATTTCCCTAAAGTTGATGAAATTGGAATTAGAAGAAATACTTTTGTGATTTTGGTATAGTCCCACCATTGGTCGTTATTTGGACAATTTCCACTTCATCTCTTATATAAATGAAGTTGAATTTGTCATTCATGATGTGTTAGCTGATCATGTGATAGAATTATGGGTCATTCCATCTCTCTCAAAAATATAGGTTAGAAAAGTTATCAAAACTTACATAAGTCCATCTATAGTGAGATTATTCATATATGGTTCCTAAAATGGACTTATACTTCATATATCACACTGCTTAATATAATAAAACTAGTTTATACTAAACAGGGACTTCCTGTAGGCCAGTGGTAGGCACTAAAGGCCAGTCTCACTTCTATTGTGGGTTCGATTCCCACAGCCTTGTCCGACGCGATGGGCTGTCGCCCATCCTGCAGGTTGTCCTTTTTCTAAAGCTATATTACTATAACATCCCATCAATAATATCGAAAAAGTTCTATCCTTAAACAATACTAACTTATGTCCAACATAATCCATTCCAATTTTTAAGCTTATCTAAAATACTTCGGTCCAAGCTCATAGTATAAAAATGATTACTTGAAATGTCACATAACAATCACATGAATGCCATCATTTATCCCCCATAAACATTTGAATACCTTAATCATGTATTCTATTGAAGAATGAATACCCATTGAACCTTATTGAAAACATGAATGATGTTAAAAGTTAACACTTTCCACAAACCAAAATCCTCAAAATTCTTTATACTCAAACTATGATATCACTTAGTCCTTATATCAATCATGAGCTCCTGAATACAATAAAAAATCTCATTATCTTATTATACCTTTATTATGTGCATATCATCTGTTTACCAAAAATGTCTCAATCACTTTTCATGGTTACCGGTACCATAAAATTATTGAAAACCACAATAGACCAATACATAAATATTCCAATATTCCACGATACTATATACAACATTATTTAGGAATCCCATTACATAATCACTTCATCATTCCACCACATCGTTGTCATATTCAACATCGCTAATGGTGATCACACGTGACTTCCCTTTGTCCTTTGGCTTAAGTGGTTGCTCTTGTCGATCATCACTAACCCTTGGATTAGGGAATTTATTAGCATAATGCGCCATTTCCTTGCACTTGAAGCATTGAAGTGTTGGTGGTGCATTCTCTGTAGTATTTTCTTTATTCACATCATTAGAAACCCTTTTTCCATTACTTAGACACTCAGCTTCTCTATGAACTTCTTTTCCACACTTAAAACATTTTCTAGTCCCTTTAAGATAATCTCTACCATGCTTCTTTCCACACTTTGAGCATAAGGAAGCATTCATCTTCTTTTACCATTATTATGAGATTTCTCCTTGAACTTCATCTTTCGTTTCTTGTCAAAACTATGAGATGGATAAGTAACACCAACTTCCATTTCTACCTTGATAGCACAACGCACAATTTCTTCATAGCTACTGAAGTCTCTTATAGCTAATTCCCTTCGAAGATTTGGTTTTAAGCCACTGAAGAATTGATCAACTTTACTTTTAGGTTGGATGATAAATCCAGATGCATAGCTTGCAAGCCTTATAAAATTCACTTCGTATATACCAACAGATTCATCATCCTTTTGCTTTAGTTAAAGAAACTCCTTCTCCATCTTTGTTCGAAGAATATGAGGGAAGTACTTATTGAAAAATATGTTCATGAACTCGTCCCATTCCATGGACTCAATTTCATCTCTTGGCCTCGTATTCTTGATAAGATTCCACCATTGATCAGCATCACCTTCCAAAGATACACTACTAAGATGACTTTATCATGTTCATAACATTGAAGAACTAAAAATATCTTTTTAGTAGTACTGATCCATTGTTCAGAAACAAGTGGATCAGAAGACCCACTGAAAAAAGGTGGACATTGCCTCATGAAGGACTCAATAGAATATTGCTCCCTTATCTGCTCATTTGGAAGTCCAGAATTATTCATAGCTTATTTAAGTATAGCAATAAGATTTTTCACTCCATCTCCCATAACATTTGTTTGTTCAGGAGGACAATCATTGAATTTTCCATTACATTGATGAAAACGGTTCCTTCAGGTTCCATCCATCGTCTAAAACCGAAAAAGAATAGTGTGAGAGGCAAAAATCATGCTAGGGAAAACAACATAATAAAGGGGGAGTACCTTCAATATCTAACATCTTAGGTTACTATAATTATAGTACTCTAACCTATACTTATACTTAACCTTAGGGACATCCCTATACATACCTTAGAAATATCTATAGAGATCTCACTAAAGTTCTCGCATCCTAGTTTCCAAAGGTTGACAAAACCTTTCCTCTGATACCAACTGTAGATACCCAAAGCTTAACATACATGGAAATTAAATTACTTTTGCGGAATACTTAATACATAACAAAAACACACACACAAGGACCGTAATAGTTTAGTGTCTTTGGAAACTCGGAATATAATCTTCAAATCAGGGGGAAAGATCTTCAACATCTCCCGTAAAGATCATCCCTTTTTTTACCTAAAACCTTTCTTTATATCTTGGGGAAAAGAAAACATAAAAGGGTGAGCTCAAATTCTCATTAAGGGTAAACAAAAGAAATATCAATCACATCATATTCATAAGAACATAACATTTTGGAAATTGTAACCTGCAAAAGAGATCATAATATCATAACATGGGATAAATCATAGCAGTGAAATGTTAACACAATAATCATAACTTAAAACATTATGCTTTGGGGAATACACAAATAATCATAGAGAATGATTTCTTATTAGTCAATACTCATTGCCAAGACTATCTTAGTGGAAAAAGTCCATTTTTTAACCGAGTTCACTCCTCGTTTCAGTCCTGTTTCACTGAACCGGTTTAACCTGCCGTTCCAGCCATGTCTATCTCATGAGATATAAAATCTTTACCCAATTCATTGGAGGGAGATATAGGTCCCACCCATCTCATAATGATACCATTCTTATGTGTGCCACAGAATCATAAACCATACATCATAGCATAACCCATGTAATAAAAATGGGAATCTTAAACATCGTGACATCATAAAACAATTCATATAAGATAAAGGAATTCATAAAAATATTTCCATCACAACATAATAAAATCCATGTAATAATAGGTATAGAAACATAACCCTATATTATCCTAGATGGAATTTTTTTTTGATAAAACAATTGAACTCCATTCTTAAGGAAAATATCCTTTCTACTTCAAAAACACTTTTCCTTTCTTTACATGCCATAAAATTATAAACTAAAAGAAGTTGATTAAAAATAAACTTGAAAACTTGTAAAGGAAGATTCTTGGAAATAATTTTTTCAAAATCCATTCATGCCGTATAAGTTAAAAAAACATTCTTCTCGTACTTTTGTCGGAAAAGTCAAAAAGTACCTCGTACGAAAAAAACGACAAAATATTCCTTTCATATATTTTACTAAAAAACTCACCGAAGGGTAAAATTGAATTTAAACAGATGTAGGAGGATGGAAATAATATTACATATTATGGAAACTTGGATGTGTATGATAAAATACACCCAAGTAAATTTCAAAGTATAAACAATCTCGGATAAAAATGAGATTGTGATATTTCCCTTAACTTAAGTCTGATTTGCTTCGTAAGTGTTAGAAAATCCTGTATAATGATTTAAATAATGTCATTGACTTATTCCAGAATCTTACTCATTGTTATGATATCATATATGGTTCACTTATGACTTTATTTTACCCTTTCTTTTGTAAATTCCATGTTAAAGAGCGTTTTGGGTAAAATCGTTTCATTTGTCATCCATATTTTCACTTGTAATTATTCATATGATTACATAGATCATGATTACTTAATTACAGAATATAAAACATGATTTATATATAATATATATTCATAATAAACATATATATAATAGATCAGTAAATGGAATGAAATACACCGTTCATGGAGACGGTAGGACGTACGTACGCATGAACGCTGTTTTCGTTTCCTTATTGAGTTGAATGGAATTAAGTAGATTACATAAATATATATACACATAAATCTAGTATCATTATTATGTCATATATTTCATGATTACTTATTATATATACTTTATAATCATTCATGAATGGTTAATGTGGAGAATGAATCTCATCGCGTCGTGGAGACGGTAGTCCGTACGTACGCACGAGGGATGATATCATTTTCATGATCGTGGAATTGTATTGGAGTGTATGTATACTATTTCAGAATCAATATCACTTTACAATAATCATATATGGTAATTATGTACACCATTATACCCATCCAAGTAAGGTGGTGGTGGAAAATAGATTACACCACGGCGTGGAGACGGTAGTCCGTACGTACGCACGTGCGGTGATTTCGTTTTCCGTAGGATGGATAGATGGTGAAATAGGGTTGTTTAATACTTATAATAACATATCATTATATGATTGATACTGATGTTATTACTTCATAATGAAACAACCTAAGAAGAAGAAGTGGAAGAAGAAATAAAGTTGAAAGAATCGGTAACGGACATTACCTCTTCTTTGAAGCGCCTCTTTGAGATCTCCTTTTAGGGCACTAAAATTGGTCTTTGAAGAAGACCAGAACCTCTCTGATGTTTCTAGGGAAGTGGAGAAGATAATTTTTCAGGGTTTGGCCGAGCTTGAAGGCTCAAAGTGGTGTGAGTAAGAGAGGAAGGAGGTGCCCTTTTATAAGGGAGGAGAGGGGCTCCTTTGGAAAAACTAAAACTATTATTTTATTATAAAGTCAAATTAGATTTTTAATAGCTCCAAATTGATATATTTCTAAGATAAGGTGGTGATGGGTCGAAATAATATAATCCAATAGAATTTTGACAATTTTAGGTTCCTATTTTAACCTTATCATTTATATTTAACTTTAAGTTAGATAATTTTACTTTTACCGTTTCTTTTTGTGTTCTTACACTCTAACGGTTTATAAACATAATATAACAAGCCAAATGAACCCCAAGTTGTTTATAATTAATATATGTAGACTTATCTAAGTCATTTTTCCGATCCTTAGATTTTCAAGAATAAAATAAAAATTAATAATATAATATTTGTATTAAAAACTATATTATGTCAATTTTGACACTATTTTGTAATTGATTTTTGTGAAAATCATAACAGAATGATTAGCTCGACAAAAGTTAATTAAATCAATAATAACATGTCATAGTAACCTAGAAAATTTGTTGATTTCATAAAAAGTCATAAATTACATTTATTTGGGTATTTATAACATCAATTATGTCAATATTTCATTAATAAGATAATTACTGCATCATCATTGTGTCATAAATAAATTAACTTTTTTAATATCTAAGAATTACAAATAAAATATCATTATGTAGGAAATTTTTTAGCTTTCTAATGAATATTTATAGTTGAATTTATCTTATGTATAACCCTATATTAAAAATGATTTAGTTATTAAACTTTGATTTTAACTATTTTAACCCTTCTTTAAATAAATTAATAATAAATGTCCTAATCTAATCCCAGTGGGCCTAAATGGTCATATTTTATTCCTAAGGTTGTTTTTGGTCGAATTACACTTATCCAATTGAATTAGAACATTTTTAGGGTAATAATAATATCATTTTTACCCTTAATTACCCTATTTACTTTTAACCGTGGTAAAAAAAGTAAAAAGTTACTATTCACCAAAAATTATTTTCATCTCATTTAACCACATTTTACTTACTGACATAAACCATTTCTCTCGGATTTTTGAAATTCTACTCACAGAAGCGGTAAAATTAATTTTTATGAAAAATTCATTTTTTTTAACTACCACTTAGTGGTTTCACTATTCATCAAAAAATGAATGTTTCCAAAAAAATACCAAAAATTAGGCCTAATCTATATTTGATATTATGAACTCAAAAATGATGTCTATTTTACCAAATTCAAAGCATATCAGTTTCATTAATTAATTTATAAATTAATTGCCGTCGTCAAAACAAATAGCGTGTTCTTAAGAGATAATAACTATCAAAAGATTGACACTTGTTTATGTCTTGTTTAAATGTGAAATTAAATCCAACGACCAACATTGTATTAAATTGTAAAAAAATATTCTAAATATACTTTAAAACCACTCAAATTAATAATTTATCCCTATTAATTATTTCTATTAAAAAGGTTGTTTTTAATTAAAATTTAGTAATTTTCACTATTCATGAGAAAATTAAAGTTATCCGAAAAGTACCAAAATATCACCCTAAGCTAATTTCGTTATTCCGAATCCAAAAATGAAGTCCACTTTGAAAGATAAAATTTATAAAATTTCAAAAAGTGGTTATTACTATTCATCACGGCTAGTTTTAATAATATTTTAATAGCATATTGTTGTTTAGTAAAACTCGTTATTGCGTACTACACACGCTATCGAGGAAGGTCGTGATTGCGTGTAATTCAAGGCAAGTCAATTATGCGTGTTGTGCAAGCTACTTTTGTAGTAGCGTACAAAACAAGACATTAATGAAATTAAAAAATAATATTTTTCATAAAATCTCGTGGTGTTACAGATATAGTCTCGTGTGCTATCAAGACAGAAAAAGATTTCTCTAAATCTTATGAAAATAAAGTAAAGCAAGAGAAGAAGAGAATAGTGGAACAAGAGATAGATAAAGGTAAAATGGGAAAGAAAGATTTTCCATTATGCGGTAATTGTGGGAAAAATCACCGCGGTACTTTCCTGAAAGGAATGAGAGTTTGTTATAAATGTGGAGAAAAAGGTCACCAAGCTTGTGATTGCAAGGGAAAGAAAGAGGCTATCAATGTTGAATGCTACAATTGTAGGGAAATGAAGAATTATGAAAATGAATGTCCTAAGCGTCTGAAAAACATACCTCCGAAAAGGCCAAGGGATCAAGGAAAATCTTATGCTATTACTACAGATGAAGTGGAATAATTAATTGGTGCTTTTGGACTCAAGGATTATATTCTGGTTATAAGGATAATGTGATATATATAAGGATTGTACTGCAGTACTTGTTGTTTTAGTAAGGTTTTAATATGATTAAGGTAATCATATTTTTAGTATGTTACAAAAAGAGATACTTTAATTTGTTTGGGGAATCTGATGTTACAATTGATTTTGAAATTTAGAGACCATTTAGAGAAAGTCTGGACAGAGGTATTTTGGATAACTCTAAAGGTTGGAATAGATTAAGTTGAACTTTGGATAGTATTGTTTAAGGTTAAAATATTTATGCTGATTATTTTTGGAATATTATAATACTATAGTTTTAGGAAAAGGACAACCTACAGGTTGGGGGATAACCCGTCGCGTCAGAGAAAGCTGCAGGAATCGAACTCACAACCATAGTGCGACAGACCTTTATTACCTACCACTAGCCTACATGAAGTCCCTTGTTATTACAAAAGAATTTTCCTAATCTAAATGGTATTTGTTAATATTTGGATTCTTATACAATTAGGATAAATAGAATATTTTTGAGTTCTGTTGCCATTTGGAGTGAAATGATGGGTTCGTGGTAAAAATTTATTAAAGAATGAAAGCCTACATGACAAGTAAGTATATTCCCTTACATTCTTATAAAATCTCTTAAATAAATTCCTCAACTTTATAAAAGGTAACTTAAAACAAAAACGTTGTCGGTTAAATTTTCCAACTGGGGATTCAATGACCGTTTAACCAATCACAAGTTTGTGATTTTCTTATGGTTAACTTTCTCCCAATCATGTTTTCTACAACTCTCCATCAGACCATGATGGTTTGTTTTTCTTCCATATCCATATTTTCATATAATCCTAGTATGTGCTATCTCGGGTGACCTTTATACTTCTCTTTCTTTCTTTTAATGTTATATTTTTATTAACCTTATTTTTGATGTGGGTTTTCCACAAAGGTATTTTCTATTTTCAAGCATTTATTTTCAAAGAAAAATTTCCAATTATGAGGATACATTTTATTGAAGGAGGGGATAATGTAACACCCCAATCTTCCACGGTACACTTCTCTTTGAATAATACAGCAGCGTGTGTTGTATGCAACTTCGAGTTCTAAACACACACCACAACCAATCAAAGTAGCCGTTATGAATATTAATACCTAATTTTTGAAATTTTATAAATTTTATCTCACCAAATGAACTTCGTTTTTGGATTCGGTATATCTTAATTAGCCTATGTTGATTTTTTGGTATTTTTCTGAGAACTTCCAATTTTTTTATGAATAATGAAAAATACTTAAAACAAATTTTTTAATCAAAATAATTTATAGTGATAAATTATACAATTGAGTGGTTTTAAAGTATAATTAGAATATATTTTTACCCTTTTATACAGTGGTGTTCATTATAATTAATTTCACTTTGAAATTGGACATAAACAATTGTCAATCTTTTGATATATATTGTTTCTCAAAAACATGCTATTTGTTGTGACAGTGGGAATTAATTATGAAATTAATTAATGAAACTTATATTTTTGGAATTTTATAAAATATACATCATTTTTGAATTCGAAATATCAATTATATCTTAGGGTGAATTTTTGGCATTGTTCTGAAAAACTTCAATTTTTGATGAATAGTGAAACCACTAAGTGGTAGTTAAAAAACACATTTTTCGTTTAAATGAAAAATTACCACTTCTGTGATTTGATTTTCAAAAATCTGACATACATGGTTGTCATTAGGAAGTAAAATGTGGTTCAATGGGATTAAAATAATTTTTTGTTTAGTAGTAACTTTTAAGTTTAATTAATCGCGATTAAAGGTAATTAGTGAAATTTAAGGTAAAAATGATATTATAAAAATATGAAAATACATTTAAAAATGTTCTACCCCTATTGTATGTGTCATGTCCGACCAAGAAAATCCATGGTTCAACTTGGGGACCCCATGGAGCCACTTTGGAAGGAAAATTACATTAAAAACGTTTTATTTAATGTTAAAATAAAAATGTCACAAACATGAGTTGTTTTACTAAAACAATTTTTAAATGGGGTTATACAAGTCATATGTTTTACTATAAATATTAATTAGAAATATAAAAATATTTCCTACATCATGATATTTTTTTTATAATTTTTAGACATTAAATAAATTAAATTATTTATGACACCATGATGATGCATCGATTACCTCATTAATTAACGATTTAAATAAATTGAAAAGATAATGTAAACTACAAGGCTTAAACTTGTCAAAAACCAATTTTATGAGTATATTTAGAACCCTTGTCACATTATCCTATAAATATATCATTGTGGGACCTTTATAATCTGAAAAGCATTTCATAATAAAGTAACATTTCAATCTTTCCAAGAGTGCCCCTTCTCTCCTCTTATAAAAGGCCCCCACCACTACCACCTTATTAACGCCTTCAAGTCATTTGGCTTGGACAAACTCTGCCCAAAAAATCAACTAAATTCCCTTTATTACTCTTATAAGCCTCAATTTGGGCATAATTCTTCCCAAGTAAGCCTTTGGCTCAAATCAAAAAAGAGTTACCCGATTTTAAGGTAATGTCTTCTCTTATGTTATTTTGTTTTATTTTGCTTCTCCAACCCCCCTAAACTCTTTTTATCCATTTCTATTGTAACAAAACCAGTATCATAAATATATATGATGTTTTTATAAGAAGTATTCGAGCTACACTAACACACACCTACCTCTAATGGTTAAAGAACATACTGTTTCTGTGGATGACGAATTTCTGCCTCACGAAACGATGATTGTTCAACACTCATATAACACCTTCAAAGGTGGCCATTCAGATGTCACTATATTTATATATGATATAAAATATGTTTATGTTTTACTTAAGCTTCTGTATTTTTCATTTATGGTATACCTTTATGGTTCCATTATGGGTAAACGCGATATTTTCATTTTAGGAAGTGCGGACTACCGCCCCCTCAAAGTGATTTGAATCATTAATGCCATATGTGGGATGTATAAAGGATGGAGTAAATGGTATTATACATTATATTATAATGGAATTATATTATACCTTTATATAATTATAACTTTATTCCATTAAATACGAAATAGAAATGAAAGTAGCGTTTATGCATACGTACTGCTTACCGTCTCTATGAACGGTGCATTTCATTTCTTACCTCTAAATGTTATGTAATATTATAAATGCATGTATATACTGGATATATATGACATATATGATATCTACATCATGAATATAATTCTGGATATAATGTATATTTCACCACATGAACAACTTGTAATTATAAGAAGTTTATTTTTGACTCAAGTACCAAAGATCAAAAAAATGACCGTTATTAACTTAAATAATTACATAATGTTCATAACATGGTAATAAGTGATATAAAAGTAATAATGAACATGAAAAAGTTTCTTAAGAAAATATAAATTAACTCTAGTTTATTATTCAGGAGGTTAAAGAACGATCGAGTCAAGTCGGACACGAGTTAAGGGAATTTCTTAACCCAATTTCCATTCTTTGGGTTAATCTCCTACTTTCAAATTATGTTATAATATTATTATGTCCTATCTTGTATTTGTACTTTATTTATGTGTACTTATATTGAATACACATAATATATCTATTTTATTTAAAAAATTATCTTGGTAAGGACTTCGTCTCAATCTCCTTTCATTGAGGAATATTTTGTTTTATACCCAACTTTCTTTTATACAGTGTATAAACCCCGTTGAATTTTACATTTATTCAAAAGGAATATTTTTTATATGAAACGTTTTACTAAACTAAAAAAAGGAATGATTTTATTGCCATACATATGAGGCGAAAATAACTTCTCTGCCACCATGACCATTATTTGAGTTTCGGATTCCTCTACAAGCCATAACTTTTTTTGGATGAAAAATAAATACAAAGTTTTAATTTTCTTTTATTTTGGTATTGAAAATGGTTTTGGAAGTGTTTTTATTATGTCAATGTGTTGTATTGATATCTTGTTATTGAAATGTGGAAATGTTATGTTTCCTTTATTCATGTTTTATGTGATACGATTATGTTATGGTTTATGATATGTTTAAACCTATTCATATGAGGAATGCATTGGACTTAATAAGTTACAGGTGGAGCCTGCTATAGCTCCTCGATGCGTCGGTAGGTCTAATGAGACAAAATAGTGTCTTGGAACGAGGCCTTGACAAAATCTTATTTGTGGTCTTGGCATGAGGCCTTGACTACATGGTTATGATAGTCTGGCATTATGCATTCCATCATTATGAAAGTGGTTATTGATATTGCATGTGATTATTCGACCTGTAGAATATCCATGTGAATAAGTAAATGGAATTATCACATTTTACTTTTTCCATATTATGTTTAAGTTCATGTTTAAAATGCTTTTGTTTTAGTTATACATTGCCTTAAATGTTTATGGTTATTTATAGAAGCTTCCGCTATATTGTTATCCTTACTGAGCATCTGAGCTCACCCCTTCCAATGTTTTAATTTTTCCAGGATGTGAAGAAGTATATTATGAATGACCTGCAGGGATAGTATGAGAGGATATGAAGACAAGATGTTGTTGGAGTTTTGTTTTACTTTATGATATAATGTACGACTTATGAATGTATCTGGTGTTTCCAAGGCTACTAAACTAATCGTTCTTTTGAGACTTGATCATTTGTGATCATGCCAATGTTACGCAATAATGCACCGACTCTGGGTAGCTGGGGTCGGGGCGTTGCAATTAATGCATTAAGAGTGTTTAAAGGGGTTATATTCATTAAACAAGACAAAAATAATTAAAAGTATAAGAAAATATATATTTTTAAAAAACATTCAATTATTATGGTTAAGTAAAAGTTCTAGTAAAAACCATAAAAAATTCCACAGAAGTGTCAAACTAGGAGCGTAACACTATCTACTTACCATATCACAAGTTAATCATATGAAAATTAACATTCATGAAGTAAAATCTATTTAGAGGAAGGGGTTTAATGAAGATGTCATCAAGTTGAAGGTTTTGGAAAACAAAGTCAAAAAAATATCACCTTTTTGAAAAAGATCTCTTTGAAAATTGTATTTCAAGTCAAAATTATTATTGTGAGAGTGTTTGGCTGGTTTTTTAGAAATAATAATCAGACTAGTGTGGTCACACTAGATAGGGATGAAATAAAATTTCATCACAAATTCCAAGATTGTGTGTTTCATCCATATAAATTTGGTGCAACCACTCTCATTGGTTATGTATTATACTTAATTATTATAAATAAAATATAGTTTTTATTCTTACTGATGTAATAGATGATGGATTTTACAAGTAGATAACAAGTTTCTCTAATACTTTTCCTATTGAGTTGTCATATTACAAAATTATTATAAAAAATCCAGAAAGGAAAAATTTAGATTCTTTATGATAAAATAATCCATGGTATTTAATTCACTTTAAATAATAAGAAATTATTTTTGGGTGATTTAAATGAGATTCCATTAGATTTGATTAAAAAGGTTCACAATGGAATATAGTAAATATGGATTTCTGATGGGTCATAATTTGGTAAAATAAACATTCATCCATACATCAATAAGGATTGTTATTAATAGATTGAACAACTTAATCAAAAATTATGTTACATGTCGTACTCATGGGAGTTCAAATTTACTTAGAATAATCCATGTCAAACTTATTTATAAGTTCATTAGTGTAATTAATTTTTTATAAAAAGGTTCCATCAATTTTTTTTGAAATTTTAAAACTAAGTAAGATTTTTTTTCTCCCATAAAAATAAAATAAAATTATTTATTCATTTATCTGAAAAATCATTTTAAAAAGATTCTTTAATTTATCATAAAATATAATATTCAACATAAAGTTTAATGATTATCAATTTATTTAAATAGTTTTTCGGAAAAACGGTGGAATCAACATTACCCATTTTGAAATCATTTGAAAAAAATTGTGTTATCCTATCATTATAAGAAATTGGGGATTATTATAATCTATATAGAGATTTTTTTATCTTGAAAATTGATTTTAGAAATTTTTCATATTAAAAACATAGTGGTTGGTTAGTAAAAAAATTTCTATAAATTAATCCATTTTAAAAATAACTCTCAACATCTATTTGAAAAAGTTTAAGATAAAAATTTGAAGTGAATGGTAACGAAATTTTGATGAATTGTTTTCGAGAAATATGTGAACATTATTCACCACAATCAATAATATTTAAAGATTATATCCATTATTAACAAGTCATTGCTTGTTATATATTACATTTTCTTGTTCATAATGTTATTTTTGAAAAATAGACTTAGTTTTGATAATAGGATGGTTATTGTGATGTTCCAAAAGTGTCAAAAAAATTTTCCTTTGAAATTAGTTTACCTCATCATGCATGTAAAGTAACCAATTTTGATAAATAATAGTTCCATCAAGGAAATAAGGATTAGGACAAGAGATAAAATCTTGATGTTACACATCAATCAATACCAAACATCTAGTATGTTTTATGGATTATAATTCCTTGATAATAATCTCAAGAGGACTATCTTTAGATTAATTACAAGACTTGGGTAAAGGAGTGGATATGGATTCTGAAGTATTCAAAATTATTTTAGAATATAGAAATCTAGAAAGGGTTAAACTGGGCTGGTCAACATCATCAACACTCTATTGATGTGATTTATGAAAATTTTCAATGAATTCTATTTGAATTGATTCTTATAGGGTCTTGTTCCCTTTATTTGAGACTAATAAGTCTCTAATTTAGTTTGAATACCCAATAGAAATTATATTCTTATATTTAGAGTCAAACATTATAAAATTAACCTCATTATTAAGGATAAATCATTTATAACTGAATAATCTAAAGAAGATATCCATAGGAATTCATTCTTTCAAAATTTTTTATTCGATTTATCCTAAGATTGGTATTATAAGGACATAGTTAAGAATAAAGCATGTAGTATTGAACAGCTTGGCCAAAATTTATTTAGGAAGGTAAAACTCATTAAGGATAGTCCTAAATATGTATTGTTGTGTTTTATTTCATCTTTAAACAACCGTATTTTGTTGAGGTGTTCTAGGAGAGTAAAATGTGTGATGATAACCATGAGAAGCATAAAACTCATCAATGTCTTTGTTATCAAATTCACCACCATGGTCACTTATAAGGTAAATGAGTTTACAACCTTTTTTATTTTTGAATTTTGTTCAAGATTTTATAATAATATTTACAAGACTTATTCATACGTGATTAGAATAAAACCCATGTAAATCAAGTAAAGTCATCAAAAATTAAAAATGTGTAATTATTATCTCTAATATTAGAAACATAAGCTGGACCAAAAAGATAAAGGTGGAAAAGTTATATGGATCTAGAAGAGGACATATTATTTTTAAATTTGAAGGAAAAACTTTGTTACTTTCCATGTTAGCTAGGTTCACAAACAAATTTTTCTTTAAAATTAAATTTTGGTAAATGTCATAGTATTCAGTTATAGTTCAGTTTAACAAGGGAATGAATATTATAATAACCTAAAAAGTTGTCCCAAATCAGAGAATTATTATCTTGTGAACCTAAACACATAACATTTTCACATTCTAGAGAATTTAAATATATAATATAAACATTTTGAAAACAATATATTGTCAATAAAATATTTCCTCTGAAATTAAAAATATTTTAAAAATCATTTTAAATGTAATTTTAAAACATATATGATATAACTGACTAATACTTACTAATTTAGGATTGTATAATTTAGCAAAAAAAAATTTAAATAATATTTCAGTTATTGAAACTAAATTAACCTAAATCAATAATTTTTTAATTTGTATATCTTTAAACAGTGACATGTCCTCCATCAAAATCAATGAGATAATTGAATTCATAATTATCACAACACATATTACATATGAATCTCACATATTTAAATCATGTAACTTTTTGGGGTTTTCTCTCTTTATAATGATGATTAAGAAAATTTAGCTTTTTGTACCAATATCTTGGTTCATATTATCCTAGCTAATAAATATTTTGGAATCTAAAATTGTATGGATTTTTTTTTGATTTAACATATAAGAATAATTTTTAATTATTTTAATTATTCCATAACATTAATCTTTACAATTAAATATTTAAACTAGATTATGAATTTTTTCCAATAATAACAAAATTTATTTTGATAAATTACCTTTATAAAATAAGTCTTTTTATAATATTTGGGAAAACATGATTTATTTGAAAAACCAAAAGCATAATTATTTTTCATAAATTAATGGGAATATAAAATCTTATATAAATTTTATTCCCCTTGGGTAAAATAAGAAAAAATATTTTTAATACGTTTAATTTGAAATTCCAAAATTTTATTATTATTTTTTATCATTTAATTTTGAAATCAAATCCAAATTTTCTTTTAAACGTTTTTCTTTTTCAGAGAAAAAAGGTTTTTTTATTTTAATATTATTTAATTTAGAAATAGGATAATAAAGTCCATTTTAAAGTTCATTTTTAGTGTTGAAAATATATTCATAAGTTCTAGAATTGGTAGAATAAGTATAATAATAATAAAAATAATAAAAATAATGGTATAGAGAAAGATAAATTTTAGAAAAAACATATTTTCTATCCAAAACATGTGTCATAAGACACTTGGTAGAATCATTTTTCGATTCATATATTGGGATTAAATCTTTGATTATAATCCAAGTTGAAATATTTGGAGCATTATTACCTTCAATCAGTTATTTTTCTCTTTTTCTTATTTGAGGGACATTTTAGTTTGATGTTTCCCAATAGGTTTGTAACAAAAATAAGTTCCCTATAATTATTGATGTATATTTTAGATGTTTTGAGTGGATCTCTTTTTTTCATTCACTTTCCCATAATTGTGGAATTTTTGATATTGTCAGAGTGACTCCCTAATGAGTCATCATTTTTTTTCATTGAATTAAATTGTTATTTTATATTCATAGACCTCATTTGCCTAATTTTCCAATTTTTGCTTCATTTTTATATCATATGTTATGAGAGAAGAAATTATTTCCTTAACTAGTATATTCTTGATATTTTTATCTTCTTGGATCATAGTGAGATTGAGATATCCACAACTTGGTAAGACCCCAAGGACTTTTATGACAAAATATTATATAGAAAGAGAGCCACCAAGAGATTTTTTTCATCACAAATATCAGTTAATCTAGGAAATATAATTATGATATACTCATTAGGATACATATAGAAATGTTAAAAGACTATTCTAAAAATATCTAAATGGGTATATATGAATTTTTTAGTTCATTCAAGGGTTACTTTTAATTTTTTTAAATTTAATGAGTCATTTTTCATCTATAAATTCAATTAATTTATTTTTAGTCAATCCAAAATGAATGGTATTCATTGATTTAACATCTAATTAAAAAGTAAAAATATTATCCATGGTCCATTTAGGTTCTCTTCTAGTTATAGGTTTATATCCATGTAAAATTATCATTTAAAAAGGATAATAGGTAAAAAAATAGTCATAATAGTTTTCCATTAATCACAATTACTTCCAAAAAATAGATCAAGACCTAAGGATTGCCCTTCGAGACCACCATGGGTGTTTGGAAAAACTATGTTAAACAGTGATCTTTATTTTAAAAATTAGTTATATTATTTTTAAATGAAAACATTAAATGAATTTTAAAACAAATAAGGTAAAGAAATTAAAAAATCTATTTGATATAAAATCGACGTTTTTGATAGGAAAAATGGAAGGGGGTGAATTTCCCTTTAAAAAAATTGGAGGAAAACAATAAAATTTTATTAAACTTATTCATAAATGAATTGTAAAATTAAAACCTTTTTAATATAAATATAAACTAATAAATATTTAAAATCATAAAAATATAATTAAATATAATAATATAAGAGGAAGAATAAAACAAAGAATGATTTGATCAAATGATTTTAAAATAATACATTTAATTTATTTGAAAATTTAAAATGATTAATTATTAATTGATGGATTGAGGAATTAATAAAATGAAAATTTTAAATTGATAAATAAATTAAATTTTAAAAAGTAAATAAGATAAATAAGATAAATCATTTATAATGTTTGTTTGGAAATGTCTCAAAACTATTCCCAATATATACCTCCCCGGCCACTTAAGGATTTAATGTATTAGTCTATATGCTTTAACGATAGCCATGTGTGGCACCTGGCTCATTTTACACCTTAATAGTGATAAAGTCTAGTTTACCACTTAGCCTTTGGAAAACATCCCCATATTCCAAAGGATATCAACTAGAAATGGGGGGTGTAAATAGGTGATAGTGGTGAGAGTATACCCTTAGGCGATGATAATAAATTGTAAAATAAATAAACATATCACTATGAATGAAAATATGATAAATAACTAGACCAATAACCCACCGTAGTGAAAGCACATACAATAATAGTAGTAATAATAAAAAAATAATTATATACCATTTTCATAATTAAATATTACCAATAAAATTTTTGCTGAATAAACATACAAGTCCAAACATACATGATAATAAGAATAGAGGCTCACCCATGTTTGACCACCAATATATATATATAATTAGGCTAAAAAAATAAAGACATATAAATTATCTCTAATCGATGTAGGAACCCAAGGTCCTTTCCATCCTTCTTATACTAAATAGACCAACATGATCACTAAGGTTATGCTCATGAACCCAAACCCGTACATGATCACAAAATCCTAAACTCAACACATTTCACAAAGGGAATGTGTAGGGTGTGAGAATAAATATTAGTATTTCACCACCAATGTGTTCCTAACATAAATCTTTTATAAAGTGGGGGTGTACTAAAAATAAATAAAGCAGTGAGCATTCTCGTGTAAATAAATATCTATCTTCCCTTTTACTTAGCATCCACAAGGAAGATATCACATCCTTCATCTAATACTAGTGTAAATTTAGGGGAGAGGATCGTAAGCCCAAAGCCCTAGGCTTCCAATGATGAAAATAAATCCAGACTAATTATAGGGTTCCACCTATAATAGAACCACTCGATACCTTATTCCAATCATCACCTCTTGTCCCAAAACATTAACCAACATTCCAAAGGCCCACCCAAATAAGTACCTAACCTTAAAAAAATTATCATAGAGTAATCCAAGATGGCTCGAAGCCCGATGACCTAAAAGAAAAATTATGTTTTTCCTCTCAATAATAAACAATACTAGATCCACAGATGATATCCTATAGAATATCGATATTCTTCCACCTAAATTGTCATAGACCAATGATCTCAATAAACAGTGAACATTATGCCCCAACCAATGGTATTAACACCATCAACCGATTGCACCTCATCATCCTCATGGATTTATATGGAAGCACCTCCAGCTATAATGATGGTCAACACCATCATAATCCGCATCTAACAAAGGCCACTAACCATATGAGTGGTCAACAACAACTTATAATCTTAGTCATATCTGCATGCACACGACTCAAATAATGCATTATCCAATAACAGTGAACATAAATCACTAATAAAGTACCTAAGACACATCATCCTGACACCACATTCCACTAAGATCATGTCACTCTAGTAGATGGTCGACACCATCTAATATCACAAAATCCAGTCCCATAACTCGAAGACCTCATCACCTCAATACGATGACCATGACCCCCCAACTAGCGATCAGAATGACCCAAAGTATTCTGGACAAGCCTAACCTGATGACCAACATCACCTCATGATAGATGGTCAACACCATCTCCATCATTTTTCCAATCCCACCATGTTCCCTTATAACCATAACAAGAAATAAAATATTATATTTCTATTTTTAAAATTTAAACCCACCCATCCAAAGCACCCCAAGTGGTCTACAACCTCTACCTAGACCTCACATGTACAATCATAGGTAGGGAAAACCCAAAAATATCCGTAAGGTCTCATAACTAATTATTAAGGCATGGAATTAACTACTTTAGGTCTTGATCATACTACCTGATAGAAAAATCAAGTGACACCACGAAAACATTAGTGAAATCAAAGATAAATCTAGGCACCACCTACCTCATGTTGGTAGATGCTCGATCATTTGATATCAACCTCTAACATGAGATGATTTATAATAAATATACATTTTAGATGAATTCCCTAAAATATGTTAAAATGTATTTGAAATATTTAGTGAATCATATGGGAATATCAAAAAATAAAAGAGAAAATAGAATTGAAGGTCTCACTGATGTGGTTATAATGTACCTGTAAGTGATGGATTGTGATCCTAGATGGAGGATATCCCTCAAAGCCTAAGGGATGAGGAGGAAATTAGTGCTCCCTATATTACATGAATTAAAGGGAGAGGAAATGGGAGAAGAAAGGGTAAATATAATTATGGGTGTTTTATATATTGCACACTTTTAATGGGATCCATAGTTTGGAAAAAAATTTGGCTAACCATGATCCAACCTTGCACACTCACTACATAGGTACAATACTATTCATGATTTCCCCACACGATTTACCAAAATGTGTGAAAGCTATTCATGATAATCTTCTAAAAAAGTAAAGTTATTTAAATATTTGTGAACCCCCTCCATCATGGTTTGTCAAAAAATTCACAGAGCTCCTAGAGGGCCACACAGTTTCCCTTAAAAGACTACACCATTTGTCCAAACCATGCACCTCAATTTGTGCCTTCTTCAAAGTTTGGTTTTTTCACCTCTCACACTCTTAAAACCCTTTCAAAACCATGAGGTACTTCCGAAGCATCTAAAAGCATCTATGTGAAAGGTATTTTGTTAACGAATTTCTCAAAATTGTGTTTTATAGATCATGATAAAAGTTCACATAACCACAAATCTCTATAAATTGAAACAAGTTGAGGATTTCGACATGCTCTAATAACACCAGATGTTATTATCTCCAATCATTAACATAGATCATTTACGAGCTATCCAGAATTAACAGAATATGGTTTAGAATGTACTCATGTTTTCAAAACAACATAATCTACCCCAATCACCAAGTCATAGGTCAACTATCTCAAGCTGCTCCCCACCGTAGGAGTTACCTACCTTGGTTGATTCCCAACCAAAAACAAAAATAAAATGATGGTCCATTAACTGTCCACATTCTCAAAAGTCCTCTTGTGGAACATCATCACTATTGTAACTAATAAGGTGCATAAAACATGCCCAATTCATATATGAAACTCATCACATACCAGATATCATTAGATACTAGCCTCATTCACATGTCAAACATGGAACCTATGAAGTCCCTCATCTCATCAGATGCCCATAAGAAGTCATAGAGCCACATACCTCACATAAAGCCTACATCATAATGATTCTCAGATTCCAATGCACCTCAAATAACCCCTCATTATGTCGATTTATAGATGAAAATTCACCTCAAATAATCCAACATCACATGAATGCCCATAAATAACAATGATGCCACACAAATCACACACACACACACACACATAATTCATATGATATGATTCCAACATACTAACCATTGTATGTTTAGTCAAAAAATATTTCTTGTACACTTCATTCACTAAAAAATAGATATTCCTAAATAGGGACAGGTGAGAAAAAAATCACCCCAATCACACCCACAATATACCTATGAATATTGTCGGATAACCTGCCTTCTTTGACCCTAACAACTCAACAATATAAACCATGATCGAATGTAAAATACCTGAATCCTATCCTCCCTATGGAGATCTGCCAACTTCCGACCACTTACCCCACTATTGGGTCCCACCATCTCTTCCAGGACCCCCTCATCCAGTTGAATCTAAGGGACCATCTCCTTGTACAACTCCCAATTAGATCTTAGTACCTCGAGTTTTCCCTGATCATTGAGTACTAGTTTTCTAAGAAGGTTTCTTGATAATACTTTTGATATTCCCAACCTAAACCACATTTTAGGTACTCATTCGGCTCCAAATCACACAGCATCCTCACATTTCCCAACTACCTACACTAGAAGAACACCATCAATGACCCACTCCTCAGTGGTTTCCTCGAGCCTCTAGATGGAACTCCCTAAAAATACTCATGTGGCCTCTATTGACACCCTTGTTTAATTGATCAAAAAAACATACTTCTTAGGACATTCCTGAGTTTTATTCTTTATGATAGAGTTTTATAATATAATGAAGTTTGTAAAGATTTTGGATAAGTGTTGGAATGGCCAACCATTGGACTCTACTCACTGTTAGGATGAAAATATGGCTATGTATGGGAAATACCAACCATTTAGATAGAAATTTATATAATTATGTGGAAATTACAACCGATAGAGGGTGACTCACATTCAGAACATAGAAACCACTAAATTTGTAGAAGTATTGGGATGAACTACCACCAGAGAAGACTCACCATTTAGATGAGTCATCGTTCGGAATGACCTAACATTATCCTGACTCACTGTTGGCCCGAATCCCTACCAGTTCAAGTCACTGCCAAAACTTGTCTCACCTATCATAAGAGTCACTATCACAATTTCTATTTACATTGAATTAAATAATTCTAAAGAATATATTATTGAATTTAATACCAATAGTTATTTTAATGAGTATTCTTAAACTATTACAGGAATGAATTAAAGTTTGTGACAATCAATCAGTATAAATAGTAGATTATATGTACGATTATTCATGAAATTTCCAGCTGTATTTGAAATCATATTCCCTCATGTGAGATATAAAAGAAAATAGGCATGAAAAAAACATAGAAGAGAGTTGGAATATTGAAATAACTAGAGAGTGATGTGAAATGTAATTTACACAATGCATCCTTACGTGTGATCAACTATAGAAGATTGAAACTCATTGGACATCCCCTAGATTCATAGAAAAGAGAGATTATGATGCTCTGTTTTATTGAAAATGTATTGAACTCCTTTCCAAGATACACCCATGTAGTCTGATGCTTTAGAGAATATCACACTGAAGAATACTATCTTATTTACATATTTATTTTCACTCTCTATTTATTGTCTTTATATTATGAGTAGTGTGTGATTACTCTATATACTAAACACAAACACTAAATCCTATAATATAACTATGAAAAAGTAGTTATCTTCTTCAAATCCCTTTACACTTTTTTACCCACATGTTTTCAAAGAGGTCCTTGTGTGACCTGAGTTTAATTTTTCCAATGATTTTTGTGGAAGAGATCCCTACATGTGCTAGATAGCTAGTTTTATGTTGTATACCTAATCTAGTTTTTGGATCAATATTATTTTATATAATATTCTTAGCAGTAGGTGATTTTCTAGGGGAGAGGATTGGGTATTGGATTGAGATAGAACCAGTAGTATTTCTTCCACTATGTGTTTTGTTTTGTTTTTAAGATTTAAAATGAGTTTTTTAAACTATAATAAAAACCAATACTTTTATAGTTAGTCTTAACTAGTCTTTTTTTATGTTTTTAAATAATCAAACAGACTTTAATATTTAATGTAATATACATATATTGTTTTAACTGAGACATTATCACTCTTTGATAAATATTTTAAAATATTTGAACTTATATGGATATGATATTTTGATTAACATGGATGTTTTAACTATTTGGGAGATTTATTAAATATTTTTTGGAATAGAAATTTAATAGGTACTCAATTTAACTTCCCGGTTTTGGAATCCACCTAGAGGGTCCCTGTACTCGGTTGGTCACATAGCCTCAAGTGCATTTACCTGAACGCTAGAGGTTTCCTACTAGTAGTGACGGCCTTGGGTGTGATAGTGGGGAAACTATGCCCTCATTAGAAGAGTACACAACAGAAGTAATAACACACAATAGCGGAAACAGTAACTATAAAACAACATAAAACAAAGAAAGACTGATAAAGATATAAATAGAAAACAAATATAAATGATTCATGATACATATATGTCTAGTAAAGCAGCCAAACAAGTCACAATGCTGAATATAATACTAAAACAAAGTAAAAAAGTAAAATAGATGAAAAACTCCTCAGCATCGCAAGCCTCGGTTGGTTCCATACTCTCCAACTCCAATGTAATAAAGTACCTAAAGTCAAAGGGCGCTTTCCCTTGTCAAACCAACAGTAATATAATATGTTTGGGTCCAAATGCATGGACCAAACAATGTGTGAGAATAAATCCCAGTATGACACCACCTAAAGATATGTTCCTATCATTCAGTGAGTATATGGAAGGTGAAAGTTCTAAAATCAGTAATCAAGGAAGCACTAATCATTAAAAAATGCACAATTTATGCATTCAAAACACCACACAACATGCAATAAAAAAATAGATAACACAATAGGTAACCCTATGGGAAGTATGCATAGCCTATCCCCTCTGGTCCTACCTATGAAGTACTAACAACATTCTGTGCAGCACACACAGTCTCACCCCTTTGGTTCAGCTAAAGTATAGACTCTCTAAGGAATCACTCACCTTCAATCCCCCCTATAGTCTCGTATCCTACTAAAGGTGATCTAGGGAATCACTCAACATCAATTCCATCTGTGGACTACGTTGAGGAACTACAGACACTATGCGGAAGCACTCAACGTCAATTCCCCCTATGGTCTCGCATCGTATAATTATAAAGACACTTTGGAGAATCCTTCAACTTCAATTCTCCCCATGGCCTATACAACAGGTTCTCACGGACCTGTGTAAGTCAAACAAGTATAGCAGCTCGTAACGACCATGGTAAACCTCATGAACTACTTGGATAGCATTCTGTAACACAACAGTCACACCATCCTACAATACTAGGCATGGAAGGTAAACAATAGAATAACAAGAAAACAATACCCAAAGGTCAAAACAGGAAAACAATGCGTGGGGAATACATCCAAATCTCAACAATTCACCCTATTCACCATCAATAAACACCTACTCCGGAATACCAACATATCAAAGAAGAAAAAAGGCTAAAATAGTAAACACACAATACCCCATTCATGGGTATTGGGTGAAATTGCACAATAACTCAAAGACTTCCAACAGAAATGCATAAACCACCTACCTCGGGGTAAGGAGATCAATATACATGAACATAAAAGATTTATTCTCTATAGAAAACCATATATCTATGAAAACTTCTAAAACTTTCAACCAACGATAACTTAACAAAGAAGAGAAATCATGAAACGAGGTCCGACAGAAGAGAGAACTCACTAATGTGATTCCAACTCAACAAACAATGATCGATTCGGAGGACAGATGAAGGATTGGGGGTTCATAAAATATTTGTGCCTAATTGATGCTCTCATACAAACATGACCTAAAATAAGTTCATTCTGGATATTAGACGCAACCCCTAAGCGTTTAATGAAAAAAAGTACATGACATGTACTTCTTAAGTACACAACATATACTCACCTTTTCTGTACTCTGCTTTAAGTGGACACCAAGTCACTCATACACGACTGTGTGTGTGGCTATTACATATCCATCACACAGCCTGGGGTGGCAAGGAAGTAAACTGTGTGTACTCCTAATGTACATGGTGTGTACTTAGAAAATTTCCAGTAACTCCCCTTTTCTCAAAAACTCTAGGAAAAGGAAAAACATACCTGAAAGGAAGGTTTGGGTTCTTAAAAACTTCCCCCCTTAAAAAAAATCATCCCCTAATTTTCCTAGCATGGAGTATAAGAAGAAATGCTGAATAGTTCCAGCCACTGCGCTCGTACATTGGTCTCACTCTCCCAAGTCTCGTCTTGTACCCGCCCGTGCTACCAAAACACTCATACCAAGGGAACAGACTGGACACTAAGAACCTTTATACTGTGGTCCACAATCTGGATAAGATTCTCCTTAAATGACGCATCAAATTTGAGCTCAACCTACTTGGGTTGAAAGACAAGATATAGGTTTGAAAATTAACGTCGGAGCTGAGATATGTTAAAAACATCATGAATAGCTCGGTACCCATGAGGTAACTACAACCGATAGGAAACCATCCCAACTCTCTCCAACACCTCAAACGACCCGATGTACCTCGACAGAAGCTTACACATTCTCTTAATCCTCTTCTCTCCCAGCCTCATTATGACACGCATGAAACCCTGATCCCTGACCTCAAACTCCAGTGTTCGTCTCCACTGATCCGCATAAGACTTATATCAAGACTGTGTTATAGCCATCCTCTTCTGAATCAACTCAATCTTCTCTGCGGTTTCCTGAACAAGACGAGGTCCCAGTAAAGCTACATCTCCTGCCTCCATCCAACATAAAGATGATCGGAATGGCCTACCATACAAAGCCTCATAAGGTTCCATCTGAATAGTTTCTTGAAAACTATTATTTTAAGAAAACTCCACAAGAGGTATATGATTCTCCTAAGAACCTCAAAAATCCAGAATACATGCTCAGAGCATATCCTCAAGCACCTGAATCGTACGCTCGAACTGGCCATTTGTTTGGGGATGGTAAACTTTACTCAAAAGTACCTATATACGCAAAACCTTCTTTAGCCCCTTCCAGACCCGAGAAGTAAAACGGGCATCCCTGTATGAAATAATAGAGTGTGGAACTCTATATAGATATACAATCTCTGAGATGTAAAAACATCATATCTTATCAACACTAAAGGTCTACTTGATTGTAAAGAAGTCATCAACCTTCAAGAGTCTGTCAATGACAACCCATACTGCATCATTCCCCCGAGGATACCTTGTTAAACCAATCATGAAGTCCATCGTGACATCATTCCACTTCCACTTGTGAATTAGTAACTGCTGTAAAAGCCCTACTGGTCGCTGATGCTCCACCTTCAACTATTAACAAGTGGAACACATCATGACGAAACCAGCAATGTCCCTCTTCACACCTCGCCACCAATACAGACGGTGTAGATCATGATACATCTTGATGACACCAGGATGAACTGCTCAAACCGAGGAATGAAAATCCCACATCAGCACCTCACATATATCTGCTGGTACCCATACGCACCCCTGAAAACGCAAGATCTCATCCCCACCTATTGTCCACCCATGAAAAGGATCCTCTCCTGACACACTTTCCCATAGGACTAGGCCTTCAGAATCTGATAGCTTCCTCATTCGTACTCGATCTTGAAAGGTAGAGGTAACATATACAGAAGATAGAAATTTCTGCCCCTATCTATAGTCCACCTCCAAATACATCTTAGAGAACAGAGCCATAAGCTGCCATTCACTGCTGGCTTCCTGAACTGCTTGTATATGATTCTTCCTACTCAACACATCAGCCACTGTGTTACCATTCCCAGACATATATTCAAGCTCAAAGTCAAAGGAATTTAAGTACTCGACCCACTTATGTTGTCTCAAATTCAGATCACACAGAGTAAAGATGTAATTGAGACTCTTTTGGTAATTGAAAACCAAAAAATTCTCTCCCAAAAGAAAATGTCTCCAACAACGTAGGTCATGAACAACATCTCCCAAATCTAGATCATGTGTGGGATAATTTCTCTAATGTGGCCTCAACTACTGAGACCCATACACAATGACTCCATCTCCTTACATTAGAACAACTCCCAACCCAATACCTAGTGAATTGCAGTAAACAGTATAGCTATTTCTTGGCTCTGGAATGACTAGTATTAGTGTTGAACTCACCCTCCCTTTCAGCTCATGAAAGGATGAATCACAAGAATATAACCATAAGAACTTTTCCCCCTTCTTAGTCAAACCTGTCAGTGGTGTTGATAAGCGTGAAAAGTTCTGTATGAAATGTCTGTTGTATCCAGCCAGCCCTAGAAAACTCTACACCTCAAAGAAGTTATTTGAATTCTCCCAAGAAACTACCGCTCTCACTTTCTCTGGGTCGAGTGATACTCCTACCTCTGAGATAACATGACCCATGAAGTGAATCTGCTCCATCCAAAAGTGGAATTTTGAGTGCTTAGAATATAACTGATGCTCTCTCAGTGTACTCAAAATGATCTCAATATGGTTAGCATGGTCGTGTTGAGTTTGAGGGTACACCATGATATCATCAACGAAAACAACCACGAAGGAATCCAAGTATGGATAGAACACTCGGTTGAATAGTGCCATAAGAAATGCAGGCGCATTCGTGAGACTGAATGGAATAACCAAATACTCATATACAACATACCTTCTCTGGAATTCTATGAGAGGTATATCAGATGGTCTAATGCATAACTGATGATAATTGGACCTCAAGTCAATCTTCGAGAACACCCAGGATCCTTGAAGCTGATCAAAGAGATCATCAATACTAGGTAAGGGATATCAGTTCTTGACCGTCAACAAGTTCAACTTCCAATTATCCACACAAAGCCTAAGGGTACCATCTGCCTTCTTCACAAACAGGACATGCGAACCCCAAGGAGAAGTACTGGGTCGAATGAAACCCTCGACCTTCAACACTTCTAACAATTTCATGAGCTCCTTCAACTCTGGTGTAGCCATCCTATAAGGAGGAATGGACATCAGTGTCGCCCCTAGAACAAGCTAAATAGAAAATTCTACCTCACGCTCTAGAGGAAAACCTGAAAAGTCCTCTGGAAGGACATCTCTAAAATGTTCCACCACTGGAGGAAAGTCTAACTGTGAAGTCCCCTGGTCATCCAAATAAAGACTAGAAATCTAGGATGTAACTACTCCCAACCCATGATGCTCTAGACCTACTCTTCTCACCTGTACATCCCACTCAACCTTATGAATAAAATATCCACACTATAGTGATATGAAACTAACCCTACGAAGATAATAGTTTATGACTTCCTAGAAGGGAACTACCGAGTCCATTCGGAGAATGATATCATTTCTTGTCATCTCTAGGACATATGGATCCCAAAGGAAGTGAAACCCACCAACCTAAATAGGGAACTCCTTGAACTAACGTACACCAGATGTTCATGTACCGAATGGAGTGTCTAGTATCCAAACATCGGTAGAAGAAAATATACAGAGCCCAAGGCTCACCACAGCAGTGACATAAATAAATCTATTTGTAGAAACACTATCAAAAAGAAATAAAGATAAAACCTAGGAAACAAGGATCGTACCTCGAATTGTAAAGGGGATGAGATCCTGCTCTCGATGGGTCTGCTCCAGTGCAAAAGTCTGGCTAGATCCATGGCCCTGTGACCCTGCATGACTACTCTGAGATGATCCACTCTGCTGTCACTAGTGGCCTGGTGACTGAGTACCATGGCCATGACCACCACCTCAGCCTGAACATCCAGAAGAACTCCAGTTCCTAGACTACTGAGAAACTGGAGGAGATCCACCAATAGGAGGAGTCATAGATGAACCCCTATCACCATATACTGGTGAAAAGATCTGGCAGAAATTCTGAAGGTGTCTCAAGTTGCTGTAAGATTTCCACTCCACTAGGTCTCTCTGGAACTGCGAACTTGTATTCCCACTTCTCCTGAACTGGTACCACACCACCCGGATACCCAAATATGCATCCTGCCTACTCGGATCTCCCTGTGTAGTCTCCCAATGGCGCTTCTGGCTATCAGCTAGTGGAGCACTAAATCTGGATGTTGAGTCGCCCTGGATCACAACCCTAGATTCCCTCAGATTCCCTCAGATTCTGCTCTGTGATCAATTCCTGGTTGAAAATGGAAGTGATGGAGGTCAACCTGAAGATATTCACCTGAGAGGAGATGCCCTGTATGAGGCCATCCTTGAACTTCCTTTCCAGGAATAACCCATCTCCTCCTAGGAAGGGTGTGAAATTCTGAATCTTGATGAAACAAGATGAGTAATCCATAACTGATAGGGTACCCTGCTCAAAGCTCATAAACTCCCGGTATCGATTGGCCCTCAAGAATAGAATTAGTCATAGAAGATGCACTGGAACTCCTCCCAAGCCATAACCTGCTGATGACCTGCCTATGATATCACATCCCACCATCTCTTGGTGGAATCCCGTAGCATATAGGTAGTGATCTTGACTCTCCTCTCTGGAGGCATCTGTAGATGCTCAAAGACCATCACCATGGCTTCGATCCATGACTGTAAAACCCGAGGTCCTCCTTCCCCTGAGAAGGTGGGAGGATGCTGCTGCTGGAAGACCCGTGTCAAATCAGCCATCGACGGGGCAGGAGGCGGTGCTCCCAAAAAAGTCTGCATCATCCCCATGAAGCCTTCCTTGAACTTTGCATCAGTATCGGCAACAGGTATAACTGCTGGTGCCAAGACTGGCACAACAGGAGGATATGCAGGTGGTCCCTGATCAGGCATGTCCAGTGTCTGATCACTGCCTGGAAACTGGCGTACAACTGGAGGGCGTCTCGGTGGCATGAATCTGCAAGGTCTAGGACACACATTCGATCAGAATTATCGAGTACTGAAATCAAAGAGTGTAGGAAGAGAAGGATAGGATGAAAACATTTAATTTTTACAAAACATGACTACATGGCGTGTTACCTGAAGTCATTCACATGGCCATGTACTTTTTCTTAAACTGCCCGTTTAACACCCCAAACACACAGCATGTTCTCAAAACACATGGCATGTAATTGAATCCTCTTCCCCTACCCGAGTCCTTCTACATGCATAAGCCACACGACTCTCCTAATACATGACTACATGGCATGTTCAAGGCTGACACGACGTGTACTGGAAAAGCTTTACCTGGCTTGTGTTTTTAGTGACACAGTCAGACACACAACTCAAGCTACACGGCATGTTCCTGACAGACACAGTGTGTACGTGAAAGGATAACACCGACACATGTTGTTCGTGACATGGACGAGTGCCTAGGTCAGACTACACGACGTGTTCAAGGGGGACATGATGTGTATTAGAAGAGACTCCACCAAACCATTTTGTTAGTTACACGACTGGGTTAATTTGATTATACTACACGGTGTGTTCAACGCGAGCACAACATGTTTCCACCAGACTTTTCCCATCTCATGTCTCTGCCCACATATCCTACGACACGGTCAGAGACTACACAACGTGTACATAAGTACACGATGTGTACATATGAAAAACTGTTACTTCCTGAACAAAATAACACATGGTGTTTACTTAACATTACATGACATGTATTCTGGGTTTTCCCAAATAGTAAGCCTCAAAAACTACTCTGGAACCCAAGAAAACACTAAAACAAGCCTTAAAAGTACCAAATTCTGATCTATGAGGACCCATACTCCCCGAGAATCAATGTTTCACATCCTATTGAATTTACAACCAAGAAAACAGTGCAATGATCCACCAAAATCCGGTCCATGAGGGCCCATAACCCCTCAAGAACCAAAGTTCGACATTCATTCAAAAAAAACTTATAGACAATTCCCTATCAAACAACATGTATTTCTATCAAGGCATCAATAAAAATATCTTGCATATTCTACAAAACATCTATCACAACAACATGCAATCTCTAATGCATCCTAGATGACATGGAATGAAAGAATGGATTGTGATTTCTAACAAGTTCCTATATGATGCATGAGATGGCACACCCTCATCTCATCAGGTTGTGATATAAATTGAACCTCAATAACATCAACGGTAACCACACAAAACATGTGAATCACCCAGTAGTGAAAATAAAATCAACCGTAAAACTGAAAGACTAGAAAAAATTGCAATAACAAGGTAGATTGGCTTTTCCCTGTACACGGGTCAGGTACTCCCGAGCACAACTTATTACCATGTACCTATTCCATCATTTCAGTGGATATAGGCTCCAAAACGTAAATCAAGAGAAAAGAGAACCCCTCTGATATCACTTTGTAACTTCTTAGTTCTGGAAGCCACCCAGATGCACCCCATACCCAGTTGGTCACATGGCCTCGACCGCATTTTCCCAAATGTCAGAGGCTGCCGACAAGCAGTGAGGGCCTTGGGTGTGGTAGTCGGGAAACTATACCCTCATTAGAAGAGTACACAGTAGAAGTAACAACACACAATAGCAGAAACAGTAACTATCCAAAAACAATAAACAATAGAAGACTGATAAATAAACAACTGGTGAAAAATATATATAAATGATTCATGATACAAATATGTCTAGGAAAGCATCCAAACAAGTCACAATGCTGAATACAGTACTAAACCAAAGTACAAAAGGAAAACAGATGAGTAACTCTTCAGCATCGCAAGGATTGACTTGGTCCCATGCTCTCATGCTCCAATGAAATCAAGTACCTAAAGATAAAGGCTCTTCCCCTTGTCTATACCTGCAACAATATAATCTGTTTGGGCCCAAAATCAAGGCCCAAAAGGGGTGTGAGACTAAATATCAGTAGAAAACCACCCAAAGATCTGTGCGTAACAGTCAGTGAGTATATGGCAGGTGAAAGTACAGAAATCAGTAAACATGGAAGCACTAAGAAGTAAAAAATCCATAGTTTAAGAATTCAAAACACTACACAGCATGCAACAGAAAAATAGATAACACAATAGGTAACCCTTCGGGAATTACCCACATCTTATCCCCTCCGGTCCTACCTATCAAGTACCATCAACCCTTTGGGAATCACACACAGTCTCACCCCTCTAGTTCAGCTAATGTATAGACTATTTGAGGAAGCACTCACCGTCAATTCCCCCTATAGTCTGGTATCATACTAAAGGAACTCTGGGGAAGCACTCAATGTCAATTCCCCCTATGGCCCACGTCGAGGAACTAAAGACACTCTGGGGAAGCACTCAATGTCAATTCCCCTTATGGTCTCGCATCTTACAATTATAATGACACTCTAGAGAATCCCTCAACGTCAATTCTCCCTATGGTCTATACAGCGGGTTCTCACGGCCCTATGAAAGTCAAACAAGTGTAGCTGCACATAACGTCCAAGGTAAACCTCATGAACTACTTGACTAGAATAATACAACACAACAGTCACACCATCCTACAATAATAGGCATGGAAACTAAACAGCAGCCTAATTGGAAAACAAAACCCAAAGGTCAAAATACAAAAAATATGCATCAAAAATACATCTAAAGCTCAAAAATTTTACTTATTCACCATCAATAAACATCTACTCAGGCATACCAACATAGAATAGAAACAAAAAGTCTAAAACGGTAAACATGCAATACCCCACTCACGGGTATTGGGAAAAATTGCACAATAACTCAATGACTTCCTACAGAAAGGCATAAACCACCTGCCTCGGGGTTAGGAGATCAATATACTTGAACCTCGAAGCTTGAATCTCCTTATAATTCCATCTATCTATGAAAACGTCTAAAACGTTAAACCCATGATAACTTGGAAAAAATATAAATCATGAAATGATGTTCCGACAGAAGAGAGAACTCACCGATGCGATTCCAACACATTCAACGGTGTTCGATTTGGAGGACGAACGGAGGTTCAGGGGGTCATTGAAGATCCACAAATTTTGGGCACTCTTGGATGAAAGAGACCTTAAAGAAGTTCATTATGGTGATTAGATGAAACCCTGATGCGTTTAATGAGGAAAAGAAAGTACACTACATGTACTCTCCTTTTCCGTACTCCACTTTAAGCAGCCTCCAAGTCACTCACACACAGCCGTGTGTGTGGCTATTACACGGCCAGCACGTGGCCTGCTGCAGCAAGGTAGTACATGATTTTTACTCATAAAGTACATGGCGTGTACTTAGAAAATTTCAAAAAATGCGTCTTTTATCAAAAACTCCATGAAAAGGAAAAACATACCTGAAAGGAAGGTCCATGTTCTTACACAATTCATCCACCTCTTGAGTTACTCACTTGGACCAACAGTTTCTATCAATGGTTTTCTAAAAAAATAAATTATTTCTGTAGTTGTATTTTAAATATCACTTATTTATTCTAATTCTAAATTTAGTTCATTAAATGAATAATAGGAAAGAAGGGGTTTTTACTAGTATACCTCCCCTTTTTAATAAGAATAACTATTCTCAACCAAAACAAAAAATGAAAACGAAAATTGAAGGTATGGTTTTTGAAATTTGGTCTTCTATAGAGGATAAATATGAATTACCTAAGAACCCTAGAAATGATTAGGATACTGCTACTAAACGTGCTTATAATAAGAAGTTGAAATCCATGATTTCTTTTTTACTATGCTTTAGGAGATGAATATTTTAAAACAGTATCTTCTAGTAAAACTTCTTTTAAAATTTGGGATATATTTCTAATTTTACATGAAGGAACAACTCAAGTTAATTAAATGAAACTGAACAATTATACAATTAGGTATGATATGTTTAATATTAATTAGGATGAGATGATATATGATATGTATTTCAGGTTTAAAGAGAGAGTGAATGTAATCAGACACTTGGGGAATCTAGTTACATACAAAGAAAAAATCATGCAACTATTGAGATATCTTCCAGAGAGATGGAGAGGGGCATCTCATTCAATAATAGATTCCTGCATCATCAATAAACTTCCTACCAAGGAATTTATTTGGAATTTGATTATGTATGAAGAAGATATTAAGGTTAATCATGAATAATAACATGAACATAAGATTAAATCTATTTTATTCTAGATGACTACATAAAAACAAAAAGTAAACAATAAATTTCAAGCTAAAATATCTAGTAATGAGGAATCACCATTCGATAGTGATGCAGAAAGGGACCATTTTTCAAGATAGATTAAGAAATTATATAATAATAAAAAATTCATAATAAAATCGAGATATAAGGAATGTGTGAGAATAGTGGTAATTGGAAAAAGTAATGGATAAGAGATAAAAATTTGAATGATATTACCTCTTATGAGTGTAAATGAAATGGAAATGTTAAGGCTGACTGTCACAAGTTGATGTATAAAAACAAGTACAAGGAGAAGGATATAAATTATATGAAATCTATGATAGACATACAGAGTGTCTCTAATGGTATCTCCAATGACTCAAACTGTACATATGAAGACTAATTAGATAGATAAAATATGTTCTTCATGAAAAACAAATATAGGGTAACTACTATATCACATCTACAAAATTTTGATCATTCTAAAAATAAAAAAAATGATGATTATATGTCAAAAGAGGAAATATTTGAATACTACAACATGATTGAAGAAACATTAAATGAGCACATAGAAAAATTAAAAATTCTAAAGAAACAACATGCTTTATCCTCTAGTGTTAAAACTTACTTAACTATTGAAAAGAGAAAAATTCTCAATTGTTGAAGGAAAATACATAACAGAAATTATCAAATAAAAAACTAAAGAATAATTAGATATATTTAAAAATTATGGACAAAATATCAAACAAATATACGGTAAAAAAATTTATCTTAAATATATTATTGTCCTAGGTTACCAAACCGGATTGAGAAAAAATTTTAAGATCAATTTGGTTCCTAAATAAACATCTCAAAATCCTACTACAATTTTTTATTCAAGTGGAAATAATATAGTTTTTATTTAGAAGATTTTACAATATTTTTATAGGAAACCCATTAAGCAAATATGTGTACCTAAGGCCTTAATAAATAACATATCTAGCCCCAAAAAATATGGGTACCAAAATCATTCTTGGTAGAAACTTTGTTTTATAGGAAAATTTCTTGAAGAGATCCTATATAAATATTTGGTACTTGGACAACATGTGATCTAGACATGTGAAATGAGATTTCTTGAGCATCAAGAACCTAGTAATGGTTGGTGGTGGTCATGTGAACTTTTTTTGAAAATTCTATAGGAAAGATGCTTATACTAGAAAAAATTGGCAACACTAACATAGTTTTTATTTCTAAATTACATTTTGTTGATGGTTTAAAATATGATATTCTAATCATTTCACAATTATGTGATGATGGATTTAACTTTATGTTTGAATACAATGCTTTTATGTTATTAATTATATTTTTTTAGTATTTAATGAATTATGAAATGAAAATGTGTATGCTCTTAATCTTTAAACTTTAATTTCACAAAATGTTTATTTCTTACGTTCCTTTCAAATAGACTCTTTTATTTGGAATAAAATACTACAACACTTTATCATTTAATTCAATAAGAAAGCTTACTAGGAATGGGTTAGTTTGGGATCTACTAAAACTTAAATTCCAAAATGACAATGTTTGTAACCCTTAAAAAAATGAAAACAACAAACGATATATTTTAAATTAATGAAATATGTTTCAACTTTTAATCCTCTTGATTTGGTTCAAATTGTCTTTTTTGGACCATCTAGAGTTTCTAGTTTAAATGGGATGTTCTTTGCCTATGTTTTTTTAGATGAATCTTCTTTGTATACTTGGATATTATTTTATGTCACAAAAGTGAATCTTGTACTTATTTCACAAAGTATGTTAAATCTATAGAAAACATATGTGGACTTATAATTAAGTCCTTTAGGAGTGATCATGACCATGAGTTTTAAAATCAAGATATTGAGTCTTTTTTTTCAAAAAATGGTTGTAACCATTACTTATATTCTCTTAAGAGACCTTAGTAGAATGGATTTGTAGAAAGTAGAAATATAACTCCTCAATAGATAACACATATAATTCTTCATGAATATGATATATTTTTATACTTTTGGAAAGATACTGTGAATACAAAATTTTATATAATTAAATGATTTTTAATTGGACCTATTTTAAATAAAACCCCTTATTAACATTGGAACAATATAAATAATAAGTTTAATTACTTTAGAGTTTTTGGTTACAAATCCTGTATTCCAAACACTAAGTACAATCTTTACAAGTTTTCCTCCAAAATTAATGAAGGAATTTTCCCTTCTTATTCAACATATATTAAACAATATAGAGTTTTTAACTAAAGAAGAAAGATTATGGAAGAGTCATTACATGTCATGTTTGATGAGAAAAATATACATGAACTTAATAATCATTTAGTTCAACTTGAGGATGATTTATTGAATTTGAAAATAAATTCCAAACCCTCTGACTCTATTATAAAACATGCAAAAATTGTCCAGTTTTAAGGAACTTATAGAACATAAACCAGAAAATTAGAAGACCATAATGTGACCAAACCTTCTTTTTTTATAGATTATAGGAATATATAATACCATAATTTAGATAATTTTATTAGATATATAGATATAGTTACACAAACTAGATATTTTCTAAGAAACCTGTTAGAACATCAAGATTTATTATCACAACATAAATCTAATAACATCAATGATACAATTAATGATGAATTCAGTGTAATGGTTATATAAGAGGAACACAAACAGTTTAAAAAAATAATGTTTGGGAACATTTTGATAGACCCAAATACAACATAAATAGAGGCACCTAATGGGTGTTCAAGAACAATTTTAGTGAATCTGAAAAAATAGTAAGGAACAAGGTTATACTAGTTTCACAAAGACATAGTAATGAAGAGGGTATAGAATATGAAGAAACCATTATACTTAAATCCATATTTCAATCCATTAGAAGACATATTTACTATGCACCACATCTATATTATAAACTATATTAAATTGATGTTAATATTATATTCTGGAATGGGTATATATTTGAGGATGTTCTGTTGAAAAAACCCATAGATTTAAAAATCATAATTTCAATTCTTGTTCTCTAGTTAAAAGAGCATTATATGGTTTAAAAAAATCTCATAGATCTTGGTATGGTAACATTATCTCTTTTCAAATTTCAAAAGTTTTTTAAAATGGCATAGATGATCCTAACCTTTATATATATATTTTTTCAAAATATGTTTTATTTATCCAAATCAAAGTTAATGATTTTATTTTTGGATCTTTTGAAAATTATTTATGTAATGACTTTTCAAAAATGATGTTAAATGAATTGAAAATGAGTTTAATGGGTGAAAGAAAATTTTTTCTTGGTTTTAATAATATTCAAAATAAAGAAAGAATAATTTTAAATTAATGCAAATATAATAAAGATCATTTAAAATTTTTTAGTGTTTATATAACAAAGAGTAGTGACACTTCTATAAGTACCACAAATAAATTAGACCTTAACTAGGCTCGAAAATCATTGGACCAAAGAAGTTATGTATGTTTGGATGTATTCTCCACATATCTACTAGCTGAATAAACATTATGTTTAGTGTGTGTATGTGTGATCATTTTCAAGAATATCCAAAAGAGTCATGCTTATGATATGTAAAAATAATTTTTAAATACCCCATGTGTACTATAAATTTCAAATTGTTTCATCCTATAGGACAAGAATTATACCTTGTTAGTAATTTAGATGTTGATTTTGGTGGCTGTAAATTAGATAGAAAACACACTTATAGAACATGTAAAATTTTAGGTTGGTCTCTAGTTTATTAATGTAGCAATAAAATTTTTTTGTTACACTATCTACTACTGAAGAAAATTAAAATGATTTATGTAGCTTCTATGCTCATATTTTGTGGAAAAAACTCACTTTACTAGATTTTGGATATCAATTATGCCATGTACCTATAAACTGTGATAATGAAAGTTCCATAAAAATTCCTAAGAATCTTGTATCTCACTATAGAACAAAAAAAATTTATGTAAGACTTCAAATTTTTAGAGACCATTTCCAAAAGGGTATTATGAATCTTTAATACATTGGAAATGAAAATCAGCTTGCTGATATTTTGACCAAGATGTTGAATTCTGAGAGAATGCAATACATCATACATGAATTAGGCATGGTTAATTTTGGTAAAGTTTATTTTTATGGGAACCACAATTGAGGTTTACCCACCATTTTACTTTACCCTCCAATAGATTTTACCCACCATTATACATAACCTACCATTTTCAATGTCCCATAATTTGGTTTTAAACTGCCGTTCTAATTTTTATCCATGTGTTTTTTATTTAAATTTTATACAATTTTATTTTTTTCTTGATTTTAAAATACTATATTCCCAAATGATATAAAATTAGACATTTTCCTAATTTTAATGCTCTCACTCTCTCACATCTTACTCTCAAACCTTAGCGCCACCCTTTCTCTCCAAACCATTAGCCTTTCCTTAACCTCATTAGAACTTCTTGAGTCATTCACTATAGATAGAGTTAAGAGAGACACAATATATTCTCTGTACGAGTCATTCCCTATAATGATGTAAAAAAATAGTCAATCCTTCTAGTTACTATTTAGCAAGTGAACCCTAAGCATGTGGAGTGTGTTATGGTGCCTAAAAGGGAATATCATGCTGAATGGTTGATATTAAGAGAATCATTGGTGATTAATATTTTTCAACAATAGGTATGGGACAAGTTGTTATCTAATAATGGGAGACCCTTTTGTCATTGTATAGTGTATAGATTGTTTTAGTATATCAAGTTTAGTGTTGAGGAAGATGAAGAGTGGGTAAGAATTAGAATAAATGGGTGAAATGATATTTTCTCTTCAAGTAATTGTCCAAGATGTTTAAAAGTTCCTCAAAAAGTTGTTTCAAAAGACTTTCAAGGAACTATTTCAGTTGAAAGTGATAACTTTTTATACATAGATGTTTTTTAAGAGTTGACTGGAGATGGTATAGTAATAATACTAGCTACTAATGAGACTAGTGGTGAATTTTGTTTACTTTTTAAGCTTATTAAACATATGTTTTACCCAAGTAAATGTGATTTCTGTATAATGAGGAATCAAGATATATATATATATATATATTATAAATCTTATATAAAAATATAAATGTTAAATATTTATAGATACCTAACGGTTTACATGATAGAAATGTGTAACAATTATTCTGGATAAAATTCCTTAAATGGCCCATGTTTATCTCAGTCATGCTAGTGGCCAAGGGATTGGTTGATATGGAAAAAGAAAAACTATTTTTATGTGTGGTGGCATTTCATTACAAGTGTCATTTGTAAAGGAATAAAGATAAGTTGGAACCTCTAGAAGAAGTAGTGAATTGATTATTGTGATAGGGTCTATGATGATTTTTATATGGATGATCACCCTTCTAGAATGAAGAATCTTGTAGATCCTATATTTTAGCAAGATGAGGTGGTTGAATACATGAATGATGAAGAAAATAGGATATTTCCTCTGGGGATGAAGAACATGAGTTATTTGTGGTAGAACGTAGTCACCCAAACTTGACATAGAGTACTCTATCTACTAAATATGGTGACCCAAGCCCTTATATATCTCTCCCTACTCAAGAGTATATTTTAAAAGATGGAAGTGAATAGGATGAAACCAATGTTTTTGGTGATGAACAATTGAAAATTACTTTTAAATCCACTAATGAAAATGGTGATAATAATGAATAAAAATAAGAAGAAGGAGAAGATGAAAAATAAAAGTGAGAAAAAAGTATGTGTGAAATAGATATGGTGATGAAAATGATGATGGAAATGGATATGGGGATGAATGTGATGGTGATTATGACCATAATAGTCCTAGTGGATGAATTAGCGTTGATGATGTTGAGATACCTCATGCACTTGTTTATTTTTCTATTTTATCAATTGTATATCTATTAGAACAGAGTCCTAGTTTAGTTTCTGATATAAAATTTTCTTCCATATATGAAAAGGAAGTATCTATTGATGGGGAGGAATCCCTAATTCTTGTTAGTCAACATTTTGACCCTATAAATGGTGACTCTAGTGAGCCTACAGTTCTTGTTACTACAGCACATGTGTAGAATGTTACTGAGAAGACTATTGAGGAAAATTCAGTTTTTGTACCTTCACTTAATAAGCTTAATATAGTTATTACTTATTCTAAATATACTATCAGTTTAGGGGACCTAGTTTTTAAGGAATGGGATATGTTTTTAGGTTATGTTATACTTTTTCTGGAATAATATGATTCATATGATGATGGAAGTCCACCAAAGCATGATAGACATGCTATTTGAGAAGACATTTATCCAATGGTATCCTTGGTAGAATAGATAAATATTCTAGGGGAGTTATAGAGATTTTACTCAACACCCTTTCCAACACATGTAATTTCATTTATACCAACTTATGTTGTTACCAGAGCTGACTTGGAATCCTTTAGAGGGGGGCTTATCATTATTTTTATGAGATATTGAAGAATAAGGAACCCGAGGTCACCAAAAATTGTGAGAGGGATTCCTGATATATTTTTGAGCTTGTGATTCATCATATCCAACCCAATATGATTCATCACATTCAAGAAGTGGAGATATAAAATATATAACTTTCCATTGAGCTTGATTCTATTAGATTACTATTGTAGGGGATGGAGACTACCTTTGCAGCTATTATGGATGTTTTACTTGAGAGGTTGGATAGGATTCCTTAAAAACCTTATAGTTTTAGTGAATCAAATACTTATTTTGATGTTTATTTGATTATATTTATTGTTAGATAGGTGATTCATGTTATCTCAGGTGAGGTACCTGACCTAAATCAGGAATGTTTTAGATAGACCCTATATGATAGTGATCCTGTACATATGATGGTTAGAGAATATGTGAAGGATATTAAATCTGATAGAGAGACAATTAAAAAGGCTATAAAGTATTAACTTTCAAGTATTTATAATAAGGAAGAGTTTAAATCTCATTTAATTTTCTTGTTTATAACCTCTAAATAACTCCAGTCACTCAATCCTCTAAAGAATAATTTAGTGAATTGAAAGTGATGACTCGAGTTCTCAACGTGTTTATGGAAGAGAAAAATTACTTTTTTATTACATTGAAGAAGAGATAAAATATTATCATTGGCTTTATAAATATAATGAATCCAATTATACATTTAATTGGTATTGTTGTGGTGGATAAATATTCCATTCTAGTTACTTCTCCTATCACCCCTCCATCTTCTCCTCCAAAATTCTTTAAACAAGGTGTTAACAGAGATCAAAATTCACCCTTAACTTCTCATGTTAAACCTTTTAGTCTATCTCCTAGAGAATATTTCTAGCTTCTCTTGCTAATTATAATTAGAGAGACCCCTTCTCTACCTACTATTATTATATGCATCACTATAGTTACCTTAACCTCAACTGCTAAATTTTATGGTTTGGAAAAGGGGAAGGGAAAATCTCTACTTGTTCCTTCTACCAAGCCAAAGAATCAGTAATATTAAAATTTTTAGTAATTGAATGGAATTTTCATATGATATTTTTGTATCATTTTGGGTTTACTTCAATTTTTTTTCTCAATGAAAATTCTATTCTTGTTCATATTATATTTATTTTCATTTTATATTTTATTCTCACTTTTTAATAATCCAAAAAGTTGGATAATGAACATATGGACCTTGTTTATTTATTTGATATTTATGTTTATTTGATACCATATTTTATAGTATTTTCATGTGTTTCTTTTATGTAATCGATATACAATTCTAATAGTAATAATATCCTTTGAAATATTTTTAATGATATTTATTTGGATGTAATCTATTTTTAATTTATTCCTTTTATAATATCATCCATTTGATATCATCTAGTTTTAACTACTTCTGATATTGTTTACTATTTAACTACCTTTGTTATCATATGTAATTGATTTATTAATTTCTAAAACTATTTATTACATAATATCATTGATAACATTATAACATTGTAAAAGTGATAAGATGGTATTTTTAACACCATAGTTTATTCTATACATGGTTTATAAAAATTCCATGATTTGTGATCATTAAAAAGGGATAGATTGTTGGAACACTAATTTTAATGATCATAAAATATTGTTTCTTATGATATTAATGAATTTTAGGCTTTATCGTAGTGTTTTATAATATAAGGTAGTTATGAAAGATTTTGGCTAAGTGTTCAAATTACCCACTGGTAGAATCTACTCACCCTAAAGATGAAAATATTTCTAGGTATGGGAAAGACCCATTGTTAGAATCTACTCACCATCAAGATGAATGTATGGATAAGTATGGGAAAGACCCACCATTAGAGATGAGTCATCATCAGGTTTAAAATTTCACTATGTATGGAAAATATCCACCACAGGTAGATGATTCACAATCAGAACTTATTCACATCCAAAAATTGTAAAAGTTTTAAGATGACCTACTTCCAAAGAAGGATCACCGCTGAGATGACTCAAAATTGAGAATGACCTACCATCATCCCAACTCACAGTTGTCCGGAACCACTTCTAGTTAAAATTACCACCAAGTTTTTCTCATTGTTCAGAATATTCGCCATGACTATTTCTATTTACATTGAATTATTTACTTCTAATAGATACACTATCGAATTTAATGTGGAGAGTTATTTTAATGATCATTCTAAAACAATTTTAGGAATGCATTAACATTTTTGTCAGTTGATCAGAATGAGAAGTAGTGGATCAAGATGATTCTTCATGCTTGATGTGAATATATTAGGAAGAATACTCCCTCTTGTGATATATATATACTAAATGACATAAATATCTCATTAAAGAGATCTATAATATTTGATGAAATATAGAGTTCAATGTAGTGGTATTTACCAAAAGCATTCTTACTTATGATCAATTTTAGATAATTGAAGGACAATTGAAATATACTTAAATTTCTGTAGTCATAAAAAAGAGATGTTACGATACTCTATTTTATTAGAAGTGACCCAATATAATATAAAATATACAACCAATGTGTCCTATTCTTACATAACATTATACTTAAAAACACTATCTTCTTTATATATTTATTTTGTCTCTACGTTAATTTCCTTTACATGGCATGTAGTATATGATTATACTATATACTAAAAAAACACACTATCTCATATTCTATAACTAGATGTAACTAGATATATTATTCAACTCACTTTACACTTTTTTACCCAAGAGTTGTGGAAGAGTTCTTTGTGTGAATTTATTTTATTTCTTTCCCATTGTTATTATGGAATAGGTCCATGCATGGCCTGGAAAACAAGTTTTCTATTATATATTCAATAAATTTTGTGGATCAGAATTATTTTATATAATATTCTTGGAAACAGGTTATTTCTAGGTGGATAGGATTATGTCTCTTCTTATGACTAAACCTCTCGTATTTATTCTGCTATGTGTTTTGCTTTGTTTTATTTTGAGGCTTTAAAATAAATCTGTTTCAATCTAAAAAAACCACTACAATGATAGTAATTATTAAATAGTGTTTATATATGGTTTTAATTAATTAAATTGAATTCAAAACTTATTTTAATATACATATATCTTTTTGAAATGAGACATAATTACTCATGGAGAAATCTCTTAAAATATCAGAACTTATTTTTATAAGAAGTTTTGATTAACTAGGTTATTTTTATTATTTGGGGGATTTCATATAAACTTACTTTGAATAAAAATATTATTTGTTAGTAAAATAACCTCCCTATTGATATTCTCACTACAACCAACACCCTCACATCCTACCAAGAATCACCACTAAAATCTCTAAACACTATCACCCAGCTCGAATATGACAAGTCCATCGAGTTTCCCTCAGCTATTAGAACGTAGTTTACAGTCTCTGAGAATGAGGATAACTTGAATATGACTACCAAAACATGTATAGAATGTTGTAAACCATCCTTAAAATACCTCAATCTTGAGGTTTCATAACCAACCATACTAGGTACTAAATGAGATGATTCCATGAACGTAGCTGTGTAGTCCAAGAATAACATATACCCATACTAAAGGATAAAACAAATCCTCATATCTCTCCACTATTAGCATCATAGGGAAGAAATTCTCGAAGAACCTAGCCTCAATGTTATTCTATGCTAGTTCCTTGTGTCAAATTTTCTATACCTATATATCCCAATAATGTTTTCTTCAACCCTCTAAGAATTTAAATCACCAGCCTCATCCTTCAACCTGGGGGTATCTCAAGCTACTCAAATAGGGTCTTTATAGACTCTATCTAGTTCAAAATATCATGTGGTCCACCCTTGCAAAGAAATAGAGGTGGGTGGTTCAACCATAACTCCCTTGTAAATTATTACATGGAATGCTACACTCCTTGAGATCATTGGACAATACCATGGACGATATGAACCAAACTCAACCTGAACTAGTCATCAATCCATGACCCCATAGATATCAAATATGGAGGCTGGATCAGTCGTACTGAAGCTTTTACTTGCAACTCATGCTCAAGTCAATCCTCTAGGGGCTCATCCCAAACCCCTAGGGCCTCAACTTGTGTACAATCTAATTGCACAAAATCACCACCCACATAACACTCCACCAGAGTTTGTTTAGGTGGTATCCTACTCAATACCGATACCTTGATAGACATCTATAATAACATATAAATAATTAATATTGGGAGAGCTGTTACAAGTAGAAAAATATCCCCTCCCTTACACTACCCATCACAACCATGTGACTTGAAATCTGGCCTCCCATCCCCTTACTTTCACATATTAGATTTGGGTATCACATATAAATCTGGCCTCATTTCCCCTCACCTATCCACATTGGAGTGAGGAATAACATATCAATCCTATGTAATTAGGTAAGATGTCACAAAATAGGATAATCATGAAAACTCTATTTAGATTCTTTGTTAACATTTCATGTAGCTCACCCATGTTTAACATCCCAAACTACTCCTCTCATATCTAAGAAAATACATTTATATCACGTATCTCATAAAATTTTACATAAATCTCTTTATATCCACATGCTAAGGATGGTTGAGTGTAATACCACCAAAGAGAGTCTTAGAAGGAAAATGATGTTTTACATCACCTGTTTACACATTAAATAACCCGACCCCTCTTAACAAAATCTAGGTTCCCAATGATGATTATAAGAAATTTATCATATATATATATATATACACGGACACACACATCATCCTATGTTTCTATCAAGGATTAATAATAAAGCATCCCATTCAATACCAGATCAAGAGTCCATATCCCTTACCATGCCATACCAAGAAAAAGGCCCCATATCACAATAGGTAATAATCAAATTCAAGTTTACCAATTAAGGTTGAAGTCATATAAAATGTAAAAATAGAAAAGAAGAACAATAATTTCCACCCCTAGAAACATACTCAGTCCCCTGTGCATAGAGCAGAAAGCACCCAAAAATGAGATCTAAACCCAGTTTTAACAATATCCTACACTCTGGTCTACCATATCCCAAATACTAAAACCTAAAATTTGGTAAAATAAACTCCATTGATACCATTTTTAGTTTACCAACCCATTTTCTACTCGATCAGTGCTTAGAGAAGTTTTACGACTCAGACTTAAGCATGCCTCCCCATATGCCAAAGGTTGTTCACTAGAAATAAAGGTGTTAATAAGTGATTGTGGGGGGAATATAACCTTAGGTGATGATAATCATAATGATATATAGATAAATATATCATAATCAATGAAAAGACCATAAATAACTTGACCAATAACTCGTCACAGCGGAAGCACATACACCAAAAATAATAATAACCAATAACTCAAAATATTTCATTTGTAGAAATAAACATCACATATAGGATTTATAGATAAACATTAAAAAAATTCTAGTTATACATGAAAATAATAAGAAAATGCATACCATAGATGAATAACAATACATAAATACAAACATACGGATATAAAAAGGAATACATAGAAAGTAACTCTAATTGATGCAAGAACCCCATGCCATTTCAATCGATCCCATTCTATAAAGGCCAACATGATCACTAAGGTCTAGCTCCTAAGCCTGAAACCTTACTTGAATGAAAATGCATAATGTTTACATGCATCCCAAGGGCCCGTGTAGGGTGTGAGAATAATTCTCAGTTGGCCACCACCTACATGTTCCAAACATGCATATGTGACAAAACTGGTGTGTATTAAAAACTATATATTAATGGTAATTCACACATAAATAAATAACAAAATTACCTTGTTCTCAGTAGCCCCGAGGAAGCAATCACCTACTTTTCAAACACCAGTATAACTATTTGTGGGGATGATCCTTAGCTCAATGTCCAAGGCATACCTTGATGAAAATCAATCTAAGTGAACCCTCTGGTTCCTACTCTAATATAATCACCTGACACCTCATGAAATCCATCATCTCATGTTCTAAAAAAATAACTGACATTTTAAAAGCATGACCAAAAAAGTACCCAATCCCATAGAACACAGCTATGAGGAATCCCCATCGGCTCAAAGCCCAATGTCCCAAGGAAAAATCATGTCTGTCCTTCAAATAATAAACACTTTCATCTCAATAGATGACGTCTTGAGGAGTGATGATAATCATCCTCCAAAATAGTCCAAGCCCAATGGCATCAATACATGGTAAGCCTCATCTCCTGGATGATGGTATCAAAACAATCAAATAATTTATCCCCACCATCCATGTTGATTTCTATGAAAAGAACCTCTAACCATAATGATGTTCAATAACATCCTAAGACACATCTAACGGAGGCCTCTACTCAAATGAGGGGTCAAAAACAACTCATCATATGTGTCATATATATGTTCACATGACTCTAATTGTGCATCATCCAATCATATTGAGTAAAAATCACAAAAAAAGTACTTAATCCACATCATCCCGGTACCTCATTCCCCTATCACCATGTCACTCAAGCTGATGGTCGACAACATCCAATATCACTAAAGACATGCTTGTAACCTAATTACCTCGTCATCTCAATTCGACAAACATTTCTCCCAACCAGTGATCAACATCACCCAAATTACATGGACTAAGCCCAAACTTATGTGCAACGTCACCTCAATAAATATGGTTAACACCATCTTGATCTTCGAGCCAATCCTGTTACCTTCCAATAGAACCATCACAAGCAATACAATATTAAAATTATATTTAAATAAATTAAACACACCCGAACTAATTTCCCCAGGTATTCCCAAAACATTAACCAAATCATGCACATATAATCCTATCTAGGGCATTCCCAACAACATCTAGAATTTATCATAATGAATTTTTAAGGAAATGAATTAATTATTTAGGGTCTCTCTTAGACTACCCAATGGTGTGCTTAGAGGAGAACCCCTAAAACATGGGAAAAATAAAAGATAATGTTAAAAAAAACCTACCTTATAGTGTGAGACCCTTAGTCATCTAATATCACCATCTAACTCGAGTTGGTTTTCATGAAATCCGTGTTTTAGATGAAAACCCTAAAAATAGTTCAAAATGGATTTCATGGATTTGACACATCGTATAGAGAGAGAAAAAAAATAAGGGAGACAAGTTGATTGAAGGTCTCACTAAGGTAGTTCCAATGCACCTAATAGAAGATCTATTTGGATCTTAGATGGAGGATACCCATCAATTACTAAGGGAGGATGAAGAAATGGGAGCTCCCTGTTATACATGTTGGAAAGGGATAAAAAAGTGGAGAAGAAAGGATAAATAGAAGGAGTGTTATGGAAAATTCAATCATTTAATTGGCCACAAGGTTTGACCGCACAGTTCGAATAACCATGCACCAACCACATGTCAACCACTATACAGGTATCCTAATTCAGATAGTTGGATTACACGATTTACCAAACCATGCACAAATTGAGTGTGAGACTCTACTAAAAACTATAGTGTTTCCCACACTGTTGTGTTCCCCCTCCCACGTGGTTTTTCAAACTATTCATTGAGCACCTAGTGGCCACATAGTTTCCCCTTAGAGGTTACACGGTTTATCCAAACCATTTTCCTTAGTCTTTTCCTTCTTCAGAGTTTGGGTTTTCCACCTCTATTTATCTCAAAACCCTATCTAAACCCCCAAGCACTCCCTGATCCTCTAAACCCATCTAAGTTAAGGGTAATGGGTTAAATAAGTTATCATAATTATGCTCTAAAGATCACTAAAAATGTAATTTAAACCAGAAAAAATCCAAAATTAAAATGGGTTGAAGATTTTGACCCACTCCAAAAACCCAGGATGTTACACCCAGATACTAAAATTATCTTGTTTTTTATGTTATAGAAGTAAACCATATACAATTGAAACTATACATTTAATGAAAATGATTGAAGCCTCAAATTTTACATACAATTCACTTTTAAAATTAAATATAATATAACCTTGATCCATTACTTTAATGGTAGTAAACACCAGAAAACACAAGGAAGATTGTTTAGGAGCTATCACTTTGTAGCATAGTATCTAATATTTATAAGATTAAGATTAAACACTAGGAAGTGTTGAGAAAATAATGAGAGTGAGTAATATATACAGTCTTTTTACACACTCTCATGAAAATAAAGATGATTTAGAAATACAATGGTTTGAGTGAAACTTTGAGTAATAAATCATGTCGGTGATTATATGAGACATATATTTTTATCCGTAGATTTTCAATCCCTATAAATACCTTAACCAAAGAAGCATAGATCCAGTGGTAACATTATTTCATTAGAATTAGATAAAATTAATAACATCATAATATAATAAATTGTTTAGTTGTTTTGGTAAAATATAAAAATTATTTAATCTCATAATATATTTGAAAACATAAAATAAAAAAAATTTATTTTCCTTGAGAACAAAATTGTTCCATCAAGAATATATATGCATATCAGTAATAGTACTTTTCTTGGAATCATTGTGGAAGGAACCTTAAGAAAGGGTTTTTTCTCATATTCTTAGTAATGGAATGGATACAACAGATGATACTATATAATAAATAAGTCATATTCAATATAGAAATTTAAATAAACTTAAAACATATTCCATTTAATCAATAATGTGAGAATGAAGAATAATATGGGAGGAATAAATAATGATCAAGTAATTCCATATTAATAATCACATAAGCCTGAAACTTATCCCTGGATATTATTACTATTAGAATAATCACATGGAAATCAATAACTGATTTCATAATAATTGAATGCATAATAATAGAAATCTTAAACATACTTTAAAGAACTCTTGTCAACAAATATTACATATATGGGAAAGGTGTCAACCAAATACCAATTTTTTTATCTCATGAGACCAACCGCTGAATTGAGTGGATATTTACATTCCTTCCCTACCCATTCCATAATAATTCAAATAAATTCATTATATGAATAAATAAAACAACTTATTCAATATGCCTTAATAATCAAAAAGTATATGTCTAGGAAGAACTAGCATATGGAATGTACATAATTTCCGCAGACACACCAATCATAAACAATCCAGAAAAAGAATAAGGATGATATGATTACAAAAAAATCATAATGGAGTGTAATTAAATTAATGGTTTTTTTCATTGATAAATAGAAATACTATAAAAAGATCATTAAAAACATTCTTTAGGAGAATACCATTTTTTACTTTCAAAATGACTTAAAAATTTTAATTTAAAGAATATTTGGGAAAAAATTTATTTGAAATGAACAATGGAATATTGTAATGTAAGCTATAAGTAATTTAACTATTATGACTGTGTAAAATTATATTAATGCTGAGTATTCTAAAACAAATATTTCATTTACATTTTTGGTAAAAATTCAAGAATTAGAATGTTTAGAAAAAAGAAGAAGATTCCCTAAATTATTTTATATAGAAGTTAAAACATGTGTCAATAATTCCATAATAAATCATTATAAAATATTAATAGTATCCATGAAAATATTTTAAATTAAACATGGACATAGAAGAAAATGATTCTCGGTCAAATAGAAATTAATGTAACTTTTCCTTTAAAAACATTATTTTGGTCTCTTCAGTACCTAAAGAGCGTAAAATAAAAGTAAAACATATAATTTAAAAAAATAACTCGAATAAAATAAAATATATTAGGTCTAATTTATAAATATCCAATAATTATTTTAATATATACATAAACATAAATAATTCCAAATAATGATGAGATTGTGAAATAAACCAGTACATAATGTCTGGCAGAATTAATATGTGCTTTTAACATCACACATAATAATTTTAAATTTATTATAATTCTATAATAGAACTATATAAATACTTATAAAATCATATATGAAATAATTATTAAATTATAATACCCATTTATTAAAAATTCATTATTAATATCATCATTTCAGAGTGATAACTATCTCATTTTTCATTAGGTTTTAGTTCAACAATTTCGGTCCTTCTACATTGATTATGGTATCATTATCTAAAAAAATAAAATAACAAAATAATTATCATATATATTCATTATATATATATATATATATCTTCATCCAAAAAAGGTAGAGATAGAAAAGTGAATTACACCATTCATGGAGACGGTAGGTCATATGTACACATAAATGTTGTTGTATATTTTCAATAGATGAAAAAAATAGAATTTAAATAATAATTTTACCTTTATTGAATCATTATTATTTCATATATATCATATATATTTATCAAATATATCCTTATTATAATCCATGTAAATAAGAAATGAAAAATAGATCACATCACTTCATGGAGGTTGTGATCCACACATACGTACGAGTGACGTTATCATTTCATAATAGATTGGAAGGCCAGAATGTAGATATGAAATTATACTAAAATAAGGACAATTATTTCATTTATGTGATATATAATATTTAAAAACATTATAATAACTATCCATTAATGATGGTGATGGAAAATTAATTGCACCACTATGTGGAGGTAGTGGTCCACACGTTCACACAAACAACAATTTCACTTCCCATTAGATGTAAAATAGGGTGAATAATGTTAGTTTTATGAATTAATAAAAATATAATTATATTTAGGATACTAAAGGTATTATTTTATGATAATAACCTAGATTTTTAGAGGGTAGAGGAAAAAATATATTATAAGAGGTCGAGTAAGCTGATTACCTCTTCTTTATGAGACTTCCCTTAAATTCCTTCTTATGGGTCATTGAAATGGAATTTTAAAAATACCAACACCTCCAAATCTAGGATATAAAAAATTTCAAGTGATTTTTTTAGGTTTTTGTTGATCAAAAAGAATAAAAGTGGTGTAAATAAAATAGAGAAGGGGTGTCTATTATAAGTGAGGGGAGGGGCATATTGGGAATTTTTAAAGTATTAAATTAATATAAATTAATTCTCATGATAAACATGAAAAAATTTAATAAAATTATAATAAAATGTTATAACTAGTCTAAATATATAAATAAAATAAAATGTGGACAACTTTATGAAATTTTTTTACCCTTATGTATTTGTTTTAACCCCTCATTAACCCTTTAGACAATTAACGTGATATCAATGTTTATTACTCATTAGGGTTCAAATAAATTACTAAAAGATCATAATTTACCATTAAAAGAACCATAGTTGATATTTTAATCAATTTTACATTCACTTTTCTAAAGATTGTAATTTTTTGAATTTTAAATTATTTAATAAAATATTGTTTATTATAAAATATCATTAATTTTATTTTTTGAAATATATAAAGAATTATAATATAATATCTATCTGAATCAATTAAGATGGTTAAAAATTAAAAGTATTTGAAGATAATTATGATCTTATTTTAATATAATTATATTAAAAAAGTAAATATATTAAATTTCATTTTTACCATATCATTTGGTTCAACACCTTGGTTAAAAAATTTAAACCTTAATCAAGGTAATGACCTTTTCACTATAAGAGGGTTATAATTTTACTTATATGGTTGATATTATCTAATCAATTTCCATGGTGAAAGTTCTAGGATCTGTATTGTCTAACACATCACATGTTTCCAAAGAATATGGTGCTTTGAGGAGGGCTATAGAATTTTTAGTAGTGTTTGGCTTATAAAATAAGGAAGTAGGGAGAATTCATGATGTGTAAGTGATTAAAGTTGTTAATGTGTTATTCATGGCTTGTGTCTGGATGGTTCATGATGTGCCTCATGATGTGAAATAAGTAAGGGATTAATAACCTAAGGTGAATTTGTTTTAGAGGGACATAAAACCATATAATATCACAACATGAATGGAATTGATGTCATGAATATCTATAGTGTACTGCATTGATATACATTAAAGTGCCCTGCATCTTCTCAAACCTGATGAATTTTCTCCCAAACCCCATGCGGCCATCATATTTCTCTTTAGGAGTTTTGGGATTCCTTCAATGGTATCACTTATTGACACTCTAAATTAAATATTTGGCGATTTTAGATACATTCTTCCATTTTCTCTCATGGTTCATTGATACAGATTCTCCCAATTATTCTTTTCATACGATTTCAGTTTTTATCTTCAATTATAATGTTGATTTCTCGATTATTTTTTGGTATTATTAGGAAAACAAATTCTTTTGAAAGATGCAGCTCATATGGGAGGTGTGATCGGGATCTACGATATTAGTCTATTATCCTGGAAAGAACTTTAATCCTTTGAGGTAGGGAATTTTTTAATTCTCTAATTTCTTTTTATACAATCGCATTGTTATCATGGTTTACCATTTTGAATAGAAATGAAATTAACCTAATAATTATCAAACTAGATTAATAATCAATCTATCATAGTAATGGAATGTTTTCAATTTCTACTATGATAATGTTTTTCCTCTTAATTTGTTAGATAATGTGATATCTATGTTGTGATTGTTATCATTTTTGTTATGTTATATATTACCATTTTCTTCTTGATGAAAAATGTTAAATAGTTTTAAGATATAATTAATTTTCTTAATTGGATTAATAATTAAATAATAAGCATGTTCTAAATAATTTAGTGTTTCTTATAATTTTAGGGTAAATAAATTGTTGAAGTGGATATTATTAATTAAATGTATTAATAAATAATAACGGAATTGATAAATAATGCGAAGAATGATAATACTTGTTAAGAATGTTGAAATAAAAAGGAATGTTAATAATAATGGCACTTATCTATGTTTATTGAAACTACTTCTTCTAAGAACATGTTTAACTATTGATAGATTTTTGTACATTGATTCCTTTGGTTAAACATAGTTGGAACCAATGTATAATGAATAGGTTAATTCAAGATGGAATACATATTGGTTGTTTGATAAATATAAATTATAGGAAATGAGTTTCCTATATTCTTAAGATGGTTGAGTGCCTTCAGATTGATCTTTGAGATATTTTTTATGTATAGAGGTTATATGCCTTATTTTAGGGACAATATTTAACTGTTGGATGTGATTATTTGATTCTTGAAGCCTTGTGGTGTTCTCTGGATGTGATATTTTTTTTGGATAAGTGTTATGATTTTGGGTAGGCTGGTGGGATATAGGGCGGGGAGGCCCAAATGGTGTGGAAACTATTTATATCTATGATGGTGGGATGAATCAGAATATGCATAAGGGTGTCAGGGATATCACTAGAGATGATTTAATGGGTTGAAGATGGTATTAACCATTAATGTGATAAATCTAGACGGTTTCTTTAAATGAAACTACTTAATGGAGGATGGCCAGGTTTCTTATTATATTTTCATTACTTTTCCCACTTCCTTAAGTGGATGGTTGTTCTTGGTTTCATATTTCTTCTTAGTGGTAGTTTCGTATGGGTTTACTATAGTAACTAGATTATATAATGTTGTTAATAATGAATTTTTTTCTTAAATCATAGGTTTGATATTGAGGGAATGAAAATGTTGAAAAGATGTTAATCATGATAAATAATGGACTCTATTTGGATTATTCCTAGAAGGCATGGACTACATGATGGTGGATAATTAATGTATCCTGACATAATGTAAATTATTAATTTAATATATAACAAATATATTAATTAAAGGAAATAATAAAATGAATAATTAATTAATGTATCTCTTTAAACTATTTTTTTCTTATAAAATATCTTGTCCATATCAGTGGAAGTTGGGTGTTAGTGCGATGATATTTATAGTTGAGTTGAGGACTAGGTTATTTCAATAGTTTATTTTTGAGAAATATTATATTATGTATACTCTATGATTTCATACGCTTCCCACCCATGTCGGATAGGGCGGCTGACACCTAATGGACTCTAGGATGGTTCTTTCCCCAATCTTGAAATGGAGGGATAGATGGATAACTAACCCCCCTAGCCCCATTGCCTTCTCTTGGTAGTTACTTTTGATAGTTTTAATGAATTTTAGTTTCTCATATATGTGTGTAGAAGGATGTTATGGCTTTTTGTTATTTCACACAAATGTATCTCCCAATATAGTATCCAAAAGGATTATTATAGGTCTAACATGTATAGGTCGCGATGGATTGAGGTAAAAAAACAATGTATGGGCTGTGATGTATTGGGGTATAATAACTGATATATGATAAAACTCATACGGACTGTGGTGGATCCTAAAAACTACATGGTTACTATATATAGATATGAGGATGAGATGATGTGATTATGTAATTGTGGGGTACTAAAAATTCTACTAAGGAGAAGAAATACCCCTGAAATCACTTTTCATAAGGAGTTAAGCACTTCTATAAGTTTATCAAGGCAAAGGGACTCCAATATAGTGGTATTTATTTGAAGGAACTTCTAGAAATTAATGTTTTCAAATAGACCGTGTACCATCACTGGGAAATGTATGCAAATAAGATGGATCATGAATCGCCAGGTATGCAGGACGATTCACCAACTGATGACCCGTGAAATGATGAACAACATGAAAGGTAAACCACAAACCACATCAACCAATGTAGTTATTTTTATAGAACATATTCATACTATTCCAAAAGCCCCTCAGTTTGAGGATTAAGAGGATGAGTAGGGTTTTGCAAACCATTATCACGAACCAATGTCCCCACAAACCCCGTTGGAGGGAGTCTTCCATGGGTTAGAAAAATACTCCAATAAGCCTCTGCAAATATGGCCGCGTTCCCAGTAGATATTATTGATTTGATCTCTATAAAAAGAGTACAGTAGAAGAAAAAACACACACTGAGAAAAGATATATATATGTAAGGACAAGTGACGAAATATTGAGGGAAACTCTAAGGTTGCATTCTAGCTTCTGTCTTGTTTCATCGAGAAAGGCATGAACCAAGAACCACTTATTCTGTAGGTACAGTCAGCCACAAACAATAAAAATGGGTAATTGAATAACAATAATGAGAACCATGATCCCAACTAGTGAAAAAAGAACTAAATAATTTTTGTGGATGAATTTCCCACGAATGGTAATTCCATTTCCCCTCCTTCAATATGGTGATCCGTGTAGCATACCTCTACGTGGACTGAACCTGAAACCACATACCCAATTGGTATATAGATATACGCCAAAGCATAATGGTGAGCCACGTACCACTTTGGTACGTGGTTAGTGATACCCATGTATGCGTACCACACCGGTATAAGGATGGCCCCCCTGCCCGCATACCACTACAGTGTGCAGAGCCTTCCCCATCCCTCATGAGAAACCAATATGCTGAATGGGGTGTTTTTGGGTACTGTTCCCTCCAGTTCCATATTCCCCCCTCTATTTCCATCCATTACGCCATAATCCCTCTACTAACCAGTTCTCTAGCGCTAGTCCAAATCCTCCTCTAAAGCCACTGGGCACGTATGATCTAGTCATCACGTGCATCAACGCACCCCATTGAGCCTACATACCCATAGTAAGCAGAGATACAAAGGCCCACCCAAAAAAGGTTCGAGCTTCATGAATGCATGTAAGGATACATTCCCATGGTAACCTGAAGTCCAACCTTGGGATTCCAACTTGAGCCATCCCCATTCTCGATATTAGGGGTGATCACTTTCTTTTCAATTTAATGAGGAACAATGATCAGTCGAAGGGGTTATGTTCCCTCTCCCTTTGATGAGGATGAAACTATTCCCCTTCCAAGAACATACTCTAGGGCCCTCCAACTAAGGTACATCCCTGATCTTTTGAGGTAGGGTTGTGTGACCTTCAATTTCATTTCACATTGAATGGCTCATCACTCCGCACCCTCACCCACAATCACCCCATCCTCTTCTGTTGCAGGATCTCCCTCCCCCATCCGCAGGTGAGGAGGCATGTGAATTTTTGAATAATTCAATTCATCTTGTTTCTCACACCGAGCATGACTAATGCATGCTTAGTGGTTTGTGAGGATTATAACATCAGAGCACAGTCTGAACTATGAGAACTTTGATTCCTGACCAAACTAGGATACATAGGACGCTTTCCAGAAGGCTCGAAATCAAAAGGGTGTCCATCCACAGAACGACCCACCCAACCATGCCCCCACAAATGGGTAGATTCCACGCTTATTCCGCACACATACTGAACTATGAGAACTATAATTCCTGAAAAAATCTGGATACATAGGATGCCTTATAGAATGCCCGAGCTCAGAAGGGATCCCATCCACAAAATGGTCCACCCAACCATGCCCCCCTCAAAGCGGTAGATTACACACGTAATCCCCAAAAATCCTAAACTACGAGAACTCTGATTCCTGATGAAAACATGATACATATGACGCCTTCTACAAGGACTGTGCTCAAAAGGGTGCCCATCCAAAAGGGTCTACCTAATCATGTGTGTCAAATGGGTAGCTCCCATACTTAATCCCCACAAAACCTAAACTACAAGAACTCTGATTCCTGATCAAAACAGGATAAGTGGGATGCCTTTTTGATGGCCCGAACTCAAAAGGGTTCCCATCCAAAAGGTCCCCCCCAATCATGTGTGTCAAATAGGCAGCTCCCATGCATAATCCCCACACAATCTAAACTATAATAACTCTGATTCCAGACCAAATATGGATCTATAGGACGCCTTCTTGAAGGACCGAACTCAAAAGTGTCCCCATCCACAAAAGGGTCCACCCAACCATGCCCCCTTAAATGGTTAGCTTCCACGCTTAATCCCCACACATCCTAAACTATGTGAACTCAGATTTTTGATCAAAATAGGATATGTAAGATGCATTCCAGAAGTCCCAATCTCAAAAGGGTTCCCATAAAAAAGGGTCCACCAAATCCTGTGTGTCAAATGGGTAGCTCCCATGCTTAAGCCCCACACATTCCGAACCATTTGGGTTTTTATTCCTCTACCTAGGATATGTAGGAAGCCTTCCTTGTGGGACTGATCTTAACATAAAGTCGCCCTCCATCCCCCTAGATGACAATAAACTCCAGAGCACCTCATGATAAGGCTAAGTTAGCATCACCTTTGTAGCAGCAAATGTATGCATGCTTACGATGATTTTGAAAACCAAGCGTAGCTCATGGACACACTCTTTGGGATTGAATGAAGAATTCACGAACATATGAACATGACTTAAATCAATGAGAAAGTCCTGAAATTGGCAACAATCCTCCACTAGAAGGTTGTGGTGAGCCTGAACTCCCATCCTCTCGACCAATGGATTCCTCAACTATCATTTGACAAATTGTCAGCCAACGAGTGCCTACCTTTGGAATGAAGGTCCATGAATCATAAATATCAGGGTTTTTTTTGGCATTCTTGGCTCCAAAAATAAACCCATTTGAGACCATCTGAGGAAGTTATATTTGAGAAGGACTGATTGCATGAGTGCTGGCCCCCCATGTAATCAAACACTGGGACCAATAGTTTCCCACAGGGTTAATTAAGCATTATTTAAAGGATAATGAAACTTAATGGGTGGAAACAAAGGAATGTTAAATTCGATGAGCGACCGTCTCTATGGAAAATTAGATGGGTGATGATCCCCACTATTCCATATCTTCACCACCCATAAACGTGCCACCTCAGAGGCGGAACAAAAATGGTGAACCCGATGTGAATCCTAAACCAAGGTGGTCGTTCTACCCACAATGATAAAATAAAAAATAACATTACAACTCATACCATTTTTCTCACCCCAGTATAAGAAAAACGAACCACCTCAGAGGCAGAAAAAATTGTGAATCCAACGTGAATCCATAACCAAGGTGGTGGTTCTACCCACAATGAAAAAACACAAAAAGGCACTGCATGTCAGACCATTTTGTTTTCCCCAATATTCATAAAATGTTCCACCTTGAAGGTGGAACACAAATGGTGAACGCAAAATGAATCTTTAACCAAGGTGGAAATCTCACGCCACTTAGGCCCCATCACCCCACAGTAAAAGAAAATGGGAAGGGGGATAAGATGAATAACCAAATATGAATGTTTTAAAATGAATTCTACTTTGACAATGTATTCTGGTCTGTATGTCATATATTTATTGTAGGTTCCCATAGAGCTCCCATTGATCAAATGATGTCCCCATGATCCATGAATATGAATGCATCAGTGATCTCACAGGTGACCGGGGCCTCAACGAAGAGCAGGACCCCTTCACCTACCCAGCATATTCAACGCCGGGTGTCTAATACACTGATCAAAGAGTACCACTGAAATGGTACTCTCTCCATGATGGAGGCCACAAGACAATTCGTCCAGTACACAAAGGTCATCCAACCACCTCTTCAGCAGCTACCGATACCTTAGTGCATGGAGGCCCCATCAGTTTTCTCAAACCATATCGGGTGCCTCTCCCCGTAATGTGACAATGAATACCTCACTTACCATAAGGAGGAAGATGAAGTCAATGATGAAGACTTCACCACCGATTCATAGAGGCCCTACCCACAGGCTCCTGCCCGAGAGCTTCGTCACCGACACCAGATGACAAGACCTCCTACCGTCGAGGAGGACCTTATGTCGAGGTCACCTGCCAAAGTCCAAGAGACCCGAGCCCCTCGAGCTTCTTACCAAGGGTAAAGAATATATAACTAGGGACACACTATCACCCTAGTTCATGAAGAGTAGATCTTACGTACTAATTTGGTGATATTTAATAAAAAGACATATGAATCTACCCTCTACACTCAATCCCACCACTGAAATAGGGTGGCAAAATATAGGCACATGCACATTTCTGTTAGTGCTTTCCAGTCCCGCCATGCAGACAGAGTGGAAAGCTATAGGAATATGAAAATATCTACTGACACACAACAGTCCTGCCACCAAAATAGGGCAGTAACTATCTATACATAGGATTAAATACATGCTAATGCACAACAAGCTGGCCATCCAAATATGGAGGCAGCCAAATATGAGCAGAGTCAAATTCCTACGGATGTATACAAAGCCCTTGAGACAAATACAGTGGAAATAGAGCAAATTAAAATCCCTACTCATGAATATGAATACCACGAATCAAATACGGTGGAAACCATAGAAGACAATTGGTGGCAGACTCGTTCCTCTGTCTCGATACATGAGAATTGACAGTACCTATTAGCAACTTATGGAGGTCCGGAGTAGGCACAAACTCTGCTTCGACATCGGAGTGGGCCTTTATACCCATTCCAACCAAAGATGTATCTCAACACATCTTGGTCATGATGGAAGACCAGACATCGATTCTAGAAAAATTCTGCTAAAAATACCAAGAAATCATTGCAACAGTGGCCAAGGTGGGAAATCAGGCCCACGAACCAATTTTATCAAACAGAATGACTCACTCACAAAATGAGTTAGTCACTCATGACCAATCATTCATCCCTCATCCATTCCATTAGGGTTGATGACAATATGCCATGACATAAAAACAACCGGATTAGGAATAAATACTCATTCCAACTGGGGGACGCCAGTCCAACATGGTGTCCCATCCAGGGCAGGAACATATCTCTGCCAAAACTCAAGATGCTTGTCTGTGTATCCTGATGATGTCATGGGATACAACAAGATAGGGACCCATATACGATGACCATTACCAACATCATATGGCCCCAATTTCCCACAAGAGAGCTCCCATAAATGAAAAATCACTAATGGAAACCAATAAATGAAGATCACATACATGATTAGGCTCTGCTAGAAGCCGATGTTATTGTTTCCCTCAAACATATATCAATAAAGGCTAAAGACCCCATCATTCCATTACCAAATTAAGGAAGTGCTTGTAGAAGTTATGAAGGTCCTCCCCACAATGTCGCTACTAGAAGATCTGAAGGTCCTCCACAGAGCACCCACTAGGGCTTACTCCGTGGGTGAAGAATGATCGATCATGAGATCTTATCTCTGGATGCGCATCAGGGTAGACCTCTGCTAGTCCTGAATATTAGGCAAAAAGAAGGTACTTCCCTTGATATCGTCCACCCTAATGGTCCTCTCTATGGTATACGCTGTAGATATGCTTCTCACTATAGTCGAACATCAAGTCATGATAGTAGTCCTCTCTATGATGATGATCATTGCAAAGGCCCTCCCCACAATGAAAATTGATGTGAAGGTCCTCCCAAAAGTAACAACAAACAATGAGAAGGTCCTCCCCTCATTGTATTACTTCCCAAAGGTCCTCCCTAGGATGTACACTGCAGAAATTCTCCTTTCAGTGAGATATCAAGTCATGATGGTAGTCCTCGCCGTGATGATAGTCATTGTGAAGGCCCCCCCTAAAAAACAATTACTATTAAGGTCCTCCGCAAAGTGATATCAAGAATCAAGAAGGTCCTCCGCTTGCAAGTCCACCCTAAAGGTCCTCCCTAGGGTACACGCCATTAGGATAATTCCCATAGCCAGGAATCAATTTTCCATTGTAGTCTTCACCATTACAACACCACAAGCGAAGGTCCTCCTCACAACCAAAATACATGCTGGCAAGAAGGTCGTCCCCTTTTAAGAATAAATATGAGAAATCCCTCTTATTCTGAGGTTCTCAAAAAAGATCCAGACACATCGGGCACTCCGCCTATAACGAGTGATATTCTTTCTCAACAAGAGGATGGCCTAGGGCAATGCTCATCATCCAAGCCACCCATGCGGCGTTCAGAAATTGATGAGGTAACCACCATCCTAGTCTCTTGGAACAAAATCATCAACAAGAAGTCGATATGGGAATATCAAGTAGATGATCCTCTAAATGAAAAACAACATGATATGTTGCTTGCAAGAAGACAACTAGCTAGGGATAATATACCAGCGATGTATTTCCCTACAACGACTTCTCACTTCGTCATACCAGGGGAACTATCAAGGGAATGAATGTATGACATTCACCTTAATATATCAACAAATCATTGAAAGCTGAAAGAAAAATTCCTACCTTATGAAGGGTATACAGATCATGTCTGCACAAATAGGGGAGAATCGCCATCTGATTGACTTGGAAGCCCTCCCGTCTACAAGGTTGCCATAATAAGAAAAGAAAAATAAGAACCATGAAATGGATTGCCTCCATGCACTGCATAAATTGTGTCACCTCATTGGAAATTCCCCGGCTAGAGTTCAAATTTGGGGGTGGGGAGAACATGGATCTTTAAACTTTACCCCACGTCCAGTCCAGTAGGCCCCAATGGAAATGAAATCATGTAATGTTATTATCCAGAAAAAACAATCAAATGAAAACCCTGCTATGGAAATATGGGATACTCAACAAAAACCAGACTAAAGTAAGTCTGAAAAGTGTCAGGACCAAAGAGGTAAACAAATAGAAAAACATCTGAGTTATCAAACGAAGGAAATCTAGTAGTCTTCCTACATAAGGTAATCCAAGAAAAAAGCATTGATCATGTCATAAAAAGACCATAGACCCCATATAGGCCCAATTCCACACTTAGCTTACAACCACACAAGAGTCAATGAAATGAAAAGGGTGCAAATAGCAGTAGATACTGCAGCAATATGGGAACAACCCCAGTCCACAGGGCTGGGGAAATTTTTAAATCAAAATGACTCTATAAGACCAACAAATACAGGACATAGAACATCGATAAGAGAATAGAAACAACCCCAACCCACAGGTTTGGTAGAATTTGTACCTCAAATCCACTCACAGAAGACGTCTGTCTTTCACCATCTAGGAAGAACGATGGACAGAGGAGTTACCCATCAAACCCCTTATTATGGTTCGCACCCTTTGAGAAAAAGATGCATTATGTGGTCAGACCAGGGCTCCCTTCAGGAAAAATTTCATCAATAATCCCAAAGAATACCGCAGAATGGAAAGATAGAGTCAAATAAAGAGTGAAAGAAGCCTTCCTACCGTTCAGCACCAGGTACACCACCCCTAATGTAGTATGAATCAGTGAACATGGTGAGCGTCAACCCTACAGATCTCACAGGAAAATATGCAAGGGGAGAATACACAAAGGAAGATGGTTCCCTATAGAGGCATTCCACACCAAGCCTGATGGTGTGCATATCTAGAACTAGAGGGTGACCCTAAATATGGGTGCCCGCTCATTCAATCTGACATTACCTCCCCCACAATGCCCCAAAAAGCGAAAAATAAATCCATGGTCATATATGACCCACCTACTCCTCCCCAGAAGAGTTAATCCCTCAATCTTGAGAAAAGGATCACCTAGTTGGAGGAATAAATGGGAGAGATGAAACAAATTAATGTCGAGATATGTCGTGGGAGTTATCTCGCTAGATGTGTTCCCTCTGTGGAATGTCAACAGGTGCTCCCAAAAGAGGTTCCCATACCACAAGAACTCATTCCAGTGAATGAAGCCAAGTTCAGAGGTCTATTTAACCATATCCCCTAAGGACATAAAAACTACCCCTCTTTGGAAGGTAGCCAAAATATACCTAGGCAAACCCACAAATGGTGCCCCCAGCTGGGCATCCATCCCAAATTCCAATTGCATTAGAACACCCAATCTTGGACCCTACCGCACCAACTCAAGATCAAGACTTAAAATATATGCATCAAAGTAATTTAAACACTATCGAGCAGCTAATAGCCTGAATAGAATCCATGGAGGTGCGACACGCTTCGATACCACCAGAGCGCAAACCCTACCCGAGTGGGAGAGAAATTTTCCACCACCACTGAACATCAGGAACCCCGTATTTCCAGTATTTAATGGCTCGGGGGACCCAAAACAAAATTTTATGCACTATTCCTCTTAATGTGACCCCATGATGGGAACTCAAGAGAAGAAAGAAGCTATAAAACTCAGGTGTTTCATACGAACCCCACAGGGATTATCTTTCAAATGGTATACTAGCCTTCCATCCAATTTAATTACGGGCTGGGAGGACCTCTGGTGACTATTTCTATTCCAGTTCAGTTTGACGCTGCCCAAGATGACCATCGAAAATCTCATGAACTACAAGTAGAAAGAGAACAAAAGAGTCTCAAAAATCATTTCTATATGGAATGTCTTGAAATATTCCCTGAACCGGCCACTCCCATAGGATTATATTCTTGGCATGTGCTTTGATAACCTTCAAGATGAATTGAAAATGCCACTCATCCCAGTGAAGTTCACCAGTGGGTTTAAAGACTTCTCTGTCATTTCCCAAAGGATAGAATACTCCTTGAAAAGGACTAACCGTAAGTCCGGAGTGGCCCCATCGGCCCCTGGGAAAATAATGGTAAAACATGAAGTGGCTTCTATCATGCTTAAGACACCCCAACAACAACCCCAGTTGCAAGGCCCCCACCGAACCATGTGGGACCCCCTGGATAGCAACAGCCACCCCTAGCTCAACAATATGAGCGACAAAGTGCTAAATGAAATTAGTTATAATAATAAAAAATTGAGTTTATTCATTATGAGATGACTAGGTTCATGATTATTTCATAGCTACTATGAATTGTAATCTTCTTCGGCTACTAGAGCCAAAGTGAGATGATGAAGTGGGTCTCGAAAATCATCCAAATTATTGTCTATATCACTGGATAATGGGAAACACCATCGAAGAATACTTCATTTTCATGGATCGCCTGCAAAATATGGTGGACTATGTGTAGTAAAGATGGGTCCACCACCAGCACATGTGGAGTATGTTTCCAACACTGACTCAAGAGGGGAAGAAGAGTGGAAAATAGTGACCAGAAAGAAAAAGAAAATGTTTGAGAACTGGATGAACCTTATAACCATAAAATGAGTCTATGGCCTCGTCCAGGAACAATTGAAACAACCCATTATACCCTTATAATCTCTTAATACAGCACAACTATCCTCCTTAGTCATGTGGTCCTCTAATGGCCAAAAGGGTAGAAAGAAAGAGAAAGAATATGAGTTGGTACCAAAGTCGATGATAGTATTGACACTTTCAGACTTCATGAAAATAGACTTGGTTCAACAGGAACTGCCTCACCAAATGGTACAACAGGCACCACCCCACTGAAAGATACTATCAAATGAAGGAAGTCAGGCATGAACAGTATCAGATCAAGAACTGATCTTTGGGTCCATTAATGCCATTCACCTGATGGACCACTTCTTTGATGAAGACTATGGTCATAAACTGGAATTCACCGCACCCAACTGGATAGTTAGAGGAAGAGGATGTATAAGATAGAGGTTTACTAGAAGGTATGGTCATGGAAGGATTCTTATTCCTAGCCACACCTCAAGTCAAACCATTAACATCACGAAAACTCATAGAAGGACCCTCCAACAGATGCAACGAAAACCAGAATGCTTCTTCTCCCCAACTGGAAAACACCCAAGCCAGTTATCTTGGAGAATCCATTGGGTGAAGAACATGTACCAAACTACCCAAGGTATAAAAGAAAACTAGTCTGACCAAATGTGGAAAGGACTACAACACTATCGGATCCTACTACAGAGGCCAAACTAGCTACTTCTAAATCTCAATATCATAAAGTGTCTAAGAAAGAGCAACCCCGAGCTGGTAAGTGATGACTTTTAGAGTAGAATTATGACATTTTAAAATAGATAGCTTCAGTACCAACAAAGCTGTCAATCCAGGAAGTGTTGAGTTTATCTGCAAATCTTAGGGAGGCACCCAATGAAGCATTGCTAAGTCCCCAGGAGTTCGAGGCTAAATTAGTAGCTGTTGATGTGTACCGAATGGAGATCAGTCTCGAAGAATTCCACATCGTCGTCTCCTTCATAGACAGGGATGAATAATCTATCATAAAAGGGAACATCAAACCCCTATATATGTCTGACAAGATAATTGAGATTGATGTTCAGAGGATATTCATCGACAACGGCTCTAGAGTTAACCTCCTCCCACTGAGAACACTTTGTCGTCTAGGATATGATGAATATTGCTTGATACCGTGCACTACAACTCTGCTGGGATAGGACAAAAGTCATAAAAAAACTCTTAGGATGAATCAGGCTTAAAACATGGCTCAAAGATCTCATATCAAATTCTGAGTTCCTGGTGGTGTGACATAGTAAGTCTTTCAATGTTCCATTAGGGACGCCTTGGCTGCATCAACATGCCTTAATTTCATCATCATACCATCAGTGCATCAAATATTTCATTAATGAAAAAGGGATGCTGCACACTAATATATCCCCATTTGAGTACGGTGAGTAGCATTACATCGACGCAGGGTTCTACGAGTCAGAAGAAAAACCCCTTTCAGTCGATGATGTTGACTGAATCAATGCCCCGAATGGATTTGAGATGGCTTTTTCCGACCCCATACAACTGATTTGGGAGGAATACGTACTACCCATCAACCAAGTTGAATGCATAATCAGAATCCTGGATATAGACTCAGTTGTTTGCATGGTCTCTGTTACGGTGACTAAGATCAAAGGCACAAAAAAATTGGATGAATCCCATATTGTTAAGAAAATCCCCGTCGAAGATTCTCCTGACCCATCTTTGGGGCATCAAACTACCCTTTCCTCAGACACTAAGGAAAAAAGGGCTTCTTTATCAGAATTGTATAATTTATCTCAAAAATACTTTCTCCATCAATAGGGGAAGATGATCAAGATAAAGAAGAGGAAGAATACCTCAATGATTCCCCTCTTTCATTTGAAGAAGGTGTTTCCACCACCGTAGATGAAATTAAGGAGATAAATATGGGCACTGAAAATGACCCAAACACACTTTAATTAGCATGGCCAGGCCTGTGGAGAAACATGAGGCATATACCTCCTTCCTAAAGGAGAATCCAGATGTGTTTTCCTAGAATTTCATAGAAATGCCATGCCTCAAGCCTGATGTCACCACCTATCAGATGGGCTTACCAGAAGATCAATGGGGCAATAAAAAAGAAGCTACAAGGACCCACCTGACACATGCTGAAAAAATAGAGGATGAAGTTGACAAACTGATCAAAGCCAACTTCATATGGGAGGTCCAATATCCGATCTGGCTAGCTAACATAGTCCCTATAAAAAAGAATAATAGACATATTATAATCTGCATCGACTTTAGGGACCTTAATCAAAATTTCACTAAAGACGACTTCCCGGTCCCGATCATTGAATTGTTGATTGATGCAACAACCAGATATGAATCCTTCTCCATCATGGAAGAATATTCTGGGTACAATCAAATCCATATTTCCTGAGGATACGAAGAAGATACCTTTATTAAGGCCCCTCAGAGGGTGTTTTGTTATAAAGTGATTCCCTAAAGAATGTTGGTGCCACATATCAGCGTGCCATACATCACATCTTCAACCCTTTTTGGAAAAATTCGTTGAGTGTTCTGTCAATGACCTGGTGGTTAATTCATGAAAGTGTTCAAAACAACTATCTGAACTTGAAACCATCTTCAACAAATTGAGATAGCACTGTTTAGAGATGACCCCCCTGAATCGCACCTCTGGCATTACCTCGAGAAAATTTCGCAGCTTTATTATACTCCATCATGGAATCGAAGTTGACCTTGAGAAGATGAAGGAAATTATTGGCATGTACCCACCTCACAACCTCACCGAGTTGAGATGTCTCAAGGGGAACCTCCAATACATTCGACACTTTATAGCCAACCTAGTAGGTAAATGTTTACCTTTAACCAAGCTTATGAAGAAAGGAGTTACATATGAATGTGATAATGATTGTCAATAATAATTTGACAACCTCAAAAGATATTTCCTAATACCACTAGTTCTCATTCCTCAAATTGAGCAGAGACAACTAATTTTATATGTAACTGCCCTAGAACGGTCATTCGGGGTCTTCCTCACACAGAATAATGATGCCGACAATGAGAAAAATCTCTAATAACGTTGTCGAAAAATGATTGATGCTGAAACTCATTATTCAAAGACTGAAAAAAACTACCTGGACCTAATCTTCATAGGTCAAAAGCTTAAGAATTACCTGCAACACCATGAGGTCCACCTGGTCTCCCACTGCAACCCGCTTAAGTATATCCTCAACCGTCTAATGATAAATGGTCTCCTATCATAATGGGAGGTCATCCTACAATACTGTGACATACGGTATGTGCCCTATAAGAACATAAAAGGCCATATGTTAGCAGACTTCCTGGGTGAGCACCCCTCGGAATAAACACAACTGTTGAACTCCAATATTCTGGATGAAGAAGTGTTTTCCATCCTCAAGAACCCCCAAATATGGGAAATATACTTTGACAGTGCTTCCTGAAGCCCAAAAGGGAAAAGGATGGAGGATCCCAAGCATAAAAAAGTGGGGGTGGGAGTTATAATCATATCTTCTGAAAATTCCATCTTGCCTTACTCTTATATTCTTTCAAAAGGTTGTACAAACAATGATGCAGAGTATCAGGCCCTCATTGCAGGCTTAGAGATGGCACTCAATGTGTAAGTCAAACACCTAAAAATAAAGGGTGATTCAGAGCTAGTCATAAAATAGGTCAATAATGACTATGCTATAAAGAAAGAAGTTTTAGTTCCCTTAATAAATCATTTTTGGGCACTGATGTTAGAATTACCATCAGAACCAATGCAGACTCATGTTCCCCGATCACAGAATGCTCAAGCCGACACTTTGGAAAATATAGCCACAGCCATGGATTATCCTGACAGGGATGAAACAGTTATTTTCATTGCTCACCATCAGATGATCTTGCTATTAATCTAGATCAATACAAAGGAAATTGATGAAATTAGACCTGTTCCGGAGCCTTATGGTCATACCACCAGCTGGATGACACCCGTCACAAATTACCTTCCGAACGGGGAACTCCCACCAGCTTGTACTGAAAGGAAGATGGTATGAAGGTGGGCTGTCAATTTTACCCTATAAAATGGGGTGAACCAAGAGAAGGTCCTCTAAAAATGATGTCTTGACAGAGTCATTCTCAGGAAAATTTATGGAGAAGAGACTACTGCCATCATGATATAAGTGCACACAAGAGATTTTGGAGCACACCAGTCAGCAAAAAAGCTCTCTCGCCAAATCCAGAGGCTTGGGTATTACTAGCCCACCATGATACAAGATTGTGCATTATTCACTAAGAAGTTCCATTCTTGACAAGTTCATTCTAATTTCGTACACCACCCCCTAGCGTTTCTCCACGCGGCTAAATAATCTTGTCCATTCATCTCCTAGGGGTGGATATTGTGGGACCATATCCTCCCATTACAGTTTGACAATTCATGTTAATAATCACAACCACTAACTTCTTTTCTAAATGGGATGGATCTATACCCCTTAAAGAAGTCAGGGAAAAAACATCGTCAGATTTTTGAAGGCCAACATCATCACCAAATTTGGTGTCCCTATTATAATATTGACGGACAACAATACCAATTTCTTCTCTACTGAGATGGATAAGATGTACTGGGAATATAGAATGAAGTCCAACCAGTCATCTTGCTACCACGTGGGGGACAATGGGTAGATAGAAGATTTTAACAAGACTCTGTCCGACATACATCAAAATATGGTCTATAGGGATAAGAAATCATGGCCAAACATGGCCTTTCATGCTTTATGGGCCTATCAGACCATGACTTGCACCGCTACTCAGGAAACCCCGTACTCACTAGTATATGGGGAAGATGTGTTGTTACCTATCAAAATCCATGTTCCACCACTTCCTATGGCCATTTTTGATGAACTTTATATAGACAAGCAGTCTTAGAGACTGTTTGATGAATTTGAGTAGTTAGATGAAAAAAGGGTGCACACTCTGCACCATTTGGAAATCTACCAAAATTGTATTGTACATCCCATCAACAAAATGGTTCTCCTTTGATATTTCCTCGAAGGATAAATGTTGTTAGTTCTCAGAACCCTGATGATACTAGGGAAGAATCCCTTGAAGCTTGAACCAATGTGGGAAGGAATGTATGACATACATCAGGTCTATTATAATGGATCGTACGCCCTGATAGAAAAGTCAAAAAATCTCATCACGACTCCCAAAAATGAAAAGTTATCGAAAAAATAATTTACATAAAAATTCCACAATGATAAATTCAAAGATCTACAACGTTAAACTATGAGTTGTAAACAAACAATTCCCCCTTTTTAAGGTCCAAACTCTACGAACCTAAACTATGAGTTATAAAAATAACCCCCAAATGTGTTGGTCCAAACTCTAAGACCTTAAAATACTAGTCATCATCCATTACACATGACATTAAAATATAAGGAACATGTCCTTTCCATAATACATTAAAATATGTAGCATAAAACATCCTAATTTCATGATAATAAAATGCATGATCTCACACAAAATTATGTGTGCTATGATTCCTACTCTCACAAGATATGTAGTGATGCCTCGATATTTGATCTTATCCCAACCCCCATAAATAAAAAAAATTCTTCAATCATCCCCCCTATTTGACCATATTCATAAAGGATACCCTTGTTACTCCTTGTTTCTCATACTGAGCACAACTTCTGTGAGATTAAGAATGGTGATAGAGATTCTCCTATGAAGGTTAACCATGGGGAAACATGGAGAACCAGACAACCTTTATGGGTAGAATGAAACTTTCCATGCCCATTAGACCAAGACAAACCGATTTGGGGCACACACAGAACTATGTACATCTTGATTCCTCCCCTCGTAGGATATGTATCGACACCTCAATCTTAGATCCTAGCCCAACCTCACTAGGATAGAAAATGAGAAGGCCCCCATCATATTATCTATTGCATCACACTTGAAAAGGAGACTCTATAACCACTCCTTATTCCTCACATTGAGTATAACTCGCATGAGCTTAGGACTAGTGGTATGGATTGTGTTACCCAAATAAACCATAGAGGAGTATGGTAGGCCTAGAACATGTATCAAGTAAAAGTAATGTTCCCATAAGTTTCCCTATCACATCGAAAAAACTTTTTTAGGGAACATCCAGAACTACATATGGCTTGATTGATACTCTCTTATGATACGTAGTGACACTCGGATTCAACATCATGGACCAGCCACTAGAAAAAAATGCATCTTCCCACATTCATGGGTTGGACGTATGTGGAAGTTCAAACAAGGTCACAGTGAATCATGGTCTATGTATTCTCACATTCCCAGGCACACCTTTCCTATTTTTCACACTCCATACCTTGAAAAAATGTGGATCCTTACAATCATCCAAGGCCATCTGGGATTGAAGGCCAATGTCCTGCGGACACCTTTGATTAACTATGCATATCATACCCCAGTGGCTCTAAAAATGTCGGCCATAAAAATGGTCATCAATCAAAGGAAAATTATCCCCCATGAGCATTCTCTCTTACCTCAGTATGCCTAATGGCTTTTAAGCCCCATGTCATCCCTCATGATTCAAGTCACCCCCGAGACTATGGTTTACACCTTCTATCATCACTCACATCTAAGGAACGCCGAAACACCCTGACTGCAATTAACCTAAAAATTTTGAGACCTATGTAAGGAAAATATTATTCTCACCGCACGACGTTAAACTACATTTCCAAAATCAACCTCACCACACAACGTTAAACTGCAAGGCCAAAATTTCCCCCATAGCACGACGCTAAACTGCAAGGCCAAAATCATCCTCACCATAAGACGTTAAACTGCAAAGAAATGTATTTAGCCTAAAAGTTCCCCCTAATGTTGAATTCACTATTCATAGATAGTGACACGAAACCATTGTGATCCATTTTTTCTCACACCAATAATAGCACGTGTGAGCATAAAAATCTTAGTAAGATATCCTCCGTGAAATTATGAAAAAACAACCCTGAAATTTGGTCAAATAATGACAAACCTAAGAGGTATATCATGATTCCATCCCCCAAGAGGAACCCCTTGTCCTGGCCATGTGATGTTAAAAGAATGGTTATCCCAAAGATATAATGAATACCTCACCCTGCATATTGTTCTGATCTACGTAAGGGACACCATTTTATGAGTAAATCAAAACCCAAATGTCCCCAATATGTCCTGGTATAGCTCTAACATATTCCAAACTCTATGCTTTAAGTGATATTGAATCCCCATAACCCTCCATGTATATCTGGGATGGAAGGCCGGTGTCCTGAAGACACATTTGATTGACTATACATATCATGCCCCAGTGGCTCTACATATGTCACCGACAAATATGGATGTCAATCAAAGGAAAATTCATCCCCAGGTGATTCCTCTCCTATATCAGTATGCCCAATGGATTACAAGCCTCATTCCACCTATCTTCATTAAAGGTACCTCAATGTCATGGTTTATATTTCCCCCCTTTCACACATCCTAGATGTAGTGGAACATATGGGCCCAGTTCACCTATGGTCGCTTTTGAGGTTTCTAAAAAGACATCCTATACACCTGTGTGAAGTTGATCCACATGAAAAGGAAGAGTTCCCCCACTCATTTTTGGTTACCTGAAGAATTTAAGCTAAAAATCCTTCTCTTGTGACCAGGGGCACCCCTGGTTGAAGGTCATGCACTATACTCAGAAATTTCCCATTCTCCATAATCATCAAAGGCCATCGGAGGTGGAAGGCCAGTGTCTTGGGGAAACCTTTTCTTGACTATGAATATCATTCCCCGGTGGCTCTACATAATCCTTCCATAAAAATGGACATCAATCAAAGGATAGTTCGTCCCTAGGAGAGTCCTTTCCAGCCTCTGTATGCTCAAATGACATTCACGTCCTATCACACCACAAGATTCGGAAAACTCTTGGATGATGAATTACGTACCCTATTATTCCAAATTTCCCCTAACATAGATTAGAATATTAACTGAACTGACCACTTTCCAGCTCTCCCTTAATGAAATAAGAAATGTGCGGGAACAATTTCCCACTCAAGGATGATGTGAATGTTCCCAATGTTCTTAGATACCAATACTCAATCCAAGCACCTATTGTGGCTCCCAACATCAAGATTAATCCAAAATGTGGAAAATCCCACTAGGCTATTAGGAATGGAAAGTCATTTTCTTGGGGACACATTTGCTTGAATATGCATATCATCGCCTCGTGGCTCTGCATACATCACCCACAGAAATGACCATCAATCAAAGGAAAATTCATCCTTAGGAAAGTCCTTTCTTACCTATGTATGCCTAAAGTGTCTCTTGAGCCTCATGCATGTCCAGAATCCATAAATACATGGTCATGAAAAATCCATAACCCATGTATGAAGGATACTAGAACATTCCCGAATAACAATCCCGAGTCGGGGCCTTACCCTATTAAATGGGGTCCAAGATGTTCGACATAAAACATTAGTAATAAGTTTGAATGAAAGGATAGTGAAATTCAAAAAAAGAGATGTTATACTTTCCAGAGGGGAAATTCACCAAAGGCGCCTCTGGGTAAAAGTTGAGTATCAGTTCGTTAAAAAAAATTCAGCCATTAGAAAATGTGTAAAGCTTGTTTGGTTGGAAACCCCCAAATGGAGGCCTTAGAAAAAGCCAGGTTATGCCTACTAAGCCTGTGTCAGGCTTAGGCAAAAATTAGGGTAATAATGAAAAATACATAAAATTACATGAGGTATTTCGTTTAACCTCAACAATAGTGGAATTATTCTCACTTAGTCCCTTGGATTCGAAAAAAAATTAGAGCTCTATTCAGTTATCTTAGTTTAATGATTTCAAGTCATGGTTTAAAATTAACACTTGGTCGAAATAATGCGGACCAAAATAGATGGATAAGAGATATTTAATAGCCAAATATGTCTCTTTGGGTTTAGAAAAAAGGTGGAACATCCCCAATTTGGAGTCTCTCCAGAGTAAAAAAAAGAAAGTGGTGGGAGGGTACATGCCGTAATTTGGGAAAGAGCTATAATAAGGACCGGCTCACCCTTTCCAAAAGAATGGAGAGTGATTTCCATGGTCCATCCATGGGTTGTTCCAACGAAGTTATTTACTCCATTTTGGCTTTGACTGTCGGGCACACCAGCTTCAGGATAGCTTTAAGGCCCCACCCTCTCTTCTGGACGACTTAATGATTGGCACGTAAAGAGGCCAGTTTCTCCCTCAACCTGGATACACGGGATTCGAACTCCTGTAGATCCTCCACTCGATCCACCAAAAAATCATAGGCCTTCACCACCTCGATTGTCAGATAATTAAATCCTTCTGAAATATATCAGAAGTTTGCCACATGGTTATGGGAAGAATTAAACCTAGACATCTTATCATTGTAGGAGGCGGGGTCTTCTCGGGCAATGAAAATTTGGTAAATAAGGAAGTAACTGTACTGATAATCAAATATGACATAACCCATTTCAGAAAATAACCACTAAAAATTTTCACCCTCATTAGTAAAATTCGATAGGGGTGTCTCCGTACAAGGAAACGTAGCTGACACCATGCCTCTTTGCATACTACCTCGTGTATCTCCATGACACCAACACTTTGATCCTCCCCTGCTGCCAAATGTTGGTAAGTGGGAAGTGTCACCATAGGATTCGGGAGGGACCTAAAGCTAGTCACTCAAGGTGGAAGGCTCTCTTTTCCCTTAGATGGCCTAGCCACTTTAGCCAGATGCGGAGGACTAACTGTGGTCTCTGGGATGATTGGCGATGCTCAGTTGGTGACCGTCTCATCAAGATCTTTGGAAATATCCACAGGAGAGGGGTAGTATGAATTGCTCCCCACCAAAATGGGTTATACTGATGACACCCCTCCCAGAGGCTTTTGACATTGGATCGAGCACATTCTCACTAAGAGGGCAGGAACAGGAGGTGTATCCATCTTGGTTGCAGAAGGGACGAAAGTAGAAGGCCTGGTTGTTGAACCTCTTGCGACAAAGGGAATTTGTGGTAATTTTGTTTAGGTAGGGATATGAAAAGAAATAGTCAAGGGTTTCTATACTTACCGAACTAGTTCTTTTAGAATCTCGGTGGGGTAACAATAAACCCATTTTTGGGTAGACTTCATCAATAAGAAGGTGGGCCACGTCATGTAAGGAATGATAAAATATCTAGCAGCTCCTTCATGCATCATCATAAGACAAAATTGACAAAAAAACACATGATGAGATTCTCCCCTCAGTTAAACAACCAGAAGCAACACAGTCTATTGAAGGTTTCCAAACTAACTGGAAAATTGGTGGGAGAGGTATGGTTGACAGATAACTACTCAGTCTACATGGGCGGTGAGCATCCCATCCCAAAGATTGATGATGTACGAACAATACTCCAAATAACTGCAAATATCACCTCTCAATGATCCAGGAGGGGTTGGATGCTGTGAAAATGAGAAATGACAGGCATAATTCAATAGCTCGGCCTCATCAGTAGCAGTCAGAGTCCTGGGAAGAAAATAAAAAATGCTAAGAAGAGCCAGATGAATTTCTGAATGGGGAACCCATACGGTATGCCAATAATCATAACTTGGGATGTGTTCTGCCATCCACACGTACATAAATTGTAATGGTCCACTGAGATGATTAAGAGACCTTCCATTCTTAATCTGTCATAACAATTCATAAATCCGGGCGTGGGTAGGAAGGGCCAAATTAATGGTTGACCCTCCACCAGCATGGATTTCATCATCATGGTGCAGGCCCATACCCCATTGTATACATAATGGGATGGGAAGAGCCATACACTTAAGAACATGGCTAAGAAACATGATTGGCTAAGTGAATGTGAAATGTTGGTCTGACGCTTATATCCCCATGCGACATGCCACCCTGCTTCAAGGGTAGCACAATATGACCCTCGAGTCTAGTGGGACTGACATGTTGGGTGATTTCGACTACAGTGTAAATTCAACTTAGGCCCGTTTTTATGTACGAATAACCTTATCAATGCTATGAATGGGATGAGGGAATGGGATTCAAGGGGATGATCCAGTGATCCCACATACATGAACAGTAAACTCTTTGTCAAAGGAGATATATGATTAGTGTCATTTAGTGTGGCGGCTGCGGGGGGAAACTCATCATACATCTCTCTGAGGATAGGGAGACCTCCAAGCTGGTATATGTCCAACAGACTAATCCCCACCTCTCCATGCAGTATATGAAAGGTGTTGGTACTGAAACACTGGCGAATTAACAATTCTAGAAGGATTTCTCCGAGAGGGAAGGTTGGAAACTGAGACACCCATGTTTCTTAGTGCAATTCCACCACTTCCAACTGATTGAGGGACTCCAGACAGCTCTGATGCACCCAGAACGCCCAGGCCCACTCATTGGAGAAATATCCTTTTCCCCAAAAATCCCACATGGTACCCCTAACATCATTGGGATTTTCTTGAGAAATGATGATAATGGATTGGTATTCTCAGATGTCTAGTCTTGGGAAACAATTGTGGAACCTGCAGTTTCCTTGATTCTTTACTGAACCTTGTAATATGAAAACATTTTTCTGAGTAGGAGTGGTGATGACTTATTCAGTTGGGGAAATATAGTCATGATCATGATCTCATGGTACCTCTAAAAGGATGAAAGGGATGTGTGAGTCAGGGAATGTCAGAGGCACATCAGAAGGAAGACCAAATCCTTAATGTGGAAGCTGTATGGACAATGGGTAAGCTAGTAACTCTGGTGTCAGGAAGACCATTAGAAAGTTGTCACAGAGAATGATGTTGGTTTTAAGATTATCATGACCATTCCTCCCAATAGCGATGCTCATCTACATGGATTTTTCAGCAGTATTTGAATCATCCCTTGAAGCATTCATAGAAATATCCTGAAGCTGATGAGAAGTTAGTCCAATAAGAATTATAGGGAAAAGGCTATGAATAAAATGGATAAAAGACTTAAAATATGTCTGTAAAAGGCTCCACATACTGGTTTATAAAATTGGTACATCGATAGAGAATTCCACATAAAGCATAACATGAGAAATCTACTTCGCGTACAACTATGGTACAAAGAATGAATGTGAGGAGAAGGCCCGTGAACCATTGGTCAACAAACAGAATGGTCCACAGAATTTAGAAACAATAAACCTCATCCTCGGTTAAGTTTATGTTCCGAATTTGTGGATTAAAATTTAAGTCTGTATTAATATTTTTAAGTTTTAGTTCACTAATTTATGCCCAGTATGCGAACAAGATAGCCACATAGCCTTATTCTACGTGGATTCCAGATTTTATGTTTTAAATTTTTATAGTCCTATTCACGGAATCCAAAATGTGGTACACAGATGGGGAAATAGCGAGGATATCTATTCACAAAACATATAGAGCAGTTCACGAACACAGTTTTCACAAGGATCACGGTACGCGAATGTGAAGGATTCCGAGAAATAAGGATCACTTTTCACTGAAAGAAATGGTAAATGTAATTCCTGACCCCAGTTACCCAGAGTCAGTGCATTATTTTTATACATTTTCATGATTACAATGAATCAAGTCCCGAAATACCGATCAGTATAGCCGTCTTGAAAAATAGATTACATACATGACCGTTACAATACTCATTAGAAAATAAAACACAACATAAATTATCCTTTGACAATTCCATTAATCCCATAGCTTAACCATACTTATCAATCACAACACACTTCTTAGAATCCTTGGAAAATAAAACATAAGAAAGAGGTGAGCTCAGATGCTCAGTAAGGATAACAATATAGAATAAACTCTCAAAAATAAGCATTAACATTTTAGGGAATGTATAAAACAAAAATGAAATCCTTTTAAACATAAACAGAAGCATAATGTGGGACATATAAATCAAATAACGTCATTTACTTATTCACATGGATATTCTACTAGTCGAATAAAAACATGGAATATCAATTTCCAATTTTATAACGATGGAATGCATAATGGCAGACTTTATAACCACATAGTAAAGGCCTTTTGTCAGGACTAAAAATAAGATTTTGTCAAGACCTTGTGACAAGACACTAGTTTGTCTCATGAGGCCTACCAATGCATCGAGGAGCTATAGCGGGCTCCACCCATCACTTACTAAGTCCAATGGAATCCTCATTTGAAAAGGTTTAAACATAAAATAAACATTCGTATTAAAACTCGCATAAAAAATGTCGATACTTTATCCATAAACCATTAATGGTATAAAAATAACACATCCACATTCAAACATATCACAAAATATTCAATACAATATATAATATTTTTATCTTAATAAATTAATCTTGATCAAAAATAATATCCAGTAAAGGATGTTGACATAGTTGAAAAATGATCCATAAAACTCTTTAAGAGAAATATCCCTTTTTCAAGAAATCAATTAAAAAGTGGCACAATTTATAAAGAAATTCATTTAAATATATTTTAGAATCAAAGTGTCTCATACATATTTGAAACTTTTTAAAGGAATTAACATTTTAAAACATTCATGTCCATATAAATAAATACTTAAAATCAATTTTAAAACATGGAAATTAATGAGAAAGGTTTAGAGGAATAAATATTTAAAACATTTAAAATGAGTTTTTAGTTAAAGAGTCCCATAGAAATATTCCTTTTGAAAAATATTTTATAAAACATGGACATGGATAATAAATATGTCCTAGTAAAAACTTACACATAATCAATCTCAGTTAATAATGAGATTGAGGAATTAAACCTTACCTTGCACTTTCCCTTGGTCGAGGGAATGTTTAACCTCTTATATAATGAACATAGTATGTTATAAAATAATAAAATAACCATATTTATATTTATTATATCCTACATGATTAATTTATGACTTTATACTACCCATTTAATAATGAATTCCATGTTAAATTAATATTTTGTGTATTAATCGCTTTCGTTATCGTACGTGTTTTAACTTGTTATTATTGACCGTATCATTTAGATCATGATTTAAATAATTAAAGAATATAAAACATGATTTATATGTCATATATATTTAGAATATAAATTTTGATAATATATAGATATATGAAGTGGAAGGCACCATTTATGGAGATGGTAGGCCGAACGTACGCATAAACACTGTGTGTGTTTTCATATCGTATTGAATGGAAGTAAGTGAATAAGATATATGTAAGTATATATATATATATATATATATTTCTAGTAGAATTATTATTTAATATATTACATACTTATTAATAATATATATTTTTATAATCATCATTGAATGGTGAACGTGGAAATGAATATCATCACGTCGTGGAGAAGGTAATCCATACGTACGCACGAGAGACAATATCATTATATTGATGATAAAATCATATGTAATTGGATGATATATCATGTATAAAGAATAATTAACATGTTATATTTATTATTTACATCAGTTATAGTCATTATTATACTCATACAAATAATGAAGGGTTTGAATAACAAACTACACCACGACATTGAGACGATAAGCCGTACGTATGCACGTATGGTGACTTTGTCATTTATAGGATGTATAGAATAAAAAATATGGTTGTACCATATTTATAATAACATAAAAGTATGTATAAGGTACTGTAGTTATTATTTTGGTATAGAAGAAACAAAGAAAGAGGAAGTGTAAGAAGAAAATAACTTGAAAGAGTGTGGTGAAATTATTACCTCTTCTTTGGGTGTTTCCTTTTGAATTGATCAAAAGGGATCCTTAGGTTTGCTTTATGATCAAAGTAAGGACTCTATGTCTAAGGTAGGAAATATGGGAGGAGATTTTGGTTGGATTTTTATGATTCATGTGCCTTTGGAGGTGTGATTTTTAGAGAAGGGTAAGTACCCTTTTACTAGAGAGGTGAGGGTCACTTTAGGAAAACCTTAAAATATTATTTTATAATAAAATAATTTTGGTTTCAAATGGCTCCAAAATGATTTATTTCTTGGATAAGGTGGGTATGGGTCGAAAAAATATTAAATAATAGGGTTTAGACAAGTTTATGTTACCATTTTAACCTTATCTTTTCGATTTAACTCTTAGTTAAATAGTTTAACTTTTACCGTGTTTTATTGTATGTTTACACTATATGGTTAATAAAATTTTTATAATATTCCTAAGGAACCTCAAGTGGTTCATTAATGAAATATATAATATTATTAAATCCCTTTTTCTGAACCTTATATTTTTAGAAAAAATTATATCAATCAATAATATAGTATTTATTTGAAAACTAATTTATGTCAATTTTGACACTATTTGGTATTTTGTTTTTGGGAAAGTCATAACAAACTTTTAACTTATATTGTTTTATCTAATAAACCATAAAATGTCATATTAACCTATAAAAATATCATAATTCCTCAGAATTCTCAATTTACATTTATTTAGATATTTATAATATCAATTATTTTTATATTTTATTAATAAGGTAATTACTACATCATCATTGTGTCATAAATAAATTAAATTATATAATGTCTAACAATTATAAATAAAATACCATTATGTTGGAAATAATATCTTCTTTCTAATGAATATTTATATCCAAATTTATATTTTGTGTAACCATATATTAAAAACGGTTTAGTTATTAAACTTTAAATTTAACCATTTTAACTCTTCTTTAAATAAAATAATAATAAATGTCCTAATATATTCCAAGTGGAACTAAAAGAATATATTTTATTCATAAGATTGTTTTTGGTCGAAATACACATATCCAATAGAATAAGGAAATGTGTTAGGGTAATTATAATATCATTTTTACCTTTAATTACCCTATTTACTTTTAACTGTGGTAAATAAAAGTCATAAGTTACTATTCACCCAAAATTATTTTCATCTTATTGAACAAAATTTTACTTACTTATATCAACCATTTCTCTCAAATTTTTGAAATTAAACTAATAGAAGAGGTAAACTTAAATTTTTATGCAAATTTGAAAATCTTCTTAAATGATGGGTTAAAGATGGTAAAAAGATCAATAAAAATTTTATACATCTCTTTTTATTATAAAATAACTCTAATGAATTACATAGAACTTATATATGTACTATATATCTATTTTAAATTGAAATAAATTTTTCTAAAATAAATAATTATTTAAATAAAAATCCAGTTGTAAACAATAACGCAGCGTTTTTCACTAATCATCAAAAATTGAATGTTTTCAAAAGAATATGAAAAATTCAACTGAAGATAATTTTGATATTCCTAATTAAAAAATTAATTCAATTTTACCAAATTAAATACATAGAAGTTTCAATAATTAATTTAAAATTATTTCCCATCGTTAAACCCAATATGTGAGTTTTTAAAAAGTAAAAACTATCAAATGATTGACATGTGTCTATGTCAAATTCAAATATGAAATTCTTTATAATGACCTAAATTGTATTAAATTATGAAAATATAATCTAATTATTCTTAAAAATAATTAAAATGCATAATTTAACACTATAAATTATTTTTATTAAAAAAGTTATTTTCAATTAAAACATAATTTTCAGTATTAATCAAAATATAAAAGTTATCAGAAAAGAACCAATTTTTTTTAAACTAAAATTTTTATGTCCCAAATTTATAGAAGAATTTAATTTAATTTAATTGAATATATAAAATTTTCAAATATTGGTTTTAAAAAGGTTTCTTCATTAAAAGGCGGTAAAATTTCATTTTTTAAAAAATACTTCTTTTATATGAAAAAATGAATTTGTTCTTATATTATGACTAATAAACACATAAAATGGATGTTAAAATTATATATAGTATATAATATTGAATATTTAGTTAAAAATATTCATAAACTATTTTTTAACAACTAGATTGGTTAGTTGTGGTGTGCTCGACTTGGTGTTGCGTTTAGTATAATCTTTTGAATTACTTTAATGTGATAACATATTATGAAATCTTGGAGTGTTACATTCTACCCTCCTTCAATAAATTGCGTCCTATCAATTTTAAATTGTTCTTCTAAAATAAAAGGTTAATAAAAGAAAAATACTTTTCTGAAAAAACAACATTACAAATTGGGTTAATAAAATTTAGTCTTAATAAGAGGGAAAGGGAAATGGAAAAGTCCCCACCAAATTTTGATCTCTATTAGGAAAACATTGGTGGAAATTAGAGACACATAATTGGAGGAAAAATGTAAATGTTTATAGTGATTTATTGAGGTCATCAATCACAAACAAGTGTAAAATTTAGGGCCTTAAAGCCATCAATCTATGATGATTTGAAATATCGTCGGTTCAAAAAAGCATAAGTTATTAGGATAACACAATTTAGGTTTTAAGATCTCTTCCATAAAGTTCAAGAATTAATTTATTTATAGAATAATAGGGGAAAAACTATATATGAAAAGTGGAGTTTCATCCTTCAACTAATTCAAACCACAAACTCATTTTACACTCCAAATGATAATAGAATTCAAAAATATTCTTTTTATCCTAATCGTATAGGGTCCCAAAAATAATTAATTTATAATTTGTTTTTTAGATTTTAAAAAAAACTACATTATACAAACTCAGACATCACGCATGCCAGTGGTAGTTGATCCACCATTTTCTCCCTTCGGTTGTGGGTTCAAGTCTCGTGACCTTGCCGGACGCGACGGGTTATCACCCAACAACTGGGTTGTCCTTTTTAAAACAATCCAAAAATAATCTCAATAAGTGATTTAACCTCAAAAATAGTATCCAAATTCAATCTTAATTGATTACAACATTTAGAATTTTGAAAATAATTATGTCCAAACTGACAGTCCAAAATTTATATGGAATGTAAACACAATGTAGATACTTTTTTACACATAAAAACATTTAAATAACTTCATCATGTATTCTTTTAAAACATTGTAACACCCTGAATTTCCATAAAACATTATTGATTACATTCATGCTTCCTTATTCCTTATAGAATATTGGATATACTCTTTCTATCCTAAAATGTTGTAAACTCCAACAATGATGGAATATACACACCATTAATCTGTTTCTAGGTAGTGGGGAGTATCCAGAATAATTTATCCAAATCAATCATATTTTATTCAAAAATTACTACCTCAGTACCAGAACCGTATTATGTTTTATCTTTCTATAAACTGTATATTTTCCAAAAAAATAACTTGTTATTGAGTCACATTTCTGGGTTCCACAAAATCTCAAGTCCTTAATGAAATAGTACTACAATATGATCATTATATACTATATAATTCTTATAACATTTACATCATTAATACAATACTCAAATGACACAATACTTTAATAACAACATAATAAATCAAATCATTCATATTTATCTTCAGTAATATCATAACTTGATTATTATCTAATAACAACATTTTGGGTATACTCTGATGATTTGGACATTGATTCTTGTAGTGTCCTAACTCCTTGCTTATGAAGCATTATACAATTGAAACCTTTTTCTTACCCTTGAAATCACGTACTTGATGTCATTTTTCTCCACACTTATAACAAATTCCCATTCCCTTCAAGCATTTACCATATTGATTTTTTTCAAAGTTATCACATATGGGAAAATCTTTGTTTCCCCTCTTCCCTTTATCCATATTACTCTATTACATAATATTCTTCAATTACATCCATTCAAAGACATAGGACTTGGAGAATTCATTACATATCTTATTAATGAATGATACTATTTCTTAATATGATGAGAATACATGGGTGAATATTTCCCTTTTAAATGATGGCATAATACGATGAAAGATATGATCCTTCTTAATCTTTCGATCATGCATATTGCTTGAATTCTCATTCTTTCTACTAGGTGCCATTTCTAAATAATGGCATACACTAGGTCAGTTTATGAATTGCAATGCATAATTCCAAACTTGTAAAATACCTAACTTAAATTGAAAAGATTATGCATATAATCTATAATCATAAAATGTTTTCTTTGAGGAAGTATTTACTTTGAAATAATTTATAACAGTTTTAATGAAAATGTAAATTATCCTATGAATATCCCTCGAGAGTGTCGTAACCAAGAGTAAAACAAGGCCCATTGTTGTGTACAACGATACCCCAAGTGAATCCCAAAACTCCTTCTCAGTATTTTCACTCCTAGGTACATCAGTTCTAGGGCCACCTCTACCTGCTCATATCCAGATAGGGATGTATTTTTTTGAAAATGAAAAATATATATACATTTCCAAAATTCTAGGAACTTATTCTATACTAATCCTCAAAGTTTATCTGATGGTAATGTTCTCTAAATAGAGTTTATCTAAATCTATTTCCAATATTGTTTCTAAAATTCCTTTGATACGAACTGTAACACCCTAACCCTAGTTACGTAGAGTCAGTGCATTAATTTAATACATTGGAATGATTACAAGTAATCAAGTCTCGAAAGACCGATCAGTTTAGCAGTCTTGTAAAATATATTACATAAATGGACATTACATTACACATTAGAAAATAAAACACAACATAAATGATCCTTTGAGATCTCCATTAATCCCCCAGATTAACCCTACTTATCATTCATAATACACTTCTTGGAATCCTGGGAAAATAAAACATAAGAAAGGTGTGATCTTAGATTCTCAGTAAGGATAACAATATGGATGAAACATTCACAAATAAGAAAAAACATTTAAGGAAATGTATAAAACTTAAACAAAATCATTTTAAACTTAGAATTCAGCATAATATGGAAAATATAAATCAAATAATTCCATTTACTTATTCACATGGATACTCTACTAGTCGGATAATCACATGCAATATCAATATCCAATTTCATAATGATGGAATATATAATGCCATACATCATAACCAAATAATCAAGGTCGTGTGCCAAGACTACAAATAAAATTTTTGATAAGTCCTTGTGCCAAGATAGTAGTTTGTCTCATGAAAGCTAACGATGCATCAAGGAGATATAGCATGATCCACCCATCACATACTAAGTCCAATGCATTCCTCATATGAAAAGGTTTAAACAACACATAAACATTCATACTAAAACTAGCATATGAAATATTGATACATTATCTATAATCCATGAATGGTATAAAAATAACACATCCATAGTCAAAATATCACAAAACCTTCAATACAATATGGAATATTTTTATCATAATCAATCAACATAGATCAAGAATAATTTCCAGTAAAGGATGTTACATAGTTGAAAATTATCAATAAAACTATTTGAGAGAAATATCCCTTTTTCATGAAATCATTTTTAAAATCAAACAATTTATAAAGTAAGTCATTTAAAATATATTTCTGAATCAAAGTGTCCCATAACACTTTGAAAATTTTGAAAGGAATTAACATTTTAAAACATTCATGTCCAAATAAATAAATCCTTAAAATCATTTTGAAAACATGGACATTAAGAGAATGGTTTAGTGAAAAAAATCTTTAAAACATTTAAAATAATTTATTTGTTAAATAGTTCCTTAAAATGAATCTGTTTGAAAACAATTTTATGAAATATGGACATGGATAATAAATATTTCCTAGTAAAAACGTACACATAAACAATATCAGATAATAATGAGATTGTGGAATTAACCCCAACCTTGAATTTTGCTTTGGTTGAGGGTACGGTTAACTTTTTTTATAATGACCATATTATGTTATTTAATTATACCAGAACCATATTCATTTTTATTATGTCATACATGATTCTTTTATGACTTTATACTAGCCATTTAATAATTATTTCCATGTTAAATTGACATTTCGGGTAATAATCGCTTTCTTTATCATACGTGTTTTAAATTTTTATTCTTGAACGTATCATTTAGGTCATGATTTAAATACTTTCAGAATTAAATCCTTGATTTATATATCATATATATTTATAATATAAATATTTATAATAGATAGATATATGAAATAGAAGGCACTGTTTATGGAGACGGTATGTTGTACGTATGCATAAACAATGTTTCTGTTTTCATATCATATTGAATAGAAGTAAGTAAATAAGATATAGGTAAGTATATACATACATAAATACATAAATATGTCTCAGTTATAATTATTATGTTTTATATTACATACTTTTTAATAATATATATTTTTATAATCATCGTTGAATGGTGAATGTGGAAATGAATCTCATCGCGTCGTGGAGACGGTAATCCGTATGTACGCACGAGTGACAATATCATTCTATTAATGGTGAAATAATATGTAATTTTATGGTATATTATATATACAGAATCATTAACATGTTATATTTATTATTAAATCTGTTATACTATTTTTATACCAATCCAAATAATGAAGTGTTTTAATAACAAACTACACCACGACGTGGAGACGGTAAGCAGTATGTACACACATATGGTGACTTTTTCATTTATAGGATAGATATAATAAAAAATATGGTTATACCATATTTATATTAAAATAATAGTATGTATAAGGTAATAGAGAAATTATTTTTGTATGAAAAAAAACGAAAGAGGAAGAGTAAGATGAAAATAACTTGAAAGAGGGTGGTGGAATTATTACCTCTTCTTCAGGTTTTTCCTTTTGAATTGATCAAAATTTCTCCATATTTTGTATTTATGTTCAATGTAAGGCCTCTATGATGAAGGGAGGAAAGTGGGGTGGTGATTTGGGAAGGTTTTGGCCGAGCCAAATGGCTTTTGAGGTGTGGTTTTGAGAGAAGCGGAAGCACTATTTTATAAGAGAGTTGAGGGTCACTTTTGGAAAAGCTTGAAATATTATTTTATAATAAAATAATTTTTGGATTATAATGGATAGAAAATGATATATTTATAGGATAAGGTGTGTATGGGTACAAAAATTCTCAACCAATAGGTTTTAGACATGTTTAGGGTACAATTTTAACCTTATATTTTAGATTTTACTCTTAGTTAAATAGTTTAACTTTTAGTGTGTCTTCTTGTATTCTTACACTATATGGTTAATTAACCTACTCTAAACTTCAAAGAGATAATCAAGTCATTAATTAATGACATATATAATATTATTAAATCCCTTTATCTGAACCTTATATTGTTAAGAATATTGTATCAATCAATAATATATTATTTGTTTTAAAAACTAATTTATGTCAATTTTGACAATATTTGGTTTTTTAGAGTCATAAAAACCTTATCACATAGATAATAATTTATCTAATGAACCCTAACATGTCATATTAATCTATTAAATTATTTTAATTCATCAAAAGTGTTAATATACATTTATTTGAATATTTATAATATCTAGTATTTTAATATTTCATTAATAAGTTAATTACTACATCATCATTTGTGTCATAAATATATTAAATTATTTAACGTATAAAAATTATAAATAACCAAAATTATATAGGAAATAGTTTTATATTTCTAATGAATATTTATAGCCGAATTTATATTGTGTGTAACCTTATATTAAAAATGGTTTAGTTATTAACTGTTGAATTTAACACTTTTAACTCTTCTAAAAATAAAATAATAATATATGTAAGAATCTAATTCAAGTGGACCTAAATGATTATATTTTATTAGTAAGGTTATTTTTGGTCAGAATAAACTTATCTTATAGAATTGGTACATTTTTTATGGTAATTATAAAATCATTTTTACCTTTAATTACTCTATTTAATTTTAACTGTGGTAAATAAAAGTCATAAGTTTTTATTCACCAAAAATTATTTTTATCTTATTGAACCACATTTTACTACATGATATCAATTTAATCTCTTTTATTTTTGAAATTAAATTCCGAGAAGCTGTAAAATTATGTTTTATGCAAATTTTTAAATGCTCATAGAAGGTGGGAAAAAGACGGTAAAAAGTTCAATAAACATTTATACATCTAGATTTGTCATAAAATGACTCCAATTAATTACATTTAACTTATATAGGTATTATATATATATTTTTACTTAAAAAAATTAATGAAAATAAATACTTATTTAAATAAAATGTCGATTTTTAACAATAATGTAGTGTTTTCACTATTCATCCTAAATTGAATGTATTTAGATGAATAAAAAAAATTCACCCTAAGCTAATTTTTATATTCCTAATTCAAAAATGAATTTTATTTTACCAAATTAAAAACATATAAGTTTAATTAATTAATTTAAAATTAATTTATGTTGTCAAAGCCAAAATGTGGGTTTTTAAAAAGTAAAAACTATCAAATGATGGACATGTGTTTATGTCAAATTTAAATTTGAAATTACTTATAATGACCTACATTGTATTAAATGATAAAAATACAATCTAATTATTTTTCAAAACAATTCAAATGAATAATTTAACACTATAAATTATTTCGATTAAAAAAGACGTTTTCAATTTAAACATATTATTTTTCACTACTAATCAAAATATAAAAGTTATCAGAAAAGTACCAAAAAAAATTTCAGAACTAAATTTTTTTGTCCCACCATTATAGAAGAACTTAATTTAACTAAATTTAATATATAAAAGTGTCAAATATTGGTTTTAAAAAGGTTTTTCCATTAATGGTGGTAAAATTTCATTTTTTGAAAAATACTTCTTTTATCCAAAAAATGAATTTGTACTTATATTATATTTAAGAAAAACATAATATGGATGTTAAAATTATATATACTATTTATTATTCAAAATGAAGTTAATAATATTCATATCCACTTTTTGAACGGTTAGTTTGGAAAGATGTGGTGCGCTCAAACTCGGTGTTACGTGTAGCATAATCTATTGAATTACTTTATTGAGATAATGTACTATGAAATATTGGGGTATTATAGTAAAAGACAAATTATATGGACTCCTATATATAGGTGTGGTCCCCTCTAACTGGGTCTACCTGTTCTACCATGAACCATTTCAGTTTCAGACTGCTTCTACATCAGAATAGTCCCCTTTTCATTCATAACGGACACCATTCCGATGGGGGGAATTTATAGGGTCCTGAAAATTTCGCAAAGGAGAAGAAATACCCCCAAACTCACTTTGATGAAGGATTTAAGAACATATATAAGTTTATCAGGGTGAGGGGACTCAAATTGAGTGGTATTTATTTTAATTAACTTGTTGGAATTCACATATTCAAATGGTCCACGTACCATCACCGAGAAAGGTACTCAAAGAATATGGATCGTGAACCACCGGGTATGTGGCATGGTCTGTGAACCTATTTCCCACAAAATGATGGCCATCGAGAAGAGTAAATAGAAAAGCAAGTCATCCAAAGGAGTTCTGTGTGGAAGAACATCTGTGTACCATGACATGAACCCCTTAGTTCGCAGATTAAGAAGAAGAGAAGGGTTTCAAAAACCATTATCATGAACCAAGGTCTCCGCAAACCCTAGTTGACCGAGTCTTCATTGTGTTAGATAATTGCTTCAATTGGACTCAAAAAATGGTGTTGTGTGCCCAGTGGATACAATCACTCTAATGAATTATAAAAGAAGCATAGTAGAAGAAGATACACACGTAGAGGGGAGCCAGATAGATGGAAGGACTAGCGAAAAAATCTTGAGGGAAACTCAGAGGTTGCACTCCGGATTCCATATTGTTTCATCGACGAAGCATGAACCGCAAACCACTTATTCTATAGGTACGACCAGCCGTGAACCATAAAAATAGATAATTGAATTACAATAATAAGAACCACGAATCCAACTGGTGAAATGCGAACTAATGAATTCTTGTGGATGAATTTACTAGGAATGGTAATTCCCCAGACCCCCCTTCAATAGGGTTCTCTGTGTAGCATACCACTTCGTGGACTGAACCCGGAGCCGCGTACCCAATCGATACGTAGATATAACCCAAAGTAGAATGGTGAGCCACATACCACTTTGGTATGAAGTTGGTGATACACATACCCGCATACCAAACTAGTATGCGGATGGCCCTCCTTCCCGCATACTACTACGGTTTTCGGAGCCTTACCCATGCCGTATGAGAAACCAGTACGCGGAATGGGGTGTTTTCGGGCATCGTTCCCTCTGGTTCTAACCTCCCCCACTCCATTACCATCCAGTCCTCCACAATCCATCCACTAAGTAGTTCTTCAACACTAGGAAAAAGCCCCCTCCAAAGTCTCCAGACCCATATGATCAGGCCATCAGGCACATCAGCGTGCCCCGTTGAGTTTACATGCCCACTATAAGCGGATTCACAAAGGCCCTCCCAACAAAGGTGTCTGTTTTGGAATTACAATAAGGATACATTCCCATGGTAAACCAGAGTCCATCCATGGGATGCCAACGTCATCCTATCCATTATTGGGATAAGGGGTGATCACATTATTTTCTATTTAATGAGTTACAATGACCAGACGAATGGATTATGTTCGCTGCCCCTTTGATGAGGAGAAAACACCTCCCATTCCCAAAACATGATCTGGGTCCATCCAACTGAGGTAAGTCCCTGATCATTCGAGGTAGGGCCACATAACCTTCAATGTAATTTCACATTTAAATGCTCATCACTTCGTGCCCTTTCCCATAGTCACCCCAGTCCCTTCCGCTATGGGCTCCCCCCTAACCAGTAGGGGAGGAGACATGTGTATTGTGGAATCTTTCAAATCCTCTTGTTTCTCAAACCGAGCCTGACTCACGTGGGCTTAGAGGTTTGTGGTGATTACAACATCTGTAAAAAATATGAACTATGATAAATTTGATTCTTGACCAAATCAGTATATGTAGGATTCCTTCCAGAAGGTCTAAGATCCAAAGGGTGCCCATCCACAAAAGGGTCCACCGAACCATGCCCCTCTCAAATGGGTAGCTTCCTCGCACAATCCCCGCACATCCTAAACCTTGAGAACTCTAACTACTGACAAAATTAGGATATGTAGAATGACTACAAGAAGGGCTAAGCTCAAAAGGGTGCCCATCCACAAAAGAGTCCACCCAACCATGCCTCCCCTCAAATGGGAAGCTTCCACATGTAAGCCCCACACATCCTGAACTATGAGAACTCTGATTCTTGATCAAAAAATGATTTACAGTATGCCTTCCAAAAGGCCCAAGTTCAAAAGGGTGACCATACAGAAGGGTACACCCAATAATGTGTGTCAAATGGGAAGCTCCCATGTATAAGACCCACACAACCTGAACTATGAGAATTCTGATACCTAATCAAAAAAGGATACATAGGATGCCTACCAAAAGGCCCGATCTCAAAAAGGAGCCCATCCAAAAGGGTCCACCCAATCAGTTGTGTCAAATGGGAAGCTCCCATGTATAAGCCCCAAAAAAATAAACTATGATAAATCTAATTCCTATCCAAATCAGGATACATTGGAAGCCTTCTAGAATGATCGAGCTCAAAAGGGTCCACATCTACAAAAGGGTTCACCCAACGATGCCCCCCTCAAATATGCATCTTCCACACGTAATCCCCACACATCCTGAACTATGAGAACTCTGATTACTGATCAAAACAGGATATTTAGGTCACCTGGCAGATTGCCTGAAATCAAAAGGGTGCCTATCCAAAAGGGTCCACCCAATCATGTGTGTTAAATGGGCAACTACCATGCATAAGCCCCACACATTCCAAACTACATGGGTTCTGATTCCTCTCTAATGGATATGTATGAATCCCTCCTTGTAGACCCTATCCCAACATCATGTCACCCTCTGCACCCCTAGATTACGATAAACTCTAGAGTGCCTCGTGATATGGCTATGCTAGCATCACCTCCATAGAAAAAAATGTATGCATGCTTACGATGATTTTTCAAACCATGGGTAGCCTGTGGACACACTCTTCAAGAATGAACCAAGGATTCACGAACAAAGAAAATGACTTAATTCTATATGAGAGTCTCAAAGGAGGCAAAAATCCTCCTCCGGAAGGGTGTGGTGAGCCTGACCTCTCTTCCTCTCGACCAATGGAGTCCTCAAGTAAGATTGGCCAAATCGTCAGCCAAAAAGCACCTGTCTTTGGAAAGCAAGTCAATGAATCATGGATACCAGGGACATTGAGAATTATTGGCTCCATAAATAAACCCATTGGATACCATCAGAGGAATTTATATCAGAGAAGGACCGATTTCATGAGTGCTTGACCCCCCCATGCAATCAACCGGTGGGACTAACAGTTCCCCCCATGGTTAATTCAACCTACTTTAAAGGACAATAAAACTGAAAGGGTCGAAACAAAGGAATGGTAAATTTGATGAGAATTCATCTCTATGGAAAATGAAATGGGTGATGATCCTTGTTGTTCCATCTCTGCATTGCTCGTAAAACCGCCATCTCGAAGGAGGAACATTAATGCATGAGGTGTATGTTTTGGTGCCTTGCTTAGGTGTATGTGGGAAGGTTTATTTTGGTGAGAGAAAGCCCTGGATAGGTGATGTTGGGGAAGAGTAGTAAAACATTAGGGAAGTGGGAGTGGGGTACCCTTAATGTTTCATTATTATATCATATTCTATATTTTATGTGATACATGGTGAGTGTTCTCCATGGTGAGGCTAGGAACTTAATATACTTGTTGATGTGAGGAGTTAGTTTCACCGTGCATTCAGTTTCTTTCATTATATTTTTCAGAAGAGGATATGAGAAGGATCACAAAGTGTATACTTTTATTCCCACCCAACGTATATATAATCTTTTTGGTAAGATAGAGAAGGATATATACTGGACTAAATATTAATAGATCATTGTTTTGTTGAAGTAGTATGGGCTTTGTGGTTTCTTCCATATTTATGTATTGGTACATGTATCATTCCATTCAGTCATTTAGTACTCTACAAAATTATATCTTTTCACTTGGGTTTTATTTATATACATTTCCAGGTAGGTGTTGATTGGTGAATCCATATTATCAATATATTAAACATGTTTTAAGGTGTATTGCCTCATGTTGTATTATTATTAGACTCTTGATGATAGACACCAACCTGGGACCTACTGGAGGTGGGTCTTGAGTACTTTCCATCTTCCTATTCTCCTTTTTGTGCTATGAGGGGTACCATTTGGGTTGGGGGGGTCATGAAAACGTGGCATCAAATTTTCAATTTGAAGGGTATAATGTATCTTGTAGTTAGGCACAAGTTTGATTGCATGGGATGGTAGGGAAATAGTGTCAACTATGTTTAGTAAGAAAAGTAAACATGAGAGGGTGAGGAAAATGTATCTTGAGGAATTGGTTAGAGGAAAATTCATTGAGAGGATGCAATCCAGAAAAAAAATGTTTATAATAATATGGGAGTATTAAAGATTCCATTTAAGTAAATCTATGCTTAGGGTTCCTAGTTTTTTGGATAGAAGAAATATCTATCAGCTATGTGTTGGTCCTAGAAATCAAAATTAAATTTCTCTGAGGGAAATGGATATCAAACCTATTATAAGGGATCATAGAAATATTTTTCTTATAGAGGGTGAGGTCATTAGTGGAGATAGTTCCTAATATTTTTTAATAGTTAGAATATGCTTAGTGTTCTACATTAGATTCATCTTTTGATTCATTTTCAGATGATGCAGAAGAATCAAGGAGTTCTAGTTTGGGACCAGAAGATAGGAGATAAATTAGGTAGAGTACAGTCCCAAGATGATAATCATCCTTAGAGAGTAGATTGATTCCATGGAGGTGGTCATAAGTGGGGTCAAAGAGGTCATGGATCATTCCATTCTTAGCTTCATGATTTAGTGTTACCAGCACCGACCATGGTATACATAGTTTGAGGTGACATTTTCTAATTTTCTATAGGGGAGAATGATTTTTTTGATTTAAGAATGAAAAAATAATTCATATCACTTATCCTTATCCATGCATTGGTACTTGATGTAGATAGATTTCCAGTTACCTTAGCATTGAATACGCATGTTGGAGGTTGATAAAAATTATATAAAGTATTTACTGACTATGAACTAGTGGTAGGGTATCAATACTCTTAGAGAAACTTCCAATATTTATAGATAAATCCATATGAAATCATCATCAACATGGATTTGTTTTATTTTGATCATAATATAGAGGATTTATTTTGGATTAAAGTTGTGTTATATGACACTGATGGAGAGACAATGGTGTATTTTGGTGACCAAGACCCTCAGATGGGTGATAGGCATGTTTTACCATTGTCTTCATTGATGGTTGAGTTGATGATGAGTTTATAAAAATTTAATCAATTAGTATTTCCCAGGGGGATAAAAGAGTACCCTAATTCTTTTCTACAAGAGTTTACAGTGTTAAACATAGACACGAGATCAATTTTGGGACTGAGATACATTTGAGGGTATCTTCTATCTTGATGTCTCTATATAATATAGATCCCGCTATGTTGAAATATTTGTGATCATAGCTTAATGATCTATTGCAGTGATGCTTTGTTTGGATTAGTGTACCACCTTGAGGTTCAATAGTTTTTTCATAAAGAATTAAAATGTTAGTTTGTGTTTTTTATCTATTATTATCTCCTCTACCAGTTGAATGTGAATAACTACTATCCTATTCCTTGGATTGATGACATATTCGATTAGCTGAATGGACCAAGTTGGTTCTTGAAGATCAATCTATGATTAGAATATCAGTTGATGTGGGTGAATGATGTGAATATTTAGAAGATTTTTATCTGTTTTCATCACGGGAATTATGAGTACATTTTTATAACCTTTTGTGTGATGAATTATCTAGCCATGTTAATGGGGTTGATGAACACATAATTCAAGGAGTTATTGTATAAGTTTGTGGTGGTTTTCATTGATGAAATCCTTTTATACTCCCTATATGAGGAGTATCATGTATAGAATTTGTGTGTAATTTTTGGAGTAATTCATCATGATTATCTATTCGATAAGTTGTCAAAGTTTGATTTTGAGACTCATGAATTCTATTTCTTGGGGAATTTTGTGTCCACACAGGGGGTAGTTGTGGATCCATAAAAGATAGAGGCAGTTGTTTCTTAGGTATCCATTAAGATATTGGTAGTTTTGTAGATTTTATTTGGTCTTGAAGGATATTAATATTGGTTTATATCAAATTTATCTTGGGTTGTGACTCCTATGATAGCCTTGATCTGGGAGGATCATACTTTCGTGTGGACTAACTAGTGTCAGGAAGCTTTTTAGTTCCTGTAGGAGAAGTTGGTTTGTGCTCTAGGTCATTATTTTCTAGCAAAGGGAGTTCAGTTTGAGGTTTTCTATGATTAAACACATATTTTATTAGGTCTTTATCTGATACATAAGATATTATTAATTTATTATAGGTCTCGAAGGTTACATTCCAATAAGTGTAACTCTTCCACCCATGACATTGAGTTTGAAGAATTTGTGTTTATTTTGATTTTGTGGTGACACTACCTCATAAGTTAGTTTTTTATGGTTTTTAATTACCATATGAACTTGGGGTATATATTCTCTTATCATGACATGAACTTGCGTCAGTATGAGTGGATATAATTATTGTATGATTATGGCATCAAGATTTTATGTACTCTGGGAAAGGGAAATGTTGTAGCTGATGCACAGAGTAGTATATAATATCGTGATTCCATGCATGAATATGGAGGTTCCTAGAGAATGAGGTAAGAACTCTTAGTGCTATATCATGTTATGGGATATTTTTGAGTTGGAGGTTCTCAATTTCAAATGATGGTGAAATCATCTTCGGTGCAGCTAGTGGAGTAGTCATACTTGAGGGATTTTGAGGTGGAGGTCTTCAGGGGCTGAATTTTTTATGATTCCCAAGATGGTTGGTCCAAGGAAGTAAAATGATAGGTGTTTTTCAATAATATTATTTTCATTCATTCGATTATGAATTATATGGTTCTCTAAGATTTTTGTATCACTCCATTGGTGGTAAATACAAACATGATAGAGATGTACCAATCTTGAGTGGCCAATTTTGGTGGCCTCGGTTGAAGCATGCAGTTTTAGAGTTCGCTTCTAAATGTTTGGTAAAAAAAATTAATTACTAAGAAAAGTGTTCCTGATGGGTTTCTCTTGCAATTCGGTGTTCCCCAATGGAAGTGGGAGGATATATCAATGGACTTATTTTCCTGTTACCTTGACCCTAGTGATGATATGATGCTATATGGGAGATAGTTGATCATTTTATGAAATAAACATACTTTTTAGTGATTAGGGAGTCAATTTCAGTATTAATTTTGTCAAGACAATGTTTGGAGGAGGTGGTGTAACTCCACCAAGTCTCAAGGATGATAGTATATGTTCAGGATCCTCATTTTACCTATAGAGAGTAGATATGTCCCTATTAGTTTTTATCTCTCAATTATGCCTTAACATAATTTATCATCCCTGGATGAATAGTCAAATAGGGTAGACCATCCATACTCTTGAAGATATGTTGCACTCTCATTTCCTAGATTTTGGAGGTTCATGGATGACGAACTCTACCTTGGTCATGTTTTCTTACAATAACAGTTTCTACTCCACTGTAAGAATAGATCCATTTGAATAATTGTATGGATGACCATTCCACTATCCATTGTGAAGGACTGTGGTCAGGGGGCATAAATTCTCAAGATGGAACTAGTTTAAAACACAAAAGATACAGATTAAGTAATTTTTGAGAGGGTGAAGGAATATAGAATAGTAATAAATCCTATTCCAATCATAGGTTGAGACCTATTGAGATCGATGTTGTAGATCATGTGTTTATAAAGGTGACTCCTCATTAAGGGTAGAAAATGTTTGGTTGTGGGAGTTATATTTCCCCTAGTTTTTGGGTATTTTGAGGTGTTGTCTCATGTTACAGTTGTGGTGTATCAGATAACAATTGCCCCTTAAATGATCAGAATACATGTTATTTTTCACATTTCGCTGCTCCATCATTATCATTATGATGACTCTCATTTAATCGATTATAGAAAGATTAATTTCAATGATGATGAAGCCTTTGAGGAGAGGCCAATAGAGATCCATGACATCCTGGAGAAGGTGTCGTGCTAGCATGATATTCCCTTGGTTCTTGCATTGTGGTGTTATAGTGGCATGGGTGAGAGTACCTAGGAACATGAATCACAAATTCATAATCAGTACCATGATATGATTTATTTTTAGATATTATCTCATAACATTGTTTGTTTTTAGGAATTTTACCTTTTTGTTTAATGATATGGTTCCCTCTTGTTTATTGTTGGTAAACATGATCTCATTTGAGAGGTATCTTCTCAATGAGAGTGTTTTGGACTAGGTTTTTAGTCTATCATGGTTTCATATTGTCCCTCAAATGAGGTGGTTAATCTCTTTCTATGGAGATATCCTTGAGATGTTTCTCATGGGGTGGCTGTTCAGATGAAATATTTTAATTTTATATATAGGAATGAATTTACATTTTTGAGGAAAATAATGTTTTGTGAGGTATCTAATTTAAGGGCCATGATACATTCAGTATGACCCTTTTCGTGTATCTGAAGAATGTGGTGCTTAGAGGTTTCTTAGTATAGTTTTCATGGTGTTTGGTTGCTAAAAATTTGGAAATAAGGGTAATTTATGATGTGTAGGGGTTGCACATCATGAATTTCTGATTCAAATATTTTGTGATGCTAGTTCACATGGTTCCTCTTTAAGTCAAATAAATTGGGGTTGAATAGTCTAAGGTGACACATCTTTTTTGGTGGTACAAATAACTAAATACTTTCAGGACATGAAAGGGTTATATGCTGTTAATATGTAATTTAAAACATTCCAATATAAGTTTTGGTGCCTGTGGTTTTCTAAAACCATATGGATTATCTCCCAAACCCCATGCATCCAATGACTCTCACTTCAAGATTTTTAGGATTCCTTCAATGAGGATGAATTCTTATCTTCCCATAATCTATCTATAGAGATATAAGGTTCGTTATACCTTTCTCTATCAAGCTTATATGATCTGGATCCTACCATTTCATATTTTCATTCGATGTAGGATTATCTTCATTATTTTAATAGAGTATTCTTGGTTTTTTTGTTTGTGATGTTGTGGTATAACTTCCTTGTAAATATGTAGATATTTTGGGAGGGGTGATGGAGATCTATGATGTTGGTGCATTCTCATGAGAAGAACGTTGATTCCCTTGAGTTAGGGGATTCTTTTATTCTCCTATTTATTTATTTACAATTGATAATTTATTATGGTCTATCCCTTTGGAATAAATAGAATTAACCAAATAATTATTTAACTAGATTAACAATGGATTGGTTTCAACATTCACAAGTTGATGCTTTCTAGTATGATAATGGTTTTACTATTTATTTTCTAGAAAGTGTGCTATCTATGTTATGATTTTTAGAATGTGTTTTTATTCAATAGATTAACACATTTTTCTAGATTTAAAATGTTAAAGAACATAAATCTATGGTTAATTGATTACATGGATTAAGAATTAAAAAATATGCATGTTGTAATGAATCTGAAGCTTCATATAAATTTATGGTAATTAAAATTGATGCAATGAACATGATTTATTAAATGTGATCTTCTATGGTAATTGAATTGATAAATAATTTTAGTTTTGATAATTATTGGTGAGAATGTTAAAATGAAAAGGAATTCTAATGAAAATTATACTTATTTATGTTTTTTGAAACTATTTTTTAATGAAGAGAAACAATTTAACATTTGATATATTGTTGTAGCTTGATTCCTAGGTTGACCGTAGTTAGAACCCATGAATATTGAATAAGTTTATTCATGGTGGAGTAAAAACTAGTCTTTTAAAGAGATAATTTACAGGGCTTGAGTTTAATTTCTTATTGAGAATCCAGGGTGTCTTGAGTTTGGATCTGTGAGGGATAATTTTTGTGTGAAGGCTGGATTCCTTTCTTAGTTTTATATATCCCTCTTAAATGTTCTCGTTTGATTATTTATTCCTTGTGGTGTTATATGAATGTAAATGTCTATATGGGATGTGTTATAATCTTGGGACAGAGGAGTTGGGGACATATGATATGATTTAGGGAGGGGAGGATCAGATGTATTATGAGTCCAGAATGGTTGAGCTAGGGATTAATGATGTGATATGGGGATGGGTGGCCCAAAAAATGTTATATAAGTTGATATTTGTAATGGTGATATGCATGGGGGTATGCATGTAGGATTAGATGATGAAACCAAATATGATGGAATGGGTTGAATATGGACTCACCAATTGATGTCATACAGATGGTTACTTTCTTGAAATGAATTTATTTAATGGATGGTGCATGAGTTTGTTTTTTTATCTACATTCCATTCCCCACTTCTTGAGGTGGATGGTTGTTATTGGTTTCATGTTTCATCTTGGAGTTAGGTTTTGATGGTTTTCCTAGTATACCAAGATTATGTAAGGTTTCTAATAATGTCTCAATAATTATTAAACCATGAGGTTAGCGTTGATGGAATGAAAATACTAAAATAATGTTAATAATGATAAACCATGGACTCATATTTATTATTCTTAGAGGGAATGGAATTCATTGTAGTGGTTGAGGATTGTATTTTGAAATAATGTTAATGGTTAATTTCATGGATAAAAAATGAATTATGAAAAGAAAATGATAAAAGGAATAAGAAATTAATGTATCTCGTTAAATTCATGTGTTCTTATAGGATATCTAGTCCCTAGTAGTGACAGTCAAGTGTTTGAGGGATGATAGATGTAGTCGACCTTAGGACTTGGTTATGTCCATAGTGTGGTAGTGAGCTATATTATATCCACTATGTTATGAAATTTCATATGCTGACACACCCATGTCAGTTAGGTTGACTGACACCAAATGGAGTATTGGACGGTGTTTTCCCCACCAACTCGATGTAACGATGAATGGCTGACTACCCCAGCTGGCCTCTCTTCGTTCTTTTGGTAGTTACTTATGATGGTTTTCATGAGAGTTCGTTTTCCCATTTATGTGTGTAGAGGGATGTGATTGATTTTGGTTATTTCACACACATGAATCTCCAAATATAGTGTCAAAAGGGTTATTATTGGTATGAAGTTTATAGATCACAATGGATTGAGGTGCATAATAAGTGTATGGGAAATGATGACTTGAGGTACGATACTCAATTTATGATATATATCGTATAGGAAGTGGTGGATCCCAAAAATTGCTTGGTTACTCTATACAGATATGTGTATGGGATTATGGGATGACATGACACATGTTGTGCATGTTGTGGTTCCATTCCTAGATGTCTATGAGATGTCTTATTTTTTAGAGAGATATCTCAGGATGTGAAATGTTGGATAAGAGAGACATAATAGTGGGGAAGAAGGAGAGGTACACCCTTGATGTATCATGTTTATATTCTAGGATCTCTTATATGTAATACTTGGTGAGAGTTTTCCATGGTGAGACTCAGAGCATAGTATACCAGTTTAAGTTATGAGTTAGTTTCACTATTTTTCATTTGGATTTAGCATAATTTCATTATATTTTTCATGATAGGATCTAGGGAGGATCCTATTGATTTTATTGTTATTCTCACCCTACATATATATAAACTAATTTCAGTTCAACCAAATCATGTTGGTGATCATGATGGATATTACTAGCTTGTTGTTTTTCTGGATCTATTTGGGATTTTTGGTCCCTACCATCTTTACCTTTTGGAACTTTTCGATTTCAATTCAGTTGTTTAGTACTGTATGACATTGCATGTTTGCAGTTAGAATATATATATATATATATATGATAAGGGGTGGTTTGGTTTATCCATATAATATCACTCTTCTGCATATTTTCTTAGAGGGGAATGCCTCTCATTTCATGATTATTAAACTCTCACTGCTAGTCACCAATTCTGGGCCTACTAGTGTCAATATTCAAGCAATCATTGTATCCCTTCTTTCATTGCTAGCCCAAAAGGGATATCCTTTGAGTGGATGGGGTTACTAACCTAGGGATAAAATTTTAGACCATAACACATCACCATTTTCCTAGTTGCAGTTTTTCCTGATTTTAAAATATTTTAATAAAATATTATTTTCCTGTAGTATCATTTATGTCATTTTCACACTATTCATTCAATTTGTCTTTGACAATATAAATACAAGGATGTGATTCAAATATAAACCCTTAACAAAAGGCTAATATATTATATTTATGTATAAAATAAATGAATCATAATAACTCACCAATATTTTATTATTTATAATATTTATAAAATATTTTATTATATTTTTCTATTATAAGAATATATATTCGGTCTTCGTTGAATAAGTATTGAATTTAATTATCAAATTTAAAAAAAAATTAGAAATAAATTACCATAATAAAAAAACTAAATCACCATTAAAATAAAAATTTAAAACTGAACATAATAGGTTTTTATCCTTATAAAATAATAATAAATATATTAAATTCAATAGAGTGAAACTTTTCATTTATTATTTTCTTAAAATAAAATATATGTCAATATCGAAGAAAAATGAAATCAAGGGGCCACATTTTTTATATTGGATGATAAAGGCTGGAATCCACTAATCTAATAGGATGAAGTCAAGTGTTAGTTAAATATTAAATCCTTATCACTATGTTTTAACCCTATTTAATAGATTTTACCCTTATAGAGGTGATTAATGTCTACCATGGTTACTATTCATAATGACCAAAAATAAAAGTGGCCACATTACCAAATTTATACTTGATAATTCCAAATATTGAATCCATTTTATCTAATTTAATTCACTTAAGTGTCTAATTTTATTTTAAAATTGAACCTAAAAACACAATGAAAATTAATTTTCATGAAAACAAAAGGTTTCTTAAGTATAAAATGTTTTTATACTGAACTCTAGAATGAAGATTATTCCAATGAAAATAATTGTATTATAAATAATATAAGTGAAAAAATTATTTTAAAAAAATTAACAAAATGAACATTGTAAGTTTTTTAGATGAAAAGACATTTTTTAATAAAAATTAATATTTTTAAATATTCATTTAAAAATCAATCATTTCAGAAAACTCTAAAAAATTAACGTAAAGATAATTTTGTCATGATGATTTCAAAAATTATGTTCTGTTTATAAAATAAAATTTGGAAAAAATTGGATGAATTAATTATAATTTCCACATATAAAATATAATAACAACAATTATTGAGGAAAATATATTTTTGAATTCTAAACTGATTTTAATGAAAATTATGTACTTACATTAATCTATAAAGCCTCAATAATAACAACCAATTTTTAAATTAAATCATTCTATAAGTAACTAACCTGAAAAATCATAAAAAATATTTCTTTCCAAATTGAAAATCAAAGAATAAATAATATTCTATCAAATATTACTCTATGATTTGCCTAAAATTATTTCCAAACAACATTAATAACTTATACCTGAATTTATATAACCTAATCATATGATCTTTAAAATATGCTAATAATTTCCATAACATATTTGAATCACTATAAAACCACTAAACAAACATATTGTTCCATAATTTAACAAAATATTTATTACTAAAATGAAATAACTTTCTTATCTATAAGAAAAAACATATGTTCCCAAAAATTTATAACACTTTTATCAGAATCATCTATCAACGATGATAATAAACATAAATGTTATTAATAAAATTCAACTAATTTCCATTAAATACAAAGTTCTTCTTCAATTAATCTTTTTCACTTAAACACAAGCTATACATAAGGATTACATATACCTCAAGAATATATTAAAACTCAATAAATGTATCCATGGTACTTCCATAACATAAAACCTCCTGAGGGATATATATAACATTAAAATTATGTTCAACCTTAGACTTAATTACATATGAAGATACCTAAAAAATATTAAACTAACCTTATCAGAATCATAAAATTCATATATTTTTTTAATGTACTCAAATTATAAAAATATTTTCAAATATATCATAATGGTTTGTAAATAAAGTGTAAACTAACCCACGCATAACATCCTGAGTGCAAAATTATATGGGTAGTAAGCGATCATTCAGCATACACTAGAATTATGGGTGAGATAAACCTGAGAATCTCTTTTAAGATTTATTACCCCAAGACGAATCTATTCCAAAATCACATCCACTTTTTATATTCCAAAAAATATGTATTACTGGAAAAACCACATAATCTCAACCTTACAAAAATTTTAGGTTGTTATATTATTCATAGAATTATCCTCATAGTCATTTAGTGGGTTATATTCCCTAATATATGTTTTAGTAAATCTAGAACCCATGGTTTTAACTGAACTTCCTATAATACCAAATATAAAGGCTCCAAATCTAGAAACCCAGAGTCTGTGGTTACATTATTACATTAGAACTAGATACAAGTGATTACATCCAAAAGGAATGAATAGTATAACAGTACTGGTAAACTAGATACATGATATAATATAAAGTTATATTTTCAAAAATAAAATACAATATAGTATTTTATTAGAACATTATTTTCCCATCTATTATATCATTGTGTATCAATAATAATACACTTCTGAGAATCCTAGGGAAATGAAACTTAAGAAATAGATGAGCACAGATGGTCAGTAAAAAAATGTGTACTATATAATATTTTATATAAAAAATAATGCACAATCATTATAGAATGCTAAATAATATTAAAACACATTTCATATAACTATTAACTTCACCATAAACAATAATATGGTAGTAATAAAATGATGATCAAATAATACCATATAAATAAGAACATGAGATTCAAAATTATCCATGGATATCAAAACTACTTGAATAATCACATGGACATCAATAACATATTTTATAATAATTGAATTCACAATATTGGACAACTTAAACATACCATCGAAGTCTCATGCTAAGACATCTTACAAAAATGGGTAAGGCCTTTGCAAAATACCTAACCAATATTGTCTTATGGGACCTACAAATTCATTGAGGGGTTGTAAAATTATGTCCCTTCCTTTCACTAAATAAGTTCAATGCATTCAGTATATAAATAAATAATACAACTTATTCAACATACCTTAATAATAAAGAACTATTTATATAGGAAGAACTAATATAGAGAATGTCAATACATTCCCTATTGAAACTGATCATTAAACATCCAAATAAAGAATAAATATGGTATCATTATACCATATACCAAGTGAAATATATGTAAAATAAAGGGTTGTTGTCTTTGATAAATATAAATATCATAAAAATATTATAAAATAAATTACTAATGAAAATTATATTTTCACAAAAAAAATAATTTGTAAGAATAAAAAATATCTGAAATATTAAAAAATAAATTTTTATTTCAAATAACCTGGAAAAATTATAAAGAAATATTTAAAGTGTTGAGTAGTAGTGATGGTGAAAATTTATTTCCATATTTATAAATAAATATTTAAAGTATTGAGTAGTTGTGATGGTGTAAAATTATTTCCATTTTGATTTTGTTAAAATAATGATTACATTCACATTTTATATATAAAGTCAAGAAGTAAATTGTTAAAAAATTAACAAGATGATTCCTTTGAAATATTTTTATATAAATTCAAGAATGGGTAAATTATCTTTAAAAAATAATTTTATAATAACTGATATATTATTAATTTTTTTAAAGAAAATATGGACATGGAATAACAATATTCCAAACCAAATCGAAAATAAAGTCGGGTTTCCTTTAAAACAAATTGGTATCTTGAGTACATAAAGAAAGGAAAATGAAGGGAAAAAATATAATTTATATAAAAAATATATAATAAGAAAATTTAATATTTTAATATATATATATATAAAATAATTTCCCCAATATATTCTTAAACATTGACAGTCTTGTATAATGATGAGATTCTGAAATAAACTCTTAACCTAATTCTGACTTGGTCTATATGTAATTAAAACCTCTTTGTATCAAATTCAATTTTCTTATAATTATATACCAAAAAAATATACATATTTATAATATCATATATGATCCAAATTTTATCTTTAGAAACCCTATTTATTGGTAACTATTTATATAAATCAATATTTCCAAGTGTTATCTGTCTTGTTTTTCATAAAGGTCTTGGTTCATGAATTTTGGTACTCAAACATTGATCATGGTCAAATAATCTCTAAAATTATAATAAATATATAATTATCATATATTTTTCATTTTATTTTTATTATAAATATATATTTATATTTATATTGATCCTTAAAAGGTAGTGATGAAAGATGAATTACACTATCCATAGAGAGAATGGGTCGTACAAATGAATGAAAGGTGTTATCACTTTCTAAGGGATGGAATGAAATAATATTAAACAATAACTTCAACATTATATAATTATTCTAATATCATATATATCCTATAAATTAATTAAATATATTCTTATCACCATCAATAAAAAGAGAAAATGAAAAATGGATCACATCACTTCATTGAGAAGGTAGTTCACACATACGCTTGAAAAATGTTAATTTTTCAACATATTGTAAGGTAAGAAGGTAGTTATTATATTATAATTATAGAAGTATAATTATTTCATAAATATCATATATAATCTTAAAACCCATTGTAACATTCTACAGTAGATTCCACTTAGTGGGGCCATGCGACGATGACCATAAGGCATCATGAATGCTTCCCTGAATGCTCAAGGCTACCAACTAGAATCAAGGGCCTATGGTGTGTCTATTGGGAGACTATTACCTCATAGATCAGATTGGATAATAGAGTATATTTATAATAGATAATAAATAACGAATGTAGTAGTAGGAGACACTAAGACAGTAAGACCAGTAACCCACCACATCAAAAGTAATAATAAATCGTGTAATCACTACAGTAAAACCGCCTCTTACCGGAGGTTTTTTTTCATATAGCGGCGGTTTAAACCGCCGCTATATGGTTTGGCGGTGGTTTACAAAAACTGCCGCTAAACTTGGCATCGGCAATCTATTAGCGGCGGTTTTATGCATTTCGCGGTGGTCAAAAAAATGCGTCGTAGTACCTCATTTCGCGGCGGTTTTTGGTAAATTTAGTGGCGGTTTTAAGGGATATTTAATTAGCGGCGGCTATAATCGCCGCGAAACTCAGGCGTGCTAGTCTCCTTCTTAGCAGTAGTTAAAACTACTACAATTTTCGACGTGATTTCGCGACGGTTCTAACCGCCGCTAAACAGTCTTCAGAATATATTTAGCGGCAGTTTAAACCGCCGCTAAATGTATAAGTGGTAAAACATTAGCGGCGGTTAAAACCGCCACGAAATGATGACCTTGAAAAAAATGCATTTCTGTTTATACTCCACCACTGCCCTGGAAAACAAACATAACAACACATACAACATATAAATAATAAGGACAGAATTTATGCACCACCTACGCAATATTCATAAACACCCTTTCATTTAATGTTGATGAAAAAGTTGATCCAATTAAATAAGAATACCTAAAGCATACAAAATACCTAAAATTATGGATTTAGAATGAAACACAAGATAACATCAAATTAAACAAGATATTGTGGGTCACATGGATTTATACTTACAGTTTACAGATGATCAAAATTGAAAATATTTGATTCCATAAAAGTATCCCAATGTTCCAAATGATAATTGAAATCCATTTAAGTAACATGAATACTATTTGAATTGGTAATGTCAAGTTTAGTCTCCAAAGTTATTCTTGTATCCTGAAAACTATAATATATATGTAGTGAGAGAAAAAAAAGATATAATCATCTTGGTCTTAATGAAGTATTCAATTTTAGGTGAAAATGGTGTGTTAATGTGCTGTCCATCAAATAGAATAAACCATATAACCCCATACATTTCATCTAAATAATCCTTTGTACACCATGGATTACTCATCAAATAACTGATCCAATATTATCATATGGAACTGTGTTCAAAAAAAATTAATGTAACCCCACTATAGATTAAACGTTACTTTTACACTCTCACAACCTTATATCTAATTAGGAATGCTCTCATCCCATCCAAACAAACCACGTCACATCACATAAAATCCTTCCCGTATACAAATGGGTTATAACATCACGCCACATCCCAACAGCAGTCACCTAGGCCATCACATCACATCACATACCACCAGTAGACACATAGTCCATCACTTAACAATAAATCATACTTGTAGACAAATACACTACCACCTAACATCTCTTCCCACCCACGGACACATATTCTGTCAAATGGCATCCAAACTAGAACAAGAGTCTTAAGGTATCATGAATGTGATGGACATAATCATTGTCCCCTCCTCCTACCATCAATTACTCCACAATATATCACATAGAAACACATAACTTATCACTCATAGAAATTGGGTCTAATAGATCAATTCCCACCGGAAGGCACCATGGACATGACATCTTTTCTATGAATTCTCTAACACCAACATGTGTCACTAATTCTGAATGAAGTGAGAGGATGTGTGTGAACCCATGCCTAAATTTCACCACCATCATATTTATTGGTGAAAATACCTAAAACTCTAAACCTTTTAGTAGTGGTAATTTTACATAAATTATGCTTGGTGTATAAAATAATTGAAACATTCATGGTATATAGATATCCCACGATACCAAACCTATGTGTCAACATAAACTACACTTGAGCTTATTAGATCACCACACCATAACACAAATCAATAATCACAACCAATTAAATCACTATTTGAATCACCCAAGACAATCACAACACTATCAACACAACATTCCACTTTCCACATACATGTTTCACCACCTTTATTTTTTATCCATTACAATTCACATAACACTTAACATTTTCATTTGATTAATTTATAACATATTTATTTCCAATAAATATTTTTTATTTACTAACTTAGATCATTTACATTATCAACATAGTTCATCTCATGGATAACCGAGAAACTGACATATCCACTCCATGCTACAACTAATTCAACTCACAAAACTATCACCACAACACCACACATCCACCATTGTTTCCACACCACATTTCCCAACCCATATCACAAAATCAAATACTCCTTAAAACCATCATGAAACTCTATCACCACATACCAAATCAACGAATCTGCTACAAAAACATTATTCTACAGCCACTACACCACATCCATGACCCCATAACCATGTACCACAACCTCTTCATTGCACATTTCACTACTACCAAAATCACATACATGAAAATAGACTAAAGAATCACATCCCCTTGTACTACACAACCAATCTGGTCAATAACATCACCATACAACTTCCGAAACCATATAGTGAAACACAATAAGATGAATTATCCACAACAACACAGATAACGACTTCAATGAATATTCATGGGAATTATCACATATCATTTTTACTAATCGTGGTTATCCCCACACAAATCCCTTAGTAGAGTAAGAAATTAATATGGAACAAGGGGGGACCTTGTGGTATGGTAGGAATCGAAATATACAAAACCCTTAGTAGAGTAAGAAATTAATATGGAATGTTTTTATGAAAATATGGTTTCTAATGTGTATACCTTACATGGGGACCAGGGTTCCCAAACACAATTATACACTTATATTAATTGAAAATATTTGATTCCATAAAAGATTAATGTGTATGGATCAAAATGTGCCAAATAAGAGAGGGGAGGGATCACTACTAGTCGTTTGTCCTATAAGGACGAGGAACGAGGATTAAATGGGTTGATGTTCAGTCAGAATAAGAACCTTTAAAACATTATTGTTATAAAATACTTTATATCGATGATTGACATTATGGTTCCAGGAAATAAGGTCTCTCCAGTCTACCATATAAGTAGACATTTGAGAAATAGAGGACATATTTAAAGAGAATAGAGAATATATTAGAAGATATGTAACCCTTAAGAGAGAATCAGTTATTCTAATCAAACAAAATAAGTTCATAACATGGAAAACATTACGTGGACCACATGATCCATTCTAGGTCACGAAAATCACATAACCCATAAAACATCTTTTGATCACATCAACAATACTACTCATGGTCTGATGATGCATCGTCACCCTCTCCACCTCCATCTCCTACTTCCACCTGTAAGAACATTATATTGAAAATTAAATATTATTGCATATTTATAATTAAACATAAAACCAATAAAAGTTTGGAAACTAAATGATTGTGATTTTTTGTGATTTACCTGCTCACCACCACTCGGTGCACTACCACTGGGGGCATATCTGCTCATCTACTGATTTAAATCAGTCAACGCTTTCTGCATAGTGGATATCTGAGCCCCTTGGTCTTGAACTGTGGCTCGTAGAGAAGAAATCTCTCTCTGAGCATCTTCAGGTATGGGCTGACCATAACCAGGAGTAGATGCGGCTGGAATCCCTGATGGCCTGCTAAAGACCTCAGATGGTACGGGTCCCAAACCCATCCCGCACACTCTACCAGGATGCTTCTTCCCAAGGACTTGAGCAACCGGGTCATCCTGGGAGACTGAGTAGGACTGCCCAGGACTGACATCCCATAGTTCTTTAATTTTTACCTATAAATCAATTATCAATACATATTAACACTGTAAAAACTGATAATAAGTTAAAATTTTGACTTCATACCCCAACTTCTTTGGTAGGCTCATTAACAAAAGAGCCATCTAATTTTCTGTGAACATCCAACCACAGTTCAGTCCGGGAGGCTTCGTGCCCTAAATTCTGTGACTGCATTAAGAAAAGATAAATAAAAAATTCAATATATTAAATAGATAATATTGTATTATAAATATTTAAACTATTTGAAATATTACCAATGACATTCGGCTTCTAGAAAAGCTTTTTGAGCCCGCCGTGTGAGGGATGACTTGCTTCGCCCTGTTTGATGCATTCTGTCATGAAAGATCCTGAAATAAATAAAATGAAATTTAACAGTAATGTATCCAATGTCATATCCTCTTCACATACATGTATTAATGTAAAATGAGGATAATATAATAATATATATTTCAATACTATCCGATTCTCATCACGATGTCTGTCAACAAAAACTTTCCACTGCTCTTTCGGTACCCCACTGGGTAGCTTGTCATACATTTGTTCTAAGGTCAACGAAGTATCGTTGACATCACACCACAATATCCATTTGAAATCTTTCTATTTTTTACCGAGATTTTCCAAATTCCACTTCCGTGCTATCACATCAGCAAATGTGAAGTGGAAGAACATCTGTATACAGAAATTCATTTTGAACATATTAGTAACATGACATTCAATTAAACCATAATGTAATAAAATTACATTTATTTCAGAATCGAAAACTTCATTTTTCCAGTTTGGAGGCATATGTCTCCAATCATCATATGAAATGGGAAGGGAAATGGGCTCCGCTTCCAACTGACCTATAATCTGGCCAAGTAACCCCGCAGCATAATCCATAGGGACCCCATAAGAATCAAATGGCACGACTATCTTTTCGCCATTCAAGTTCCAAACATCTGAGCTTTTTAAGTGTTTCTCCACGTTTTTATTTTTGTCATCTTCAATGAGAAAAGAATTAGTATAAACAAAATGCAATAAATTTATTTAATTAAAATTTATACCTATGACAGTGACCCTCCAGTGTGTCCAGGATGAACTAGAAGGGGTCTGTCGCTGCCCAACTGATGAGGCACATGTAGGGGGAGTCGACGACTCAGCCTCTAATGGGAGGCTCTTTGATGGTGTGAGAGATGGTGCAGGGGGAGATGGTGTGGGGGTGTAGGCAGCTGGGGCCTCAGATGTCATGGGGAGTGACCCAGATGGATCGGCATCCGTCGCAGAACTAGAAGAAATAGTATATGGCTTCCTCCTTGGCATTCCTGTCATTTAATCAAATAAAATTAAGTTCAGAATATATATTTCAAAAAAATTATGCAGAAAAAAATTAAAAATGATAATAGATGCCCAGTACTAACAAACCATATATATATAACAATGATAATGAATGGCTGCAGAAATGAAACAAGTGGTTGCTGCATGAATAAATAATTGTACATACAATCATTTTCCCCTTCAATAATGTCGGTTTCCTGCTCCATTGCTTCATCAACTTCATTCATCCTTGTAAGACTAATATTTCCAATATCATGATGGAAAAATAATTCTGATTCCGGTTGTTGATGACATTAAACTTCAGAGGTCAAATCTTCCACTTCATCACCCATATCATACAAATCTCTTTGTATTACGTGAGTAACTACACTCCACCCTTCATCCAAAACATCATTCACATAATATACCATTTTTTCTTGCGATGCTAAGATATATGTATCATGCATTTCACGATCACCAACATCCATCAAGCGAGAGAAGTTCACAGAAGTAAATTGCAATTAATCTCTTTTAACACATCTGATAATATCGACTCATTTTCATTTGAATAAAACAACATAAAAATGTCCATGGTAGTTTAATTTAATAATATCTTGCAGCTTTCCATAGTATCCCACTTCATCAAATGTAAATATACCACTATTTTGTGTTTTCAAACCCACTTCTCGATCAACTGTACGAAATCTAAATCCATTCACATTATAAGCGTCGAACTTTCTAACTTGCTTTGTAGGACCTCTAGCAAGAAACTTCAAATCTTCTGACAAGTCTGCTCGAGTATCAGTATTCATGATCTGAAAAAATAAATATAATTTAATAGATTTACAAATTGTATGTGTCAAACTAATATTCTTATTTATTGCAATATTTATGAACTTACACGTCATGCAAACCATTCTACGAGTTCTTTATTCACAGATTTCGTTATATCATTCTCATTTCGTGTTCGTCCTCTCATTCTTTTCTTTGTTTGTATCCTCAACTCTTCAATAAATGGATCTGAAATTTCACTATTCAGCAGCACATATCTATGTGCCTGTAATAATTCCAATTCTGTCAGTGTCACATTTGAGGTCCTCCCAACTGATCGGCCAATAGCAGGAAATATTTTTTATTTCTGATGCATTTGAGATTGAGTTTATGTGTCGTCAACACGTAAAACTCGATTAAATCTTGTCTCAATATCATCTAAATACCTGGAATAAAAGGTAAGACATGCCTCAGCCAAATAGCCTTCAGCAATAGAGCCTTCTGGTTGAGCTTTATTTCTCACGTATGATTTCAAATGCCCAAGATATCTGTGAAATAAAATAATAATATTATGAATTTATTTAAATGTCAATTTTTTTTTACATAACTAGAAAACATATAAATAAAATACATCTTAATTGGATACATCCATCGATAATGAACGGGGCCTCCTAATTTAACTTCTTCAACCAAATGCACAGTTAAATGCATCATGATAGTAAAAAATGATGGAGGAATGATCATCTACATTGCACAAAGAGTCAATACAAACCTCTCCTGGAGGTTATCAAGATGAAATGGATTTACAACTTTCTCACATAATTTCTTGAAAAATGTGCATAATTGGAGTACAACAGCAGTAACTTTTTCAGGTAATAATGTACGCAATGCCAATGGTAGTAACTTTTGTAACAAAATATGTGAATCATGACTTTTCAATCCATGTAACTTACAATTATTCAAGTCAACACACCTCGAGATGTTACTCGAATACCCATCAGATACCTTCACATTCTTTAATATTCAAAGGAACGTATCTTTATCCCTATTTTTCATTGAGAAAATGGACAGAGCATACTTTTCATTCTCATCTGGCCAGAGATCGCATTTTATGTTCATTACTCATAAGTCTTTGCGAGCATTAAGATGATCCTTCGACTTTCCATGCTCATTAAGTAATGTGAAAATCAAATTATCACAGACATTCTTCTCAATAAGCATAACATCAAGATTGTGGCACAACAAATTAAATTCCCAATATGAAAGTTTAAAGAATACACTTTTTTTCTCCCATTGTTGCGTTCTGATTTCACTTGACGATGCACTTCGGACCCGTTTTCCGCTATCATTCAAATGATGAACCTTCCCAAATTATGTTTCAACATTTTCAAGCTGTTTCAATATTTCAGAACCAGTTAACAACTTTGGAGTGGTCTACAATCAATGAAACCATTAAATTTTGATTTGTTCAGCCGAAATCTATGAGATGCATCGAGAAATCTTCGATGGCATAAGAAGCACCATTTTCTACTATGAGGTAGCCATTTGGGCTCAAAATCAAAGTTACAAACGGGACAAGACAAACCCGTATAAATGTTCCAACCAGATAAATTCCCAAGCCCAGGGAAGTCACTAATGGTCCACAGTAAAGCAGCTTGCATTTTGAACATTGTTTTAGAACAAACATCAAATGTCTCAACACCGTTACTCCATAACTCCTTCAATTCTTCAATCAAAGGCTGCAAGTATACATCAATATCATTTCCAGGCATTTGTTTTCCAGGAATAATCATTGAAATGATAAAAGATTATTATTGCATACACATCCACAGAGGCAGATTATAAGGGATCAAAACAACTGGCCAAATGCTATAACTTGTACTCAAAGTCCCAAATGGGTTGAATCCATCGGCAGTCAATCCCAATCGATCATTCCTAGGATCAGCTGAGAAATCTGGATGTAATGAATCAAATGTATTCCATGATTGGGAATCTCATGGATGTCTCATTAACCCATCATTGTTATTATCTACAGAATTCCACTTCATGTGTTCGGCGGTTTTTGATGACATGAATAATCTTTGCAATCGCGGCTTCAAAGGAAAGTAACGCAAAACCTTTGCAGGTGTGTTCATTTTATTCTTCTTCATGAAATTATGTTCAGTCAGACTTCCAACATCACCCTTTGACTGCCATCTAGAAGAAGAAAATTTCTTGCAATTTTGTCTACTTGAATCCTCTCCCCAATAAAGCATACAATCATTGGGACATGCATGGATTTTTGTATAATTCAGACCAATCTTGTTAACAACTTTTTTCATGTGATAAAAAGATTCTGGGATTTTTGCTTCAGGAAATGCATCACGAATCAATTCCAATATCATGGACATTTCCTTATTTGTAATTCCACCTAGACATTTGATATGGTACAACTTCAGCAGAAATGAAAGCTTTGAATATTTCAAACACCCACTATACAACTCTTGATTTCCATCGTCAACTAAATCATGAAACACATCTTTATCAGTGAAGTTTTCCGTTACATTTGGCTCTATAGAACCAAGAGGAGGATCCAATGATATGTTCCAATCTTGATCTACTTGTGTTACAGTCTCAAAAACATCACTTGTCACATTGCAATTTGTAGCACCCTCTTCTGGTTTTTCTGATATGTTTTGATGCTGATAGTGGTGTCTTGCAAGTCTGAATGCATCATTTATGAGGTTTTTCATTTCATTTTCCATTTTCGATGAACTTGGGACCTCATTCTGTGGATTAACATCAGTGCTCAATATTTCTGTATTGTTCGATTCTCCATGCCAATCCCAACACAAATATTGACCAGGTAATTGCTTCAGTATTAAATGTTCATAAACATCATCTCTCTTCAACCAAGTTCTAAATTTACATTTAGGACATGGACATCTTATTCTCCCTTCAACGGATCGATTAGAAATCGCAAAATCTAAAAACTCATTCAAACCCTTAACATACTGAGGTGTGTTTCTCGGTAATGTGATCCAGCTTTTATCCATGAATATCACAATGTGCCTACAAAAAATATACGATAGTGTAAGATTGAAGAATCATAATATAATAAAGATGACCAATTGATCATAAAGTATGCATAATATAATAAAGATGATTCATTGATCACATTTACCACTTACTTATCATGCCCAGACAAACCAAACAAGTCAGGTCCTTAGGAGACATCATGAACACCTCATTGAAGAGCAGTAAGAATATCAGGATACACAATTATCATAACACTGTCAATCACACATTTATGTTGCCTCAATAAATTTCTATCCCCACTATATTAATGAGATACATTGGTCCACTCAGATTACTTCCACACCCTCACAAAAAATAATATAACTTTCCTGAACATCTCATGTACTCATATGCTTGGTCATCTCTATTAAATGTTTTATTTTATTTTCCATATCTAGAAATGGGATACCAGTCAGTATTTATAACACTATCGATCACACATTTATGTTTCCTCAAACAACACCCCAATGATCTGTGATCGAAACTAATCATAATGCATTCTAAACTTGAGACATTATGTGATTGTTTAGGATTGACCTTAGATGTCCTCCAAGAGTAATGATGTTTCTCAATGGTTTTATACACAACCAACCATATCAAAGTCACATTTCCTATGACAAAGAAGACTATCTGGGTACCAATCCATGTACTAAATATGTTGTGAGGTAAATTAAGTAGGCCACCACTAATGGTTTCTAATGCATAATCTAGTACACGAATATCAAACAAACAATAGTGTGCAGGTATATCAAAATTAAGTGTCACTATAAATATAAATCCATGTCACACTCAGGTTTGTTAGGAGAAACTTGGCACAATCTCAAACCTTAGAGATTTTATGTAAACATTGGTAATAATATCCACTTTCAAATGCACCAACCTAGAAAAGTTAGTGGAATACACTATAACAATACATTCCCATTTTTATAATGTTAGAAAGTATCAGTTCTTTTCCACATGTAACATTTTAGGATAAAACTATAGTTTATATATTTTCTTGAAGGATTCCCACATAAGATCCTCATGAAATATAGCATGCACAAATGAGTCTCACCATTTCCTTCCCAATCCATCAATAATATATGTTGACCCCCACCCCTTAGATTCTTTGGGAATCTTTAGAATTTTAAATCTCCTACCAATCTACTCAATCCTCTCCTCATATTTCTAGATTCCATTATCACCATGAAAGATATGTGAATTCTTGTTAGTAAATTATGATTCATGATCCACTACTCCTCTTGGGTTTTTAATACCTTCATAACCAAAGTATGAATAGTTCATATTATAACTTCCACTAAAGAAGATACCACTAAGGGATTATCCTATTAAACCCGTCTCACAAATCCATCACTTAGATTCATAAGACCTCTTCTAGTACGAATCGTCTAACAAATACAAGATGAAAACCCCTTTAGTCATGAGAAAATTCCTAAATCATAGAACAACTTCCATAATCCATATTAATTATTTAAAATAATAATAATTTTATGATTTTATAAATTCTATTAATGAAATATAAAACATAATAAAGGAATAGTTTTTTTTAAAGAGACACCAAATCTAGTTTATTCAATCAACCACAAAGACCATGTGATAATATTTTCAAAAATAACTAACCACCCATAGTAACTTGAATTCAAACATGGAGGTGAGATGTCTAGGCACCATCCCACACATATTAACTAAATTTTAGTGCTACTAAATCTAGTATACCAATGACACTAAACCAAAACTATGAAGTGTCGTAACATTCCAGGCTCAATATTCCTTTTGATATCAATTTATAATGAACCGACTAGGGAAAACTAGGAAAGTCTCCCATGAAGGTCTTATACATGGAGATGTGTAATAAAGAGACTTGAAAGTAGTATCTTGTTTTAGAAAATAAAGTTATGAAACCAAATTAAAATAAAAAATAAAGATAAACATCCGTTAGTATAAAAAATTCAATCTAAATAGGCCAAACCATAAAGATAAAATAGACAATACTATCATCTCCCTATGTGACCATCTATCACCACCAAACCATATTTATACAAAGATAGTAAACAAAAAGAAAAAATTACAAGTTCTAATATCAAAAATTCAATATCTCTATCTTTAAAATAAATCTAGTTTACATATATTTTTCATAAAATAAAACAATTTTTTAAAATAAACCGTTGATTTTCATAAAATAAACATATAAAAAAAATCTACGAATATGTTAAGAATAAAAGAAATCGGGTAGTCATAGAAAAACCCAACCATATATACACTATAATATAACTGTGCGAGCAAGTAACCATGAAAATACCATCATGTGATAAACAAATCATCAATGAAAAAACCCAACATTTGGGATCCAAACTATGGGTTTACGTTTTACACATGAAATAGAATCCCCAATCCAAGATTAAGGTGGATTAAACTAATATAACCTCTAGTGGAATTACACACAAAAAAGGGTCATAAAACCTCTTGTGGAATTACATAAAAAAAGAGTGAGAAGTATATTTACAATGCATCCAAGGACACCTAATGTTCCATGTTTTTCAAAATCTTTTTAGAAACCATGATCACATATAATAAAATAATTTTAATAATAAATCCTTTCGACTTCAAGCTTGAAAACACATTTTAAAAACAAATCCACCCTTTAAAGAATTTAGTCAACCACTTTTCGTGAGAAAAACCATTTTTGAAGAAAGACCTCTTTAAAAACATGTATATTTTCCATAAACTCCATTTAAATCCATCAATTTCATGAAACAATCCAAATAAATTAATAAGAATATAAGGAAATTTTAAATTAGGACCACTTGTATAGATACACCTACCTTATAAACATAAGGAACCTAAGATCCTTCGACAACATAAATTGGAAACAAGAAGATATTCCTCAAATAGAAAAGAAATGAGGGAAAACCACAATGGATTGATTGATAACTCATATTATTTATGAAACCATCGAAACCATATCACACAACACTACCAAACCAAGAACATAAATGATAAAGAGATTGAATGATATTACACGTACCCAAAGGAAGAAAACTCACCACACTAGTGATCAAATGCCCTAAGCAAAGAAATCTGGTAGAGGAAGATACCTAATATTATCTAAAATCTTTCTAGGATTTATGAGGGAGGTCTTCACATTGAATGGAAGAAGAGTAATATGTAAATCATGATAAAAACCATTGGTTCTAAATAATTCATGTAATGAACCCCTTTCATGGTGTGAATTCCACGATTTATAAAAATACCCAAAAAATTATCCTTAGTTTGAATTAATCCTAATCAACCCATTAAAAACTTGAAAATGTTTTATGACTTATAATTCTTCAAGATATAAACCAAACCCATAGTATCTACCCTGTAGTAGATTCACATTGTGTAACAAAGTCACGATTCGAATCAAAGAACCACGAAATAACTAAAATTTACCAAAATCGAAGGGGGTCGCGGGGGGCACCGAGAGGGGGGGGTGCGGGGGTCGACGGAGGCCGCGGGGGGTGCAGGGGTCTCCAGAAGCCGCGAGTGGTGTGGGGGTCGCCGGAGGGCGCGGGGGTCGCCGGGGGTCGAGGGGGGTGCGGGGTTCACCGGGGCGCGGGAGGCGCGGGGGGTGCGGGGGGTCGCCGGAGGGCGCGGGGGTCACCAGGGCCGGGGGGATTGGGGAAGAGGGGCGAGGGTTTGTGGGGGAAATGCGATAGGGGTGGGGGAAAGGGTCGCAGTTTTTTAAAAAAAATAGGTTTCGCGGCGGTTTTTAATAAACCGCCGCGAAACCTTTCACGGAAAATGTTTAGCGTCGGTTTTGTGAACCGCCGCCACAGAACTGCCGCTAAACCCAGGTTTTTTTTGTAGTGAATATAAAAAAACAAAAAAATATGAACTAATAATAGATATAAAATGATTATTGTGATCATGTAGATATAAAAAATGTAGTAAACCTGATATATGGAAGCAGGAATATACCACATTATACAAAAAAATACAAATGGCCAAATGTAGTTACTACTATCTTCAAAATCATAGGCTCAAACCGCTTCTCTAGTACTATATCTAAGGATACTCAATCAGGCCTTGCAATCTGTATTCTTCCCTTTATCTATATAATAAAAAATAAAGTATTATTGGGTACCAAAGATAGCCCAAGAGGGGTGCAAGATATACTCTGTAGGCCACCACCAATTGTGTGTAGATCAATATGGCTCATGCTATATAAAATAAAGAGTGTTACATTAGTAATTAATGCAATGAAATAAATAAATTAGGTTTGTTGGAATATGTTCCACATAGTACAACCATCAAACTCTACCTGCTTCATCCGAATATACATGTCTCTAAAATGAGGTAACCATCACAAGTGTGAAACATGGTAAGAGATTCTATTAGAACAGTGTCAAAGGATGGATCATCCCCAATCATGTGATTTTACTTAGTGGGTCTGTCCAAGGAGTTTTTGTTCTAAAATTTTACTTTTTAATTTATTTAACATCTTTTTATATTATTCAGAGACACCATGAAACCATAAAAGGTTATCCTAAGGGAATTCAAAATATCATTCTTGAGGCTCTTTATATGTATAACGCCTTTGGAGTCCATCCAACGAAACCCATGAATGAGATACCCAATACCACCCCATATATGGCGTAAAGCCACAAGAACTAGCCTCCATGTTTATCTCAGGTATCTCACATAGGGGTCAGAGTCTCTCTCATAGAATAGTACAACCATCGTTCCAACAAGCCCATCACCAAAGTATACCCTAGGGAACCTGTGTCACTCACCTTGATTTTAAGTGTAAAATGAACAAAGAGCCCACCCAAGACATAGCTATAACTTACATTTTAATATTTACATATCCATTAAAAAATTAAAACTATGGAACATCGAGATCATATAGGGTTTCTTTAATTCAAGAATTCTTGAATCTCCCTAGGTTTATAGAAAAAGTATGATTTGGATATCCAAACCACACCATTTATAAAAGAAAGAAATTATAACATAATTATCAAGTTGGAAAAGGAATTAAATTAGGCATTCCAATTACAACATAAGTTGTAGGGTGTAACTCATGGATCACCTAGATAATCAATTCAATTCATCAATTCAATTAATTGATTATAGGGGAAGCACACCTTATGTGGTGTTTTAAAATTTAGAATAGTGGAAGATAGAATGTCAGGATATAGACAACCACATTGGGGTGTCTCATGGAAAGGAAAGAAACCCAAAGGTTAATTCTCCACTCCCTAGTGTCACATTTTGCAAGGTAAGGCTCCCATGTTAATTTATTTAAGAATTTGGAGAATTTTTTGAAGGGGATGATGTGTGGCACAAATTTTCAGGATATTGAACACAATGAAACATGGGAAAAGCAGGTAGACCACCAAACTTAGGTTATTTAGTGATCTCTTTATACAAATTTGGAATTCAAATCAAGCTATAATAAGTGTTATTATAGAAATTATCAAATTATATGAAAATGGGGGAAATGAGGTTGCACCTAAATAGCATAGTAGAGGATAAGAGAAACATAGAAAAAAGGAAGATGATCATATTACTTAACTAAATCTTCCCAATTCATCTAACAGTGAAGGATTTTGAGTTTAGATGGATGATGGATCAAAATCCCTAAGAATTGGAGGAAAAAGAACTTCAGGAAGCAACTATTTTAGAAAAATTTAGGGAAAAAGAAAAAAAAGGGATTAAAAGAATAACATTGGAAAATATTTTTTCCCCATTTAATTACTCAGACACACATTTTGGACACATGGTTGAAAAAAATAATGCACGAACCATGCACCCCATTATTCTTAAGGAAGAACCCTGCAAGACTTAGGTGCATATTTTGGCTAACCTCGCCCAATCCATGAAGAAGCCACTATAAAAATTGATACTTCCCCTCACACGGGTGTGCTCTTGGGGTTGTACGGTTGCATAGAATCATGTATCCCACTTCTATCTTCTACCCCCACATGGTTAGGGAGACCATACGGGATAGGAAACCCAATTTATCCTAACTATGAGACCATGTTTCATTCTCCAAACATTGGGGCTGTGAAATAGGAACAAGCCCCAGACACCCCTGTAACCACCATGAATCTATTAGGTAACATAAATATGGAAATGTGAATTTAAACAAAAAAAGCCCATACCTTTGATAACATTCGAGACAATACAACCTCCATGACTAAAGAAAACACATCCTTATTTTACCATTTTGTGGTTGGTATAATGTTATCTATCAAATTTGTAGTAGTTGTTCACGTAAAACAACTCCTCACTTGCATGTCATGTCCTGTATGAATTTGTGCAACCATATAACCTAGAAAATTGGAAGGGACCTACCACGTAGGGCTTAAGTGATATGATCAATGATACGTATTAGATATTCCTCGAAAGATGCATCTAACTCTAGCTCAATATCCTCAATGTTAAATGAATGTTGTGGCTCAAAATGATAATGATGAAGCTGAAATACTTGGAAGACATTGTGCATGGAATGATACTAATGAGGTAACAACAACTTATAGACTACCAACCCGACTCTATCAATTATCTTGAAAGGACTGATTTATCAAGGTGATAACTTCCCTTATCTCTAAATTTGTATGTTCCCCAATCATGTAAAAACCCATAGAAAGACCTGATGTCCCACCTCGAACTCCAGAGGTCAATGAATATGGTTGCTATATGTATTCTTCATGGACTAAGCTATATCCACACACTTATGAATACTCTATACTTTCTCTTAAGTATCTCAAATGATATGATGACCCAATAACACTCCCTCACCTACCTCTATCCAGTATAGAGGAGAATGGAATGACCTACTGTAAATGTCCCCATACGGAGCCTTATAAATTGTTTCCTCGAAACCAAGTTTGTAAATAAACTCCACAAGATGGATTGGTTTCCCCCATGAAAATCTAAAATCAATGATGCACACCCGATGTAACGACCCATACTTTACCTACATTGTTAATACTTCAAAATTGAAGCACACTTATTACAACATATGACAAAACCACAAAGGATCGTATAGGTATAGTGTCTTTAGAAACTGGGGAAACATAAACAACTGGTTCATAAATCTTCTACAGTGTCTCCCATTTATTTCATCATATCTAGGGTCCCTTTTTAGCATATTCTACTTAATATCCATCTTCCTGACCTGGGGAAAAGAAAACATAAAAGGGTGAGCTCAAATGCTCAGCAAGGGCAAATAAAGGAAATAAAAATCTTATCATATCTTTTTGAAAATTAAAACCTGCAAAAGAGATCATAATATCTTAACATGGAATAAATCATAGAAGTGAAAATGAGATCCCCATAATCATAACATAAAACTTGAATCTTTGTGGCATGCACACATAATCATGGAAAATCATTTCTTGTTAGTCATGACTCATTGCCAAGACTATCTTAGTGGACAAAGTCCCTTTCTGAACCGAGTTCACTCCTCGTTTCAGTCCTGTATCACTGAACCGAAATAACCTTCCGTTCCAGCCATGTCTATCTCATGAGATATAAAATCATTACCCAATGCATTGGAGGGAGATATAGGTCCCACCCATCTTATAATGAATCCTTTCTTATGTGTTCCACATAATCATAAAACATACATCATCGCATAACACATATAACAAAAGTGGGATTCTTGAAACATCATGACATCATAAATCAATTCATATATGATAAAGGAATTCATAAACATAATTCCATCACAACATAGTCAAACCAATGTAAAAATATGGATAGAAACAGAACCCTTTATTATCTTAGATGGAAAATAATTTTGATAAAACACTTGAATTGAATTCTTGAGGAAAATATCCTTTCTTCTTAAAAAACATTTTTCCTTTCATAACATGTCAGACAACTTTAAAATAAAAGAAGTTGATTAAAAATAAACTTGAAAACTTGTAAAGGAAGCTTCTTTGAAGTAATGTTTTAAAAATCCATTCATGCTGTATAAGTTAAAAAAAACATTCTTCGTACTTTTGTCGGAAAAGTCAAAAAGTACCTCGTACGGAAAAACGACAAAAGATTCCTTTCATATTCTTTACTAAAAACTCACCTAAGGGTAAAATTGGATTTAAACTATTTCAAGTGGATGGAAACAATATTACATATTGAGGGAACATGGATGTGGATGATAAAATACACCCCAGTAAATACTTACGAATAAACAATCTCGGATAAAAATGAGATTGTGATATTTCCCTTACCTTAGGTCCAATTTGCCTTGTATGTGTCCGAAGCTCCTGTATAATGGTTTAAATAATGTTATTGACTTATTCCAGAATCATACATATTGATATGATATCATATATGGTCATATTATTAGCTTCTTGTTAGTAATATTTCATTGTTACTTGTTACTCGGGTCTTTATAACTTTTTGTTCTTATGCGTGTTTTGTCGAATAAATTCTTATTCTTATCTTTAGGTTATAGATACTTCATTTCCAGAATGGTATTAGTGTATTATATACCATATTCATTCATTCAATTCATTTATATAATCATTATGAAATGAAGATCATGTAGAACGAGTCGCATCACATCGTGGAGACGGTATTCCGTACGTACGCACGAGCGGTGATATCGTTCCTATGATCGTGGAATTGTATTGGAGTATATATATATTATTTCAGTATCAATATTACTTCATAATAATCATAAATAGTTACTCATTACACCATTATACCCATCCTTGTAAAGTGATGGTGGAATATAGATTACACCACGGCGTGGAGACGGTATTCCGTACGTACGCACGCGCGGTGATTTCATTTTTCCGTAGGATGGATAGAAGGTGAATTAGGGTTGTTTCATATTTATAATAACATATCAGTATGTAAGTAATACTGATGTTATTACTTCATCATGAAACAACTAAAGAAGAAGAAGTTGAAGAAGAAAGAAATTGAAAAGATCGGTAATGGATATTACCTCTTCTTTGGAACGCCTCTTTGAATCCTCCACTTATGGAACTAAGAGTGGTCTTTGGAGAAGACCAGGACCTCTAGGACTATTCTAGGGAAGTGGAGGGGAGAAAAGGGCAGGGGTTGGCCGAGCTTGAGTGCTCAATTTGGTGTGAGGAGGAGGGGGAGGAGGTGCCCTTTTATAAGGGAGGAGAGGGGCACCTTAGGAATATCTCAAAATATTATTTTATATTAAAGTCAAAATCGGTTTATAATGGTTCCAAAGGGTCTTATTTCGAAGATAAAGTGGGGATGGGTCGAAATCCTATCAACCAATATAATTTAGACAAGTTTAGGATATTATTTTAACCTTATCAATTAGATTTAACACTAAGTTAAATAATTTAACTTTTACCATGTCTTTTTGTTTTCTTTCACTATATGGTTAATACACTTACTATAACATGCCAAACGAACCCCAAATTGTTTATTATTAATATATATATCCTTATCTAAGTCATTTGGCCGAACCGTAGATTTTTAGGAATAAAATAACAATTAATAATATAATATTTGATTTAAAAACTATTTTGTGTCAATTTTGACACTATTTGATATATGATTTTTGTGAAAGTCATAACAGAATTATATGTTCGAACCAAGTTGATTAAATTAATATATCAAAGTAACCTAGAAAATTAGTGGAATTCATAAAAAGTCTCAAATTACATTTATTTTTGTGTTTATAACATCAATTATGTCAATATTTCATTAATAAGATAATTACTGCATCATCTTTGTGTCATAAATAAATTAAATTATTTGATGTCTAAAAATTACAAATAAAATACCATCATGTAGGAAATCTTTTTATCTTTCTAATGAATATTTATAGTCGAATTTATCTTATGTATAACCCCATATTAAAAATGATTTACTTATTAAACTTTGATTTTAACTATTTTAACCCTTCTTTAAATAAATTAATAATAAATGTCCTAATCTAATCCAAGTGGGCCTAAATGGTCATATTTTATTCCTAAGTTTGTTTTTGGTCGAATTACACTTGTCCAATAGAATTAGGACATGTGTTAGGGTAATATTAATATCATATTTACCCTTAGTTACCCTATTTACTATTAACCGCGGTAAAAAAAGTAAAAAGTTACTATTCACAAAAAAATTATTTTTATCTCATTGAACCACATTTTACTTACTGATATCAACCGTGTCTGTCGGATTTTTGAAATTACATTCACAGAAGCGGTAAAATTAAGTTTTATGCAAAATTCAGTTTTTAACCTACCACTTAGTGGTTTCACTATTCATCAAAAATTTAAAGTTTTCAGAAAAATACCAAAATTTCACCCTAGGCTAATTTCGATATTCTGAGTCCAAAAATGAAGTCCATTTTGAAAAATGAAATTTATAAAATTTTAAAAAGTGGTTATTACTATTCATAACGGCTAGTTTTAATAGCATATTGTTGTTTGGTGAAACTCGGTATTGCGTACGACGCAAGCTATCGAGGAAGGTCGCGATTGCGTGTAAAGCAAGCCAAGCAAGTGTTGTGTAGAAAAATATTCCTTTGATGATTTATATAACATAAAAGTCTCGGGTGTTACATTCTACCCCCCTTAAAAAGATTTTCGCCCTCGAAATTCGTCACTTTGTAACAAACAGATGAGGATACTTCTCCCTCATCAAATCCTCAAGCTCCCATGTAGCTTCTTCAAGTTGGTGGTTCCTCCATAAAACTTTCACCAATCGAGTGGTCTTGTTTCGTAGGACTTTTTCGCTACGATCCAGAATCTCTATCGGCTGTTCTTCATAAGAAAGATCTTGCTCCAGCGGTACAACTTCTGAGCTGAGTACATGTGAAGGATCTGGTATGTACTTTCTCAGGAGAGATACATGGAACACATCGTGAACTTGAGAGAGATTCGGTGGAAGCGCCAATCGGTAAGCTACCTTCCCAACACGATCCAGTATTTCAAAAGGACCGATATATCTAGGGCTCAACTTCCCCTTCTTTCCAAATCTCATAACCCTCTTCCAGGGAGATATTCGTAAGAACACTTTATCACCCACTTCAAACTCTAGGTCTTTTCTTCGGTTGTCGGCATAAATTTTCTGTCGACTCTGAGCTGCTCTTATGTGTTGTTGAATAGATCTGACATTTTCTGCCATTTCATCAACGAGATCAGGTCCTAATAGCTTTCTTTCCCCAACTTCATCCCAGCAAGTTGGAGTCCTGCATTTCTTTCCATAGAGAGCTTCATAAGGAGCCATCTGAATACTGGAGTGAAAGCTATTATTATAAGAAAATTCCACCAAAGGTAGGTGTTGATCCCAACCTCCTTTGAAATCCATAGAGCAAGCTCTCAACATATCTTCTAGGGTTTGAATTGTTCTCTCAGACTGACCATCTGTCTGGGGATGATAAGCAGTGCTGAAACTCAACTCTGTATCCAGAGTATGCTGAAGACTTCGCCAGAACTTCGAGGTAAATCTCGGATCCCGATCAGATATAATAGAAAGTGGTACTCCATGCAATCTTACCACTTCCTTTACATATATCCTGGCAAGCTGATCTAGAGAGAAATCCTCTCTAATAGCAATGAAGTGTGCAGACTTTGTAAGACGATCAACTATGACCCAAATAGCATTATTTCCTTTGGATGTTTTAGGAAGTCCGGTGACAAAGTCCATAGTGATGTTTTCCCATTTCCATTCGGGTATGGGTAATGGTTGTAACATCCCCTTAGACTTATGTCTCTCAGCTTTAACTTGTTGACAAACCAAGCATCGAGAGACATATTCAGCAACATCTCTTTTCATTCCATCCCACCAGAAGTACTCTTTCAAGTCCCTATACATCTTCGTGCTTCCAGGATGAATAGAGAATGAAGAACTATGAGCCTCATCCAGCAGCTCCTTCTTTAATTCAGGGATGGGAGGAACACAAACCCGATTCCTGAACTTTATTATCCCATCACAATCAAGGTTGAATTCAGGAACATTTCTCACCTTCTTTTGTAACTCGACATATTCTTTCTGTGCCTCCTTAATCTTCGTATGTATAGATGGTTGAACATTCATTTGAGAAAGATAAGATTTTTCCCCTTCCATTATAATTCCATGATCCATCCTTTGTAAATCCATAAATATTGGATCTTTTGTGATCCTCATCATGGATAAACTAGCATGGTCTTGTCGACTTAATGCATCTGCCACCTTGTTTGCTTTCCCAGGGTGGTAATGGATTGAGCAGTCATAATCCTTAATCAGCTCCAACCATCTTCTTTGACGCATATTCAGCTCCTTTTGTGTGAAAATATACTTTAAACTTTTATGATCAGTATAAATATCACACCTTTCACCATAAAGGTAATGCCTCCAAATCTTTAATGCAAAGATTACCGCAGCCAACTCCAAATCATGTGTTGGGTAATTTTGCTCATGGATTTTCAACTTTCGTGAGGCATAAGCTATCACCATATCATTTTGCATAAGAACACACCCCAATCCCTTCTTGGATGCATCACTGTAGATCACAAACCTTTCTCCACTACAAGGAAGTGTAAGCACAGGTGCACTGGATAACCTTCTTTTCAACTCCTTGAAATTCTCTTCACATTCCTCTGTCCAGACAAACTTAACTCCTTTCCGAGTCAACTTGGTGAGTGGATTAGATAATCGTGAAAAATCTTTTACAAAACGTCGATAATATCCAGCCAAACCAAGAAAACATCGGATCTCAGTTACTGTTGTTGGTCTTGACCATCTTTCGATAACCTCTGTTTTTGCTGGATCCACAGATATCCCCTCTTTTGAGATTATATGACCCAAAAATGCAACTTTTTGAAGCCAAAATTCACACTTGGTAAATTTGGCATAAAGCTTCTCTTTTCTCAGGGTCTTCAATATAATTCTCAAGTGATCTTCATGGTCTTCCTTGCTCTTTGAATAGACAAGAATATCGTCTATAAAGACTACCACAAATTGATCAAGATAGTCTCTAAAGACTCTATTCATTAGATCCATGAAGATAGCAGGGGAATTAGTAAGACCAAATGGCATCACTATAAATTCATAGTGTCCATACCTTGTACGGAAAGTCGTCTTTGGTATATCCTCCCTTTTGACCCTTAATTGATGATACCCTGAACGAAGATCAATCTTGGAAAAGTATTGAGCTCCGCGTAGTTGGTCAAATAAGTCATCAATGCGTGGGAGAGGATATTTGTTCTTGATAGTGATCTTGTTAAGTTCTCGATAATCAATGCAGAGTCTCATTGATCCATCTTTCTTCTTAACAAATAGAACAGGTGCTCCCCAAGGTGACGCACTAGGGCGTATGAATCCCTTATCAAGATTCTCTTGGAGTTGCTTCTTCAATTCCTGCAACTCAATTGGGGCCATTCTATAAGGTGTCTTTGAAATAGGCAAAGCACCTGGTACGAGTTCTATTGAAAACTCAACTTCACGATTCGGTGGAATACCCGGTAATTCCTCCGGAAAGACATCATCAAACTCCCGTACAATGGGCATATTCTTAATCGTAAGTTTCTCTCCAACCATTTGAGATAAATAACCTTCATTTAGTGGAATCATGACCCATAAGATGGAAGGAATTTCCACTGGAAGGTTATGTTCATCCTTGCATTGATAGACGATCGTAGATTGATCTGGAATATGAAATGTGACTTCCCTTCTTTGGCAATTGATATGATCTCCATGTAGAGAAAGCCAATCCATGCCAAGAATCACATCAAATTCCACTAAAGGAAGGATCACAAGATTTGCCGGAAGCACTTTCCCACAAACTTCGATCGGAGAAGAATTATAAACTTTTGATGCGATTGATGTGCCATTAGGTGTTGTCACAGCTAACTCAACATCTAATTGTTGAGGTAATACGGTGATACCCTTAGAAAATTCTTTAGAAATAAAAGAGTGGGTGGATCCAGAATCAAATAAAACATTTGCTACTTTAGAGTGGACGGTAAGTGTACCTTTCACCACATCGTTATCGTACTCCACATCGCTGATAGAAATTGCATGTGACTTTCCGTTGTCTTTCGCCTTAAGATTTTGTTGACGTCGACCATCATCATCAACCCTTGGATTTGGGCATTGATTGGCATAATGCCCCATCTCCTTGCACTTGAAACATTGAAGTGTAGTAGAATCATTCTGTGTATCCCTTCCTTTGTTTGAATCATTAGACATCTTCTTCCCATTATCACGGCATTCAAATGCCCGATGACCTTCCTTTCCACATTTAAAACATTTACTTGTCCCTTTAAGACAACTCCCTCCATGTTTCTTTCCACACTTTGAGCATAAGGGAAAGTTCATCTTCTTTTCCGTGTGCTCTTTAGATTTTTCTTTGAATTCCATCTTCCTCTTCTTATCAAACCCATGTGACTGATGGGTTACTACAATCTCCATCTCGACTTTGAGAGCACATCGAACGATTTCCTCGTAGCTATTGAAGTCCCTTATGGCTAACGCCCTTCGAAGACTTGGTTTTAAGCCACTAAAGAATCGATCGATCTTACTCTCAGGTTGGATAATAATACCAGAAGCGTACCTTGCAAGTCTTGTAAAATTTTCTTCATAGGTACCAACAGATTCATCATCCCTTTGCTTCAGTTCAAGAAACTCTTTCTCCATCTTTGTTCGGAGAATACGAGGGAAGTACTTATTGAAAAATAAGTTCTTGAACTCGTCCCATTCCATAGACTCAATTTCATCCCTTTGCCTCGTATTCTTAACAAGATTCCACCATTGATCAGCATCTCCTTCCAAACGATACAATGCTAGGATGACTTTATCATGTTCAGAACATTGAAGAACTGAAAATATCTTTTCAGTAGTACTAATCCATTGTTCAGCAACTAATGGATCAGTAGACCCGCTGAAAGAAGGTGGACGCTGCCTCATGAAGGATTCAACAGAATGTTGCTCCCTCCTTTGCTCGTTTGGAAATCCTGCATGATTCATAGCTTGAGAAAGTTGTGTGAGCATGGCTACAAGATTTTGCATTCCAGCTCCCATATCGTTTGGTTGCTCAGGGGGACAATCATTGCATTGCCCATCGCATTCCGCATTAACACGGTTCCTTCGGGTTCCAGCCATTGACTAAAACCAAGAAGAATAGTGTGAGCAACACTAATTATAATAGGAAACCACATAATTCAAGAATAAAATTTTCATGCTTAAGGTCTTATCCTAGGTTATTCATGGCCATTTCTAAGATTGTGTTCTATACTTAGACTTATCCTTAGGGTTCTTACTAAGGCTTTCACATCCTAGTTTCCAAAGGTTGACTATAACCTTCCTTTGATACCAACTGTAACGACCCATACTTTACCTACATTGTTAATACTTCAAAATTGAAGCACACTTATTACAACATATGACAAAACCACAAAGGATCAGATAGGTATAGTGTCTTTAGAAACTGGGGAAACATAAACAACTGGTTCATAAATCTTCTACAGTGTCTCCCATTTATTTCATCATATCTAGGGTCCCTTTTTAGCATATTCTACTTAATATCCATCTTCCTGACCTGGGGAAAAGAAAACATAAAAGGGTGAGCTCAAATGCTCAGCAAGGGCAAATAAAGGAAATAAAAATCTTATCATATCTTTTTGAAAATTAAAACCTGCAAAAGAGATCATAATATCTTAACATGGAATAAATCATAGAAGTGAAAATGAGATCCCCATAATCATAACATAAAACTTGAATCTTTGTGGCATGCACACATAATCATGGAAAATCATTTCTTGTTAGTCATGACTCATTGCCAAGACTATCTTAGTGGACAAAGTCCCTTTCTGAACCGAGTTCACTCCTCGTTTCAGTCCTGTATCACTGAACCGAAATAACCTTCCGTTCCAGCCATGTCTATCTCATGAGATATAAAATCATTACCCAATGCATTGGAGGGAGATATAGGTCCCACCCATCTTATAATGAATCCTTTCTTATGTGTGCCACATAATCATAAAACATACATCATCGCATAACACATATAACAAAAGTGGGATTCTTGAAACATCATGACATCATAAATCAATTCATATATGATAAAGGAATTCATAAACATAATTCCATCACAACATAGTCAAACCAATGTAAAAATATGGATAGAAACAGAACCCTTTATTATCTTAGATGGAAAATAATTTTGATAAAACACTTGAATTGAATTCTTGAGGAAAATATCCTTTCTTCTTCAAAAACATTTTTCCTTTCATAACATGTCAGACAACTTTAAAATAAAAGAAGTTGATTAAAAATAAACCTGAAAACTTGTAAAGGAAGCTTCTTTGAAGTAATGTTTTAAAAATCCATTCATGCCGTATAAGTTAAAAAAAACATTCTTCGTACTTTTGTCGGAAAAGTCAAAAAGTACCTCGTACGGAAAAACGACAAAAGATTCCTTTCATATTCTTTACTAAAAACTCACCTAAGGGTAAAATTGGATTTAAACTATTTCAAGTGGATGGAAACAATATTACATATTGAGGGAACATGGATGTGGATGATAAAATACACCCCAGTAAATACTTACGAATAAACAATCTCGGATAAAAATGAGATTGTGATATTTCCCTTACCTTAGGTCCAATTTGCCTTGTATGTGTCCGAAGCTCCTGTATAATGGTTTAAATAATGTTATTGACTTATTCCAGAATCATACATATTGATATGATATCATATATGGTCATATTATTAGCTTCTTGTTAGTAATATTTCATTGTTACTTGTTACTCGGGTCTTTATAACTTTTTGTTCTTATGCGTGTTTTGTCGAATGAATTCTTATTCTTATCTTTAGGTTATAGATACTTCATTTCCAGAATGGTATTAGTGTATTATATACCATATTAATTCATTCAATTCATTTATATAATCATTATGAAATGAAGATCATGTAGAACGAGTCGCATCACATCGTGGAGACGGTATTCCGTACGTACGCACGAGCGGTGATATCGTTCCTATGATCGTGGAATTGTATTGGAGTATATATATATTATTTCAGTATCAATATTACTTCATAATAATCATAAATAGTTACTCATTACACCATTATACCCATCCTTGTAAAGTGATGGTGGAATATAGATTACACCACGGCGTGGAGACGGTATTCCGTACGTACGCACGCGCGGTGATTTCATTTTTCCGTAGGATGGATAGAAGGTGAATTAGGGTTGTTTCATATTTATAATAACATATCAGTATGTAAGTAATACTGATGTTATTACTTCATCATGAAACAACTAAAGAAGAAGAAGTTGAAGAAGAAAGAAATTGAAAAGATCGGTAATGGATATTACCTCTTCTTTGGAACGCCTCTTTGAATCCTCCACTTAAGGAACTAAGAGTGGTCTTTGGAGAAGACCAGGACCTCTAGGACTATTCTAGGGAAGTGGAGGGGAGAAAAGGGCAGGGGTTGGCCGAGCTTGAGTGCTCAATTTGGTGTGAGGAGGAGGGGGAGGAGGTGCCCTTTTATAAGGGAGGAGAGGGGCACCTTAGGAATATCTCAAAATATTATTTTATATTAAAGTCAAAATCGGTTTATAATGGTTCCAAAGGGTCTTATTTCGAAGATAAAGTGGGGATGGGTCGAAATCCTATCAACCAATAGAATTTAGACAAGTTTAGGATATTATTTTAACCTTATCAATTAGATTTAACACTAAGTTAAATAATTTAACTTTTACCATGTCTTTTTGTTTTCTTTCACTATATGGTTAATACACTTACTATAACATGCCAAACGAACCCCAAATTGTTTATTATTAATATATATATCCTTATCTAAGTCATTTGGCCGAACCTTAGATTTTTAGGAATACAATAACAATTAATAATATAATATTTGATTTAAAAACTATTTTGTGTCAATTTTGACACTATTTGATATATGATTTTTGTGAAAGTCATAACAGAATTATATGTTCTAACCAAGTTGATTAAATTAATATATCAAAGTAACCTAGAAAATTAGTGGAATTCATAAAAAGTCTCAAATTACATTTATTTTTTTGTTTATAACATCAATTATGTCAATATTTCATTAATAAGATAATTACTGCATCATCTTTGTGTCATAAATAAATTAAATTATTTGATGTCTAAAAATTACAAATAAAATACCATCATGTAGGAAATCGTTTTAGCTTTCTAATGAATATTTATAGTCGATTTTATCTTATGTATAACCCCATATTAAAAATGATTTACTTATTAAACTTTGATTTTAACTATTTTAACCCTTCTTTAAATAAATTAATAATAAATGTCCTAATCTAATCCAAGTGGGCCTAAATGGTCATATTTTATTCCTAAGTTTGTTTTTGGTCGAATTACACTTGTCCAATAGAATTAGGACATGTGTTAGGGTAATATTAATATCATATTTACCCTTAGTTACCCTATTTACTATTAACCGCGGTAAAAAAAGTAAAAAGTTACTATTCACCAAAAAATTATTTTTATCTCATTGAACCAAATTTTACTTACTGATATCAACCGTGTCTGTCGGATTTTTGAAATTCCATTCACAGAAGCGGTAAAATTAAGTTTTATGCAAAATTCAGTTTTTAACCTACCACTTAGTGGTTTCACTATTCATCAAAAATTGAAAGTTTTCAGAAAAATACCAAAATTTCACCCTAGGCTAATTTCGATATTCTGAGTCCAAAAATGAAGTCCATTTTGAAAAATAAAATTTATAAAATTTCAAAAAGTGGTTATTACTATTCATAACGGCTAGTTTTAATAGCATATTGTTGTTTAGTGAAACTCGGTATTGCGTACGACGCAAGCTATCGAGGAAGGTCGCGATTGCGTGTAAAGCAAGCCAAGCAAGTGTTGTGTAGAAAAATATTCCTTTGATGATTTATATAACATAAAAGTCTCGGGTGTTACACCCGAAGCATGTCCTCTAACACCCATATTGTCTTCTAGGACTTCCCATCAGTCTGAGGTTGATATATTATACTCATGAGAACCAATTAACCCATTCCATTCTACAACCCATTCCAGAACTATGATGTGAAATGGGTGCCTTGATCTAATATAATAGAATGGGGAACACCATGAATTCTCACAACCTCATAGATATAAATCATCCAAAGCTCATCAATTAAGAAGGTTTCACAAATTGGTATGAATTGTGTGCCCATGGTCAACCTGTCAATGATCAACCACATTGCATAAATACCTTAATAGAATCTTGAAAATATTGTAACAATATCCAGGGTGACATTATTAAATTACTATACTATAATAGATAAAGGTTGTATATGTATCTTAGGTCTCTCGTGCTTCACATTCACCTACTGACAGGTTGAACAACTCATGATATAACCTAATGTCTGCCTCTTCATACCTGACCATCAGTACTAAATATGTACATATCATTTCCTATTTTTATTCCCAGGGAGACCCTCTAAAGTTAGAGGCATGATATTCCCTCACAAACTCTTCCCATATATCAAAAGGAACCCAAACACATCCCCAAATGAGTATGACATCATTCTCAAAAACTAACCAACCATGAAGAGGATTATCATATGAGACACTCTCCTGTAGAACCAAGCCTTTGAGAACAAAAATATTCCTCTTCATTAAATAATATAGAAGTGAGGATGCCACCACTAGATCTTCTAGAATACGTTTCCCATGTTGTTTCTGAACCTCCCAGAACATCTCAAAAAACCGCACCATGAAATTCCGCCCACACTTGGACTCTAATAATGATTGTGTCTCAATATTTTAGCTCAAAGTGTTTGACATGGGCTAAACCATTCCATATGTACCAGAAATAGCAAAGTCAAATGACTGAATGTATTCAGATGACCTTTCCTTCATCAAATTCAAGTATCACTGTGTAGAGATGCATTTTTGACTTTTTTTGATCTATGTATACACCGAATCTCTCAACCAATAAGTCTTTCCTCAATAATAATAAGTCATAAACCATGGATGAAATATATAGGTCTTTCATAGGTTATTTATGCACAAGAGTCCTCAGTTGGTGGGACCCATACAGTATATCTTGATCACCCTATATAAAAAATGCTCCCATCTTGATTCCTAAAGAATCAAAATGGAATATATAACTTTTGTCCAACTCCAAAAGGATTATGATCAGTGCTGATGTGAGTATTCCATTCAAATCCTAAAGGAACATCTCATAATCTTTAAACTATAAGATCTTTACTGCTTTTTTTCTGGAACATAAGAGGATATTCTAATCATTAAGTAAGGAACATGTACAAGGACTTCCTATATGTAAAACACACCTCTCATCCGGCTTCTAAAGTCAGTTATAAGTGATAATAACGAGTTATAGAAGGATAAATTGATACATATGCTACTACTCACTTTTAAGGCCTGGTTAGAGTCAGGGTATCATTTTACAATAGAGGTTATGGTATATTGAGTGTCAAATGTATAGAATAGAAGAAAATAGCCTTGAAATTTCATTTAGAATATTCATCTACCCATAAATCTTTTCATTTTAAATATTTATCTTATTGAGATTTATTCTTATTTATTTGGTTATAGATATCTTAACCTGGTTAACTAGGTCACCGATTCTAAATTTATATGGTTCTATACTCCTTACAAAATTAAATTGGGATATCAAGTAACTATGATTTAGCTATTACATCTAATATCAAGACATAACATGTCATATATATTGATTTGATTGAATGTACTACCATTCCCAATTTATAGAAACACCTGATTCTTAAATTTCCATTACCATTATTTAATAAAATCATCTAATATGTCATAGTTTTTTAATTAAGGTGTGACTATGTATCTATGTTGGAAAAAACTATTTATATTGATGTTGTAACTTTAATTAGGTCAATTATTTCATTCTTTCAAGAAGCTCTAGCACACTAAAAGGCATAAAAGAAAAGGCACCCACAAAAAGCACATGAAATATAGGCAATACACATAGAAAAATAGTTTTTCCATTGCATAATTCATGAAATATAATCCCCATGTTCCTAGTTTAAAGTATGAATTTATATTACATCATATCATTAGGCTAGGGTATAAGAAATTTTATTGTAGTAGTATCAAAAAATAACTACCCCAAATAAGTGTGTCAGTAAATAGTGAAATCTGTAAAATCAAAAAATTATATCTAATAAAAATAATTACCCTACCCAGGAAATTTGGGTTTCCTCTAAACTTGGGTTAACTACTCATAGGAACATGCTCATTACCAAACACATTTATTCTTAGTCTCTTTTCTAATACCAAAATTGTAAGAAAAAAGGAAAAAATAATGTCTTTTATATCACTTTATAACGGCCACCCTGGATGCCCATTAGAGGTGCCATATGATGGTTTCCTCAAGACCTCAATCATACCTCCTTGAATGATAGAGGCTACCAACTAGAAGCAAGGGATTAAGTTGTGTCAGTGGGGAGAGTATTCTTTTATAGATTATAGTAGAGCACAACAAATATATATAATAGAGAAGAAAAATCATAATAAAAAATAGTATACACTAAGGTAATGTGACGAGTAACCTACTATATAAAAAGTAATAATAAACCATGAAACATAAATAATCAAATGAAATATTAATAAATAATATATAAAAAATGATTATGATGACCATGTAACAATAAAAAAATGAATGAAATGAGATACAAGGGGGAATACATATACCAAATGCCAAAAAATACAAAAAGGCCAAAAGAATCTACTACTAGAATCACAAGAATAATCTTGGTCCTCTTCTCTCATACTCTATCCTTGGATAGTCAAAAAATACATAGAATATGACCACTTCACATTATATATACTTGCAATAAAAAATTCATACTGGGTACCAAATTAATCCCAAGAAGGGTTTGATATATACTTAGTTGGCCATCACTAACTGTGTCTATATCAATCCAGCTTGAGCAATATAAAATTAACAGTGTTCCAAAATTAATAAATTCAAGGTAATAAATTAAAAAGGTATACATGTATGGGTTCCATTTGGGACACCCATCCAACTCTACTTGCATCTTCCTTAGAGGGATGTCTCTAAACATAGGTAGCCTACACATGGGTGAAATATGGTAGGAGATTCTATAAAAAAAGGGTCAAAGGATAGACCATCCCCCAGAATGTGATTTTTATTAGATGGTATGTACCAAGAGTTTGAGTTCCTTATTATATTTTAATTTATATAATGTTATTGTAAATAATTAACATGCACCATAATCCCATCCGAGGTTATCCAAAGGGAATTAAAGTATCTCTCTACAGGATATGTATATCTCCAATTACTTAGGAGTCCATCCAAGGTAACCAATGAATGGTATTTTGTGTATCTCTCTAGTAATGGTGTGAATACAAAAATAATTTTCCTAATTTTTCATCCCTGGCATCTCACATAGGGGTTAGAGTCTCTCTTGTGGAATGTTATGACTATCCCTCCACTGAGACCATCCCCAATGTCTCCCATAGGGAACATGTGTCACTTTTCTGGAGGTAAAGTGTAAAACCCTTGGTGATCCCATCCTAAGAATAATTATTGTCTCCCCAATAAATTTATATCTCCTTTAACAAATTATAAGGCACAATGAACCCGTCCATGTTTTCCTTAAGTGAGACCCCTTATATCACACTTGTTTATCAAAACTATATCATTTAAAAAATTAATTAATTATAAAATAACTAGTTAATTGGCCATGTAACTTAACTAGTTATTCCATTAATGGAATATTCTGTAGGGGCCTAACTCATGGTTCACCCTTCTAATCATTTCAATTCATCAACTCAAGGAATTTATTATAGGAGATGAACCCCTCAAGTGGTGTTTCAAAATTTAGAATAGTTTGAGATAGGATGTCACGAAATAGGAACACCCATAGGGTTGTCTTGATGTAATGTGATCAACTAAATGATTTATTACCCACTCACTAGGGTTAAATTAGGCATGATAAGGATCTCAAATTAATTTACTTAACTATTTAGAGGCATCGCTGGAAGGATCTAATGAACAAAAAAATGGATCATGAGAAATAATGTAACAAAACATTGGAAAATAATTCAGACCACCTACCTTATGTTCATATCACCCTCCTAATCAAGAATCTTCCATTGAATCAATCTATAATGAGAGTTATTGAAGAAATTATAAAATTCTCTTGAAATAAGGAAAATGAGGTCACACCTAAATAGTGCAAAAGAGGAGAAGAGAAACAGAGAATGAAATAAAGAAGAAGGTGGATATTACCTAATTATTTCCAACACAAACACCAGGAAAGGATTTTTATTTTAGATTGTGAAGGGATCAAAATACGTAAGTTTATGAGGAGAGTGATCTTTGTGTGGATTCTATTGGATAAAAAAGATGGGGAGAAGAAACATAGAGGTTAAAAAAATAGTATGAGAAAAAGGGTAATTTACCATTTATTTATTGGGATATATAGTTTTTCAAACTGTGCATAAATAATGAACCCCATTATGATTATTGAGGAAACCCACATAGACTAGGTGCAAGGTTTGGTTAACCGTGCACCAAACATACGAAATACACTGTTAGAAATGACACTACCCCTCGCACAAAACTTTTCCTGGGGTCACAATGTCATAGATGACCCTATGTACACCTTCCATATTTCCCCACACACCCAAAAACCTATGGATACCATGAGAGCTATGTGGAATGGTTTACCATAATTTTGCAGCACTATCTGATTCTCCATACCCCAGGGCTCTAAGCCCTAAAAATCCCCGAACCCCGCATAACCTCCATGACTTCTTTAGGTAACATTAAAAGAGCCAAAAAATTAAAACTAAAAAAATAGCCCATACTTTTGATAAAATCCAGGAACTTTCACCCATAATAATAAATATCTTTTAAACTTGGTGATATAAAATGAATTGTATCACTATGTGGTGGCGACACTCCACATATATGCATGAGAAATAATTTTAGATACCATTTGATGGAAGAAGGGTTCATAATGTTGGTTTCATAATCATAATAATATTTATGTGTACATTGGATACTAATATATTATATTATGATGTATACCATATGTTTATAGAAGGTATAAGAAGGAATTAATAGAAAAAGTCTAGGTAAGATGATTACCACTTCTTAGGGAGACTTCCATTAGATCCCTACATATAGACGCTTGGAGTGGTATTTTAAAAATAAAATCTCATATAATTATTTTATATGTAAGTTTATAATATAATTGGGTATTTTTTAGTTAATCTAGATTTCTCAAAGTTGTGTAAATGAAAGAGAAGAGTTTCCTTTTATAAGTGTGGGGAATGGCATTCTTGAATGTTTTTAAAGTCTTAAATTAATATAAATTAATTATAATTTTCAAGTGTATATAAATTTTTATAATTATTTTATAGAATGATAATTGGTCAAAATTAATAGATGAAAGAATTTTTTTCATGATAAGGTGATGTTTTCACCCGGATCTCAGTGTTTTAACCTCTCATTAACCCCTTTGACAATTACTGTGATATCAATGTTTTTTACTGGTTAGGGGATAAGAAAGTTACTATAAAAGAAAATGTGACCTATAAATGAACCATTATTAATATATTCAACCATATCCCATTCGTTTTCCTTATAATATTGTTTTTTAATTATAAACAATTTTATAAAATATTTTTTATTAAAAAATATCATTGTTGTTAGTTTTAGAAATACATAAAATATTATAATGTAATATAATTACTACTAATGTAAAATGGTACCAAAATTACTTTGATTCAAATAATATGAATATATGGTCTTATTTTAATCATAAAATCCAATTTACATAGGTTTATATATGATTTCAAATCTTATATTTTTATTTAACACCTTGGTTAACCAATTTTAACCTTAACTACAGTAATAAAATTTTCCAAATTTAAGGTTTATAAGTTTACTTATAAGGAATAAATTTGCTCAAAAAATAGACAAGGGATGGAATTTTAAACCATATATTATACACCATATCCTATTTTATGATTTTGATGATTTTAAAATAATTTAGTAAAATATTATTTCATAAAATATAATTAATGTAAATTTTTACACTATTCATTTAATATGACTTAAAAGGCATAAATTCAAGATGGAAATTATAATACAATCTCTTAACACATCATAAATATGGTATATTCATACATAAATTTTTTGGTACATAATAATTTACTAAAAGTTTATTACTTAAAATATCTTTAAAATCAATTAATATATATTTCTACTAAATGAATAAATACCACTTCAGCACTGCGTGAGAATATAAGGTAATTATTCAGTCACTAAAAATTAATAATAAATAATAATGACTAAAATATTTTATTCATATTTTAAATAAATTTTAAAAAATGAAAAAAAACCACTTTAAATCCTTAAAATAAATTATGAAAGTTATTAATGTCAAGAGACTGACATTTTATACTATGCCTTTTCTAAAAACATATATAGATCAATTTCAAATAAAAATATAACAAAGTGAAACATTTTCTATAAATTGATGATAATTTTTGAATTATACTTATCCAATAGTATATATGTATGTTTTATAGATAATTTTAACCCTTATCCCATATATTTTACCGTATTTTATTCATTTTACCTTTACTGTGGTGAAAAATATTTATCAAGGTCAATACTCATAAAGGTAAAAAATAAAAGTGGACTTGTTAAATTTGATTCACATGATTATTCCAAACAAGGTATCCATTTTATAAAATCAAATTCATATAAGTGTGTGATTTTAATTTCAAATTAATCCCACAAAATGGGATGAAAATTGTTTTTCAGGAAAAATGTTTTCTTAAGTATACAACTTTTTTCTAAAAAAATAAATCACATATTTAATTATTATGATCCTAAGTATATTATTCATAATATATATTGAAAAATATTAATTTTATAAAAAAATTAAAAAATAGAACTTTTTATATTGTTTAAACTAAAAAACGTTTTTCACTAAAAATAAGTGTATTTCACAGAAGATATATGCTTCTCATGTAAGATCAGTTATCCCCATGAAAGATCTTTTCTCCTCATGCAAGATACCTAATGTCATAATGGATTCACAGAACCCACCAAATCATAGGTATGTTTTCTTATTCCCACAAAAGATTTGGGCTACTCATACATAAGCACTAGGACTCATGAATGGTTCATGATTCTTCTCACAAAATCATAGATACTCACAAAAGGTCTGTGGTTCTTATCAAAAATAATAGCACCCATAATAGTGACTCAAGAATTTATATTCCATAAAATTATTACATATTTTGATCAGTTAACATTACTCAAAAAATATCTTTATTACTCACTGTCTAATTCTTTATATCATGGAAGGCTAGTGACGTATTCTAGTTATAACATACTGAATTTTGTGTTAAAAACAAAATTTGACATCATAATAAAATCTACTAACTATTAAATAGATTAATGAAAAATAGAAAACAATTCAAAACCTCTTTTTATCAACCATACCCCCTTTAGATTTATTTTTCAACCAAGGACCAAAAATCACTTAAGCTCTGAAACTACAGAAATGGTTCACTATCCAAGAATTCTTTGCCTATATAAGAAATCAGAATATCTAAAATATGAATCATTGAAAAATAAAACCATGAAATCCATAAATCAGTGACCTATAATCATTCCTTCTTCATAATATATTAACAATAGAAACTGTATTTAACCTATTATAAATAGTTATTGCATGCACTTTAAGAAACTCTTAAAAAAATTATCTCATGTTGAAATCATAACTTATTACTTTTAACACAATAAATATATAATCTCCCATGATACATAAATCACATATTAATGTATAGATTCATATTTTCAAGTTTTATCTTCCTTTTACAATAATATCCAATGTCAAGATGACTAAGGGAAAAAATAATCACAAACCTTATCCTTGAAGAGGGTTGGTTTGAACACGTTTTATCAACATCAATTTTAAAAATTTATCCTTCGATAGTGGTTTGGTGAAAATATCAGCCTTCTAATTTTCCATAAGTACAAAATTCTATTTGAGTTTATTTATTTCTATAAGCACCTTGATAAAGTGATATTTAATATTAATGTATCAGGATCTTGATTATTTCCCCAAAATCATTGTGAGACTGATAATACTTTAATTACCACAACCTATGAGAAGTGGAAACATGGCATAAAATAACAAGTCTTTCAAATGTGTATTCATCCATATTAATTATATGGTGTCTTGAGTGAAATATATATATATATATATAATCAGAATCTACGGTGAAGATATTCAATAAAAAATTTGTTGTTGTTTTCCCAATCACACATTGTTCTCCAAGAAATAGGACACCACTAGATGTGGATATCCTATAATCAACCAACCAGCCCAATGTGCATATATATCACCTTAATGTATAGGAGAATTATTTTTCTAGAAAATAATTTGATATTTTAGGTGAACATTAGATTCCAGAACACATGGAAGCAACATAAACTAGTTCTGATCTCTAGGATTTTAAATATACAAGGATTCCAATCATTTTACTAAATTATCTAGGATCAATATTCATTAAAACTAATTCCATTAACAAAATCATTATCACTGATATATTTTTTCGAATATTTTGTAAATCTCTTATTCTAAATTTTTAAGTAATTATCTGTAATTTTATTCTCATGAAAGGAAAATATGACCCCCTCTTGAGAGTTTTACCAGCCAATTAAGTGCATAATTTCTCCCAATATGGACATTTTATACAAAATATTCATGTATTTGAAAGAAATTTCACACCTTTATTGATTATTATTATAAAATATGACATCATCAATATTAATAATCACAATGAGAGAAACCACTTGATTTTATTTTATACAGAGGAGTTTTTTTCAACCATACCTTATTAAAGTTAAGATTCCTTAAAAATGAATCCATCATGGAATTACAACATCTTGGGGCTTGATTAAAACCATGTAAAGGTATATTAAATTTACACAAATAGTTGTATTATTTTACTGGAAATAAATCACATGGATGATTAATAAAAGATTATACTCCATGAACTAAATTTGGAAAAAAATACTTGATATCCATTTGGAATATATAATTTTTAATTTATGATCAAATATCAAGAATGAATCTGATGGTTTTATGTATTGTAACTATAGACATTTTTTCATCAAAATCATTTTCTTTCACTTGTGAGTTTCCCTTACAATCCAGTTTTTTGTTTTTTTCTTACCATGTCACATTTTTAATTCAAATTATTCTAAAACCCCAAATTTTTTCCAATAAATTTTTTGTCTTCAGTTATGGGTATTAACTCCCATATCTTTTTTCCCTTAATATGACCCAATTACTCAATAACAGAATCAATCCACCCTCGATGATCCAATTATTCTTCAAGATATATTTGATCAACCTATGGAACGAAATAAGGGTGTGAAACTATATTTAATGTTCTTCTTATTTAAACCTGATTTTGTTGATCCCCAATGATATTTTATACCTCCACTAATATCCTTATCCTTGTATGAGATGAAAATAATTTTCCATCATCACATGAAATTGATGAATCAATATACAAATCCTGAACTTCTTCTATATCATTACTCATGTCATAAAATTTATCAATTTTTTAACAGAAACAATTAAATATCCATTTTTCATATATATACAAATGACTATAACACCTTTTGTATTATAATGTGCGATCACTTTCACATCTGTTAATAAAAAATTCTTATAGTTTTCTTTCTATAAAATTTATGTCATCTACCACATGTATAATAGCCAAGTAAAAAACCATTTATATATATTCACTCAAGATTTCCATGAATTATCATTTTATTTAAGAAATATAGGGGATTCCAAATACCCATAAGTAATAACTGAGAAGAATTATATTCAATCAAAATAGGTTGATATATCTATACCAAGATTATATTATTTATTTCCACTACACAATTAGGCTACGATGTGTTTGGTGTAATAAGCTCATGATTAATTCCATTATTCTCAAGATAACCTTTGAACTCTCCATTTGTGTATTCATCACCATTATCTATTTTTATCATATTTATAAAGTAGCTACATTCTTTTTACTACTTATTTAGAAATTTTTTAACATCTTGAGGGACTGTAATTTTTGACATAAAAAATAATACATATAAAATTATTGATATAATTAATATAGAAAATAAAATATATTTCTTCATTTGTTGACTTAATTCTCATGGAAGCAAATATTCCAGAATGAGTAATCTCTAACAGATGTGAAGTAGTTATCTCAACCATTTTGTTTGAAATTTTTTAAATATTCCCTTTTGAAAACATTGAAAAACTCTAATATCTATTTATTATCATATCAGGGAAACCAAGAAAACATTATCTACGTATTTACTTGTTTTTTATTCTTAAGAACACTTGTCTTTTACACTTATTATATTATTTATTTTATTCCATAATACACAAATAACCTGAATATTGTGAATCTGCTACCCAGAATAGGTTCCCCTTGGTTCGTTGTCATCATGTTATAAAGAACTTCTAGATTTTAAATATTATTTTCCAATAATATTATATCCAATGCCTTTGATTATAAGAGCTTCATTATTTACCAAAGTCACAACTACAACTTAATATTCATTTTCTTCAAGTCCTTGTAAATATATGAAGAACACCCACTTTCCGAGATCCTTAGACATTACATATTTATACCCTTGAGTGAAGTTTCAAATAAAAGCACCTTCGTTTTTCACTTTTCCTTAACATAATGGTTTTGAATTATTTCATCAATTTTTTTAGATAGGTATAATCCTAAGAAAACCCTTTAAAAGAACTAAAGGAGATCACACCACTAATAGAGTGTTTCAAGATTTATGAATCTCTTCTTAATATTCAAATTAAGATTTTAATTTTTTATTTGAGTCTTTATTATTTTAGTGGGATAATTCCTCCTCATAACTTTCCTCCAATACCACCTAGATCCATTTTAATGTTGTCGATTTAGCTAAAAACATTTATTCCTAAGTCCTCCAAACACAATAAATATTGAAAAATAATATTTTTTTAATTGTGTACTATCCAAAACCATTCATATATATTCTAATATTTTCATAACCAACAATCATGGGTTCTTTTTGTGAACCAAGGATTTAGTAAACTCCAGAAATATTATTTTTTCATATTATAATTCTTATCAACCATAATAATTTCTATATTTATATTAGCTTTTAATTTATAAAAAAATCTATAAATTTTTATTTTTCTTATTTTAGATTTATCTAGACCATATTAATTTCATTATTATTTTGATACTCTTTCCCAACATTTTAATCCTTGTAATTAACTTTTTAAGATTTTTTGTTTTTATATTTATAAGAGTTATACACCATGTGAATTTCAAAAAATTATATAATTAAATTTTGGATTTTGTATATTATTTGTTCATCTTCAACCAATTTCCATTGAAAAATATCAAATTATTTCTCCTTATACCACAATTTTTCTTCAAGATTGATGTTGAGATTTTTATATTCATCATGTAACTTTTATAGGTTTTCAATCTATTATAAAAATATAGTTTTTTTAATGAAATGTTTCATAAATATTAATATATTGAACATCCTTCCTTAATATATTGTTCTCTTTATCTAGATTTGAGATCTTCAAGAGATTATATTTCAGTAATATTTTAAGAATGTACTATAATTGAGATTCCTCTTTTTATTATTCTGTTTTACTACTTATTGAAAAGTAAAAATCTCAAAAATTTCCCTTTTAATCATAAAAATCTCAGTTTCTTTGTTATAAGAGGTTCTTTCTTCCACTTCTTCATCACTACAACCATCTTCCCCAAATTGAGATTTTTTTTTTCAATTTTTATATTTAAATAACTTTTTATTCCTTCCCTTTGAATATAAATTTTATTTTTACGGATTTATAAATAAGTCATGTTCTTATCCTCTATATTCTTATCAGTATCTTTATATTCCTTTAGTCTTGAAATTTTTCCTAAAAAACGTATAAGGTATACAAAGTTAATGAAATTCAGTGGTAACATTCCATTATATTTCTAAATGTTTCTTTTCACATTTCTTGATAAAAAAATCATAAATCTATAAAACATATTAGTCAATTAATCTTATGAATTATATTCATTAGTATCTTTATTGATAAAAAATCTCGTTGAGTTTTTATTTTTAGTGGATTTTATAGATATTTCATGATCAAAATAGAAATTTATTTTGATGAAATTATATTTTATAATTTCATATCAAATGTGAATACTATGAAAATCATTTATATAGATTGTTTTTGTCTCTTTATCTTCCAATGATAAATTTTTCATGTAAAATATATCAGGAAGAATTCATAGTAACTTTAAAAAATCATGAGTATTCCATTTTTTATCCTAGGATTCTTAAGGTGATTATAATATAATTAATCATTGTGTAGAAATCACCAATGGATTCATCATATATTATTTCCAAATCATCATATTTCAATCCCTAAATTTGCAACTTATCTTTATTCACTTTATTGTTCCTGCCAAAAATATTCTTCAACTAATCCTATATTTATTTAGCCATTCCAATTCCTTTAAACTAATGTAATTCAATTTATTAGAGAGTGATAAAAGAATAGAATTTATGTCATATATATTATTCTCTAGATTACTCTTATCAGTATCTATTAAGGGAGAACCCTCAATAAGAGCATTACAACTCCATTTAGAAGATTCTAAATCAATATATCTAATGGATAATAGATATAGAAACAATATGTCCTTATAGATATGATAGTTCTTCCTATCAAGGGATGGAATAATATTACTATTAACTCAGTTATATTAATATATGATAGTCATCATCGTATTTTAAACATTAAAAAAACTTGATTCAATGAATGGACCTCCCTTTGATTAAAATTTTAAATAGTATTTAGGATCTATTTGACCACAATGGGGGGTAAAACAACGGTCTGTTATTTTTTATGTTTTATAATTTTAAAACAACCCTTTCCTACCGTTTAAAAAAATTATTTTCTAAAACAGAATAAAAAATCCCACCCATAAAAAATTACTAATTTATAAGGGCAAATGCTCAATAATAATAGACATTTCCTGATATGGTTTGGAAATAATATTATACACACATTAAATTAGAAAATAATCATTGATATACAGGGGATATTCTTCAATTTCATTTAATTATATTAGTTTTTTAGTGTATATTCCCATCCCAAAAAATAAAATAATAAAACAGATTTTTTTACAATAGAGTGTCGCTTCACCAATAGGGTTTGACACATTATCATAGTGCTACTTGAATTCTTCACAAATTCCCTTTCGCAAGTCAGATATTCCCCTTTTTTAATTTCTTCAACAACAGTGATAATTAAATTGTTATTATTATTTTTCTCCATATATCCCTATATATTCTTCTTCTACACCATGAAAACAACCACACTATTCAAAAACTATAAATTATATATCATTTAGATTCAGTAACTTCATATATTTCTTCATTATATATTTATTTATAAAATAATGTAAATACATTCAAATTAAAATTTATGGAATTATTAGATATGGTCTTCACAATGACTTCATTAAAAAACTACTTCCATAACTAATTGTTAAATCATGTAAACATGAAAAAATATCGGGGATTAATTATTCTCTTTTAAACATAAATTTAATTCATATTAAATCCTCACATGTTCATAAATACCTACATTGTATAGTGATGTAATCCTACTAACTTCAATATAATCATTCTTCCACATAAATACCTACAAAATTGTACCTTTTTCTTTCCATGATAAATTCAGAATTCATTAATTATAGTAAAAATACATAAATTTAAGAATTTAATCTGAAAATTCATCCTTCAGTCAGGATATATGGATTATCATGATACCTTATTCCATTTAACCTTCAAACAACATCAAAGACCTCTTCTAGAATATGAAATTCACCACCAAGTCAACCATTATTTCTTCATCTTCCTATGTAAAATGATATATGCATAAAATATTTATGTTCATCCTCTCATCAATTGACTTTAATAGTATTAATAGATCATTCTAATTGGAAATAAAATTAAAATAATTATATCAAGGAAGATACTTTAAAGGGTGAGTGTGAACTAGAGAAGAAGTCACAAAGGGTTTGACATTATAAGATACGACATGTTCATTCCCTTATAATTTTAATGTTATAGAACCAATCACCCTTCCTAGATTCTATTACATGTAAATTTCATTATTTTATGGTAATTATTGTATGAAATATTCAAAAAAGTCAATAATTTTCCCCAGGTAAGTATGAACTCATCTATACTGATATTCGTCTTGTTAAATCACCAATGTTGAATGTGGTCTTGGTATTTGATCAATTTTTAGGTTCCAAATTCAAGTAGAATTTTTTTCTTGGGTTTTAAATAATCCCAACTTATTTATATATGACCAATATGGTTAAAAAATCATCATCTATTTCGATATTTGTGTGTAGAAGCAGTTATAGATTTTTTGGTGGCATTGCGCTCTCTTCCCATATGGGCTTCCCTTTAAAGACATTCCAAACATTCCTAACTTTCCAATTATAGTTTTCCCCTTATTAATCCATATCCATTTTTACCCAGATATTTTTGTTCCCATACTAAGTAAGGAAGAGTATCATCTTTCTTAGACACCTTAATATTAAGATTAGGATTTTTAGGAGAGCCTCCAATAGTTTTGGACATCTCCTTCATCCCCATTTAATTATAATTATTATAATATACTATTTTTTTTTTTGACCCAATGAAAATTGGTTTTGGAAAAATTTAAAAAATATTCCTATCCCAATTTATCTTACTCTTGTTGATTGGGTACCCCCCCCCCCCCAAAAAAGAAAATCAAAATTTCCCATTTTCTTATTCTTCAAGTCAACCGCTTATAAGTTAGAGGATCATTTCTCATGTTCACTCTCAGATGATGTTAACAGAATTTCTCCTAACTCTTGCGATTCATCCTCTAAAAGGGTAGGGCCTTGTGTCTTACTTCTCATATCCTATATTATCAATACCTAGAATTGAATATTTTTTCTACACCCTTATTCCAATACAATTTTCCTTACCACTAGAACTCAAAATCGGGGTTTCTAATACTTGTTGAGAGTCCACTATTTGAACAACTATAGATGTAAGGGATTCATGGATCTATGCATCATTAGAATTTAGTCTTTGTGGAAGAAACCACCCAACATCCACCTCTCCTATATTCAATAGAGGGACATTGAATTATATTCAATCCAGACCTAAATAAGCTCCTAAGAGTCTTATTTTTGATTACTAGTTGGGGAAGAAGATATTATGTGGATCTTACTAAATGGGTTAAAATTGATAATATATTAGATTTTATGATGGGTGTTATCTACTTTTGACAAAAGTTCAGTAAACAGTTAGACAAAAATAAAATTTTATTGAAACCCAATGAAATAGTGGTGGCCTTATGAGAATCAAACATAACAGGGTTATTAGAAGGACCTCCTCAGTGTAGAAACTTATAATGACCCAAACACCTGTAAAGACCCGTAAAATTCAAGGGAAATTTTTTTCTTAATTTTCTTTAGAATTTTACAAGAGCGCGGTTTCAGAAGGCACCTGATTCCGAGGCCCGGAGTGCCCGGAATTAATTTCTAAAGTTTGGCTCGGGTATGTTCAGTGAACGAACGAGCGGGTTTTTCTAACTTTTGATACGGTGCTCGGAATTGAAATCCGAGGGCACCGATGAACTCGCAGCGCCGATTTTCGCTTAAAGAGACCTTTTCGGGAGTTGCGTTTGTTGCGGGTTGAAAGTTAATTTTTGAGGTTTTTAGTTGAGTTAAATAAAATATGTGTAGAACAAATTTTATTATAACTTCTTAAAACCTATCAAAGGAGGTTGGAAGTGGGACCCACACCCACTTAACCTCCCTTGGGAGGATTAAGTGTGGTGGGGCCCACACGAACCCCCACCTTTTCAACTCCCCTCTCTCCCTCTTAATGGCTTGATATCTTAACTTCTATTTAATTATACAACTCATGTATATTAAATAAGTGAGTTAATTTTGGAGTTAGCCATTTTGAATTTCAAACCTTTGAAATTCTTTTTGTGAATAAAATAAGACTTTGTCTTATTTTGTTGGGTTAGAACTCTTAGCCATCTTGAAGTGGTTGAGAGCTTTTCTTTCTTCTTCAACCTTGTCGAAGAACATGAAGAACGCCGTTCTTCAACAAAGAACTTCTTCGCCGAAGAACACGGTCTTTCCGCGACGCCATATCCGCGACGTGACGTTCTTCTTCCGCATTATCTTTTCCGCGACGAACGCCATCGACAACGACTCTTTCTCCGACGTCAAAGGAATCGACACCGATATTCCACGACTCCGTCAACGTGCGACTATCAAGGTAAGGGTTCTTGAGTTCGTTGTTTCCTTTTTATTTGACTTTCCTCAAGACTTGACGTAGAACGCTCAAGTTCCGACGAAGAACGCCGCTCCTCTCTTCTTCGTCCTCTGTGTCAACGTGAGAGAGAACACCGCACCTTCCTCGGACAACCTTCATCAGCGTACAAGGTTTCGCCAACGACGTGCCTCTTCGGACGCGCCTCTTCGTCGTCGAATTTGACGAACGACGACCGCGACGCCCGACCTCCGCGACGTCGTCTTCCGCGGAACGTTCACAATCCTCGAACTTATACCCGAGGTAGGGGTTGTTGAATTTTGTTAATTTATTCCATTTCTTGATCATGGACTTCGCATGTCAAACATGAGACTTTTGAATGTTTTAAGTTGCATTATTATTATAACGTGAGGGGGGCCGGACCGCACGAACACGGCCGAACCCCCCTCCATCGTTCTCGTTTATTTTTGCGGATAGAAGCAAGTGGCGTGGTGCCGTCGCACCACGCGGATGATCGTACTTTTATTTTACGCGGCGCCGTCGCGCTACGCCAAGGAAAAATCTTCAAGAACGCGACGCCGTCGCGCCGCGTTGAAAGGAATCAAGGCACGACGAAAGGGGCGCGGCGCCGTCGCACCGCGCCGGACGACGAACACCGCGGCCGGTTCTCGGGCCGCGGCGGGACGAGGAGACCGCGGCCGGTTCCGGGCCGCGGCGGAAGAGAAGACCGGCGGCCGGGCCGCCGGCGTCGGAAGCCGAAAGGGGGACCGGAATTTCCGGTCCCGTTAGAGAAAACCGGTCGGCCATCTGGCCGGCCGGATATCTTTAAAACCGGGGGAATTAATCCCCCGGCCACCTAATATAAAACCCCCCTCTTTAAGAGGGGGGCGGTTCTTTGAAGGGAGGGGGGAAGCCGGCCCCCCCGGATCCGCACCAGCAGGCCCCCCACGTGGGGGGGGGGGGGGGGGGGGGGCGCTTTTATAAAATAACGGCGCGGCATAGCCGCGCCGCCTTTTGAAAAACCGCGGGGGTTTGATTCCCCCCATGCGACCTCCTTGCGGCGACAAGCCGCCCCGCGTGCGGCCCCTCGCGGCGCCGGGCCGCCGCGGCCCGCCGCGCCGCCTCGGCGCACCGCCGCCTCCGCCGCGCCGCCTCGGCGCACCGCCGCCTCCGCCGCGCCGCCTAGGGGGGGGGGTCGGGCCGGGTCGGCCCGGACCCGGACCCCCCGTTTCGAACCAGAATTGGTTTTTGGCTCATAACTTGAGCCTCGGACCTCCGAATGACGAACCGTCTACGGCAACGCGATCCTTGGATCGAGACGGTCGTTTCGGTATATCGCACTCAAGGTTTCGGATTACTTTGAGTTCGGCCGGGTTGGTTCGTTCACGGAACCAACCGGGCCTTCGGAGCGGAAACGCTCATATCTTGAGCTACGGACGTCCGATTGACGCGCCGTCAGTCGCGTTGCGTTCCTCTTAGTGAGACGGATCTTTTGGCATACTCCGCCCGAGGTTTGGATGCAGGTGGAGAACGGTCGGGTTGGTTTTGCCTTAAAAACCAACCGGGCCCCGGAGACGAAAAAGCCAATAACTCACAGACCGGGCGTCCGATTGACGCGCCGTCTGTTTCGTTGACTTCCTCTTGATGAGACGGAACTTTTGACATACTCCGCCCGAGTTTTGGATGCAGTCGGAGTATGTCCGGGTTGGATTGTACCTGAAATCCAACCGGGCCCTTGGAACGGGAAAGCTAATATCTTTCAGACAGGACGTCCGCTTAACGGACCGTCAGCGGCGTTGGTGGTTACGTTGAGTAACGGTCCCTTTGAGTTTACCCTATGGGAGTTCGGGGTACAGTTGAGATACGGCCGGGATTGGTTTCGCTCTCGAAACCAACGGGGCCCCTGGGACGAAAAGGCTCATAACTCACAGACCGGGCGTCCGATCGACGCGCCGTCTGTTGCGTTGAGACCCCTGTGACGAGACGGTCCATTGAGACACTTCTTCGCGGGACCTTGTGATACTTGGAGTTTTGACCAGTAGCTCGTGGAGCGGACCCTCCCGGAGACGAGCGTGCAGAGTACGGAGACCGTGTAGCCGGCTGAGACCTGACGACTGCTTGACCGACTCGACTTGGAGTGAGTCGACTAGCCCAGTGGACGGAGCGCCCGGTATTTGGCGGCAGACCCACGGCGGACGGAGCGCCTGGTAGTTGGCAGCAGACCCGCGGTACTCGACAGGAGGAGTACCTCAGTAGGCTATCTGGGTAGCGCCCTGTATTTGGCAGTAGACCCTCAGCGGACGGAGCGCCTGGTAGTTGGCAGCAGACCCGCAGTACTCGACAGGAGGAGTAATTCAGCAGTCTTAGGTTAGTGAGCGGCGGCCTCGGAGTCGTGACAGGACCACTGTACACTCTAGAGATGGAGCTCTTCAGCAGTTACGGTTTCGATAATGAAAATCCTGGTTTGAGCTGAGACTTTTGACCTTGTGTTTACCTCATGATTGAGATGGGTCACTTGCTAACTTTGGTATATGTATGGGCATATACCCGGGTAGTGGTTATCCGTCGTTTTCACAATCCTTGTGTTTCCTCATGATTGAGATGGGTTACTTGATAACTTAGGTATATGTATGGGCATATACCTAAGTAGAGTTTATCTGTTGAGATCTTCTTGTGTTTATCCTTGTTGGTTTTAGTGAGACCTTGAGGGTCTCGGGGTCCCTACTGAGTATCGTTATACTCACCCCTGCACGGGCTATGCCCGCACCTCGTTGTGTTGGTTGCAGACGACGGACAGTGCTGACAGAAGCCGAAGGTTCGAGGACTGGACGGTACCTGGATGTGGACTATACGATGAGGCGGTAACCGGAGGTGGACCAATGGGCGGGACATACTCGGAGCGGATGGTGGGACCCGAGGAGCAGAGGAGCTATCTGTACCCACCCTTCAGGTGGGATTTCCAGTGGACATCTCAGCGTAGCAGCTTTACTTTTCAGTCGCGGTTTTCCCTTTCGAGTTGTACTTTACAGTTGGGCTTGTATTTCCGGCCCCTTTTTACTTTTCAGCTCTTCTTTTTGTACTTAGTGTTTTACTTCCGCTTGTACTCTGTGGTGCTTGTTTTCTTTTATAAAGGCAATGCCTTCCCAGTTATCGGGATTTTACGCCTTTGGTGCTAGTCGCCAGCCCCTGGCCTATGGAAGGCGGGCTTGGGGTAGTCACGGCACGGGCCCCGAGGACGGGTCGTGACAAATTGGTATCAAAGGAGTTCGGTTCTACCGCAGAACTTATAACTCTGATCTTTCTTTCTGTGAAGCGATAGTGTTAAGGGTACCGAGTGTGGTTTTCAGTTCAGGGAGTCCAGTGTTGGTGCGGGCGGCCGACGTATCCATACACCAGGACCCTGACAACTGATTTCCGACTTTGTGCACGAAAACACTGATTGCGTGTGTGTTTTCAAAAGTTTTTCCCCTTAAAACAGCTCAAACCAAGTCAGCTCACCAGGTATAATCATTTGATCGTGTTACGTTGTTTCTTTCAGGATGGCCCCACGACGGCAACCAGCTTGGGTTCCGAGAATCGAACGTGACGACATCCCACCGAGCGACGAGGCCTCGGTGCAGGGCCCTTTGTCAGCAGTGGCACCGGTGGTAGCTCTACCCGCCGAGCCCCCGATGCTTCCAGCAGCAGCCGCTGACGATGCACGTCGCCTCAGCACACTGCATGAGTTTCAGCGCCAGCGACCGCCCAGGTTTCGTGGGGAGACGGATCCCCAGGCTGCAGAGTAATGGCTGGAGGCAGTGGTACGAGTGTTTAGGCTAGTGAGGACGCCGGCAGACTTCATGGTGATCTTTGCTACCAGCCTCCTTCAGGAAGCAGCAAGTAGGTGGTGGAGCCACTTGTTTCAGTTTTGCGATGAGATGGACTTCGCATGGGAAGACTTCGAGACCTTCTTCAGGGTGGAGTTTGTGCCAGTATCTCTACACCCCGAGAGTGTACAGGAGATTCTTCCTTTGCCGCGTGTTTTTCGATCAGAAGCCGAGTCATCTGTGGGCAGTAGACAGATGATGCAGAGGTCCAGGAGGACCAGACCAGCAGTTGGGCGATCTCGGGTTTTAGGACCGGTGGTGCAGGGCACCCGGAGTGGGAACAGAGCTAGCTGTGCAAGGAGCAGGTTGTGTTACTCATGCGGCGGGCAAGGCCACATGGCTCGTGACTGCCCGACCCGCCATGCGGAGGAGCAGCAGACGGTTGAGGAACCACCTAGGCAGAGGCAGAGGTTCGACCGTGGCGGTCCGCAGGGAGGAGGCGGACGAGGCAGAGGAGCTGGCCGAGCAGCAGGTGGTGGACGACGCTTTGAGGCTCTGCCACCACCACCACCAGGAGGTCCACCCCGACCACAGGGAGTAGGTGAACATGCGAGAGCACAACTTCAGGCAGCTGAAGCTTACGATCATGGAGCTCTGGGAGCAGGTGGACAGGGGAGGAACTAGTGGATACGTCTTTTGTACTTCTAGTTCCATGTTGATGTTGCTTTTGTGTAGCGTCTTGTATTATGAGCTACAATAATAAAAGACACATCCTTTGTGATGTTTTCATTCCTGTCCTCTTTTGTGATGTTACTAAGAGGTTCTAGTTGACTGTTGACTTGACCCTCACTTGTGAGACATCTACTGGAGGAGACCAGTTACCACACACTGATGCCGACAGTGTGACTCAACCCTTGGAGGCGAGAGTAACGGTTGGATCTCTTAGTAGTAGCGTCGAGGCCTTACGACGTCATCCTTGGTATGGATTAGTATCATCCATGTTAGGATTGACTGTTTTAGGCAAATAATGTGGTTCATCCAGGGGATGAGACCAGGTTTCTCTTATCGGCAAAGAAGAAATCTCGCAGCTCTTGTGGGACCAGAGATGGTCCGGGCCACGTCAGAGGAGGTCCAGGTCATCCAGGAGCGGATGAGGAGAGCACAGAGCCGGCAGAAGTCATACGCTGACAGGAGGCGGAGGCAACTAGAGTTCGAGGATGGTGACCACGTCTTCTTGCGGGTCTCACCTCGACGTGGTATTCGGAGATTTGGCCGAGGCGACAAGTTATCTCCGCGCTTCATCGGACCCTTCCAGGTCCTCAGCAGGGTTGGTGAGGTGGCTTATCGCCTGGCTCTACCACCTCAGTTACACCGGGTGCACGACGACTTCCACGTGTCTCAGCTGAGGAGATACGTGCACGACCCGACACACATCTTTGACCATGGGGAGCTTGACTTTGACGATGGGGCGACTTTTATGGAGGTCCCGGTGGAGATAGAGGATCGACAGGAGCGGGTCCTACATGGGCGATCGATTCCTCTTGTGCACAACAGATGGCGGCACGGGAATCTCTAGGAGAGCACATGGGAGCGGGAGGCTCAGATGCGTGCTCAGTACCCTCTTTTGTTTCCCTAGTTTTTGATGTATCTTTACGGGGACGTAAAGCCCTGAGGTGGGAGTAATGTAAAGACCCGTAAAATTCAAGGGAAATTTTTTTCTTAATTTTCTTTAGAATTTTACAAGAGCGCGGTTTCAGACGGCACCTGATTCCGAGGCCCGGAGTGCCCGGAATTAATTTCTGAAGTTTGGCTCGGGTATGTTCAGTGAACGAACGAGTGGGTTTTTCTAACTTTTGATACGGTGCTCGGAATTGAAATCTGAGGGCACCGATGAACTCGCAGCGCCGATTTTCGCTTAAAGAGACCTTTTCGGGAGTTGCGTTTGTTGCGGGTTGAAAGTTAATTTTTGAGGTTTTTAGTTGAGTTAAATAAAATTTGTGTAGAACAAATTTTATTATAACTTCTTAAAACCTATCAAAGGAGGTTGGAAGTGGGACCCACACCCACTTAACCTCCCTTGGGAGGATTAAGTGTGGTGGGGCCCACACGAACCCCCACCTTTTCAACTCCCCTCTCTCCCTCTTAATGGCTTGATATCTTAACTTCTATTTAATTATACAACTCATGTATATTAAATAAGTGAGTTAATTTTGGAGTTAGCCATTTTGAATTTCAAACCTTTGAAATTCTTTTTGTGAATAAAATAAGACTTTGTCTTATTTTGTTGGGTTAGAACTCTTAGCCATCTTGAAGTGGTTGAGAGCTTTTCTTTCTTCTTCAACCTTGTCGAAGAACACGAAGAACGCCGTTCTTCAACGAAGAACTTCTTCACCGAAGAACACGGTCTTTCCGCGACGCCATATCTGCGACGTGACGTTCTTCTCCGCATCATCTTTTCCGCGACGAACGCCATCGACAACGACTCTTTCTCCGACGTCAAAGGAATCGACACCGATATTCCACGACTCCGTCAACGTGCGACTATCAAGGTAAGGGTTCTTGAGTTCGTTGTTTCCTTTTTATTTGACTTTCCTCAAGACTTGACGTAGAACGCTCAATTTCCGACGAAGAACGCCGCTCCTCTCTTCTTCGTCCTCTGTGTCAACGTGAGAGAGAACACTGCACCTTCCTCGGACAACCTTCATCGGCGTACAAGGTTTCGCCAACGACGTGCCTCTTCGGACGCGCCTCTTCGTCGTCGAATTTGACGAACGACGACCGCGACGCCCGACCTCCGCGACGTCGTCTTCCGCGGAACGTTCACAATCCTCGAACTTATACCCGAGGTAGGGGTTGTTTAATTTTGTTAATTTATTCCATTTCTTGATCATGGACTTCGCATGTCAAACATGAGACTTTTGAATGTTTTAAGTTGCGTTATTATTATAACGTGAGGGGGGCCGGACCGCACGAACATGGCCGAACCCCCCTCCATCGTTCTCGTTTATTTTTGGGGATAGAAGCAAGTGGCGTGGTGCCGTCGCACCACGCGGATGATCGTACTTTTATTTTACGCGGCGCCGTCACGCTACGCCAAGGAAAAATCTTCAAGAACGCGACGCCGTCGCGCCGCGTTGAAAGGAATCAAGGCACGACGAAAGGGGCGCGGCGCCGTCGCACCGCGCCGGACGACGAACACCGCGGCCGGTTCTTGGGCCGCGGCGGGACGAGGAGACCGCGGCCGGTTCCGGGCCGCGGCGGAAGAGAAGACCGGCGGCCGGGCCGCCGGCGTCGGAAGCCGAAAGGGGGACCGGAATTTCCGGTCCCGTTAGAGAAAACCGGCCGGCCAGCTGGCCGGCCGGATATCTTTAAAACCGGGGGAATTAATCCCCCGACCACCTAATATAAAACCCCCCTCTTTAAGAGGGGGGCGGTTCTTTGAAGGGAGGGGGGCAGCCGGCCCCCCCGGATCCGCACCAGCAGGCCCCCCACGTGGGGGGGGGGGGGGCGCTTTTATAAAATAACGGCGCGGCATAGCCGCCCCGCCTTTTGAAAAACCGCGGGGGTTTGATTCCCCCCACGCGACCTCCTTGCGGCGACAAGCCGCCCCGCGTGCGGCCCCTCGCGGCGTCGGGCCGCCGCGGCCCGCCGCGCCGCCTCTGCGCACCGCCGCCTCCGCCGCGCCGCCTCTGCGCACCGCCGCCTCCGTCGTGCCGCCTCCGCGCGCCGCCGCGCGCCGCCGCCGGCCGCCGCGCCGCCGCCGGCCGCCGCGCCGCCGCCGGCCACCGCGCCGCCCAGGGGGGGTCGGGCCGGGTCGGCCCGGACCCGGACCCCCCGTTTCGAACCAGAATTGGTTTTTGGCTCATAACTTGAGCCTCGGACCTCCAAATGACGAACCGTCTGCGGCAACGCGATCCTTGGATCGAGACGGTCGTTTCGGTATATCGCACTCAAGGTTTCAGATTACTTTGAGTTCAGCCGGGTTGGTTCGTTCACGGAACCAACCGGGCCTTCGGAGCGGAAACGCTCATATCTTGAGCTACGGACGTCCGATTGACGCGCCGTCAGTCGCGTTGCGTTCCTCTTAGTGAGACGGATCTTTTGGAGTACTCCGCCAGAGGTTTGGATGCAGGTGGAATACGGTCGGGTTGGTTTTGACTTAAAACCCAACTGGGCCCCGGAGACGAAAAAGCCAATAACTCACAGACCGGGCGTCCGATTGACGCGCCGTCTGTTTCGTTGACTTCCTCTTGATGAGACGGAACTTTTGACATACTCCGCCCGAGTTTTGGATGTAGTCGGAGTATGGCCGGGTTGGATTGTACCCGAAATCCAACCAGGCCCTTGGAACGGGAAAGCTAATATCTTTCAGACAGGACGTCCGCTTAACGGACCGTCAGCGGCGTTGGTGGTTACGTTGAGTAACGGTCCCTTTGAGTTTACCCTATGGGAGTTCGGGGTAGAGTTGAGATACGGCCGGGATTGGTTTCGCTCTCGAAACCAACCGGGCCCCAGGGACGAAAAGGCTCATAACTCACAGACCGGGCGTCCGATCGACGCGCCGTCTGTTGCGTTGAGACCCCTATGACGAGACGGTCCATTGAGACACTTCTTCGCGGGACCTTGTGATACTTGGAGTTTTGACCAGTAGCTCGTGGAGCGGACCCTCCCGGAGACGAGCGTGCAGAGTACGGAGACCGTGTAGCCGGCTGAGACCTGACGACTGCTTGACCGACTCGACTTGGAGTGAGTCGACTAGCCCAGTGGACGGAGCGCCCGGTATTTGGCGGCAGACCCACGACGGACGGAGCGCCTGGTAGTTGGCAGCAGACCCGCAGTACTCGACAGGAGGAGTACCTCAGTAGGCTATCTGGGTAGCGCCCGGTATTTGGCAACAGACCCTCAGCGGACGGAGCGCCTGGTAGTTGGCAGCAGACCCGCAGTACTCAACAGGAGGAGTACTTCAGCAGTCTTAGGTTAGTGAGCGGCGGCCTCGGAGTCGTGACAGGACCACTGTACACTCCAGAGATGGAGCTCTTCAGCAGTTACGGTTTCGATAATGAAAATCCTGGTTTGAGCTGAGACTTTTGACCTTGTGTTTACCTCATGATTGAGATGGGTCACTTGCTAACTTTGGTATATGTATGGGCATATACCCGGGTAGTGGTTATCCGTCGTTTTCACAATCCTTGTGTTTCCTCATGATTGAGATGGGTTACTTGATAACTTAGGTATATGTATGTGCATATACCTAAGTAGAGTTTATCTGTTGAGATCTTCTTGTGTTTATCCTTGTTGGTTTTAGTGAGACCTTGAGGGTCTCGGGGTCCCTACCGAGTATCGTTATACTCACCCCTGCACGGGCTATGCCCGCACCTCGTTGTGTTGGTTGCAGACAACGGACAGTGCTGACAGAAGCCGAAGGTTCGAGGACTGGATGGTACCTGGAGGTGGACTATACGACGAGGCGGTAACCGGAGGTGGACCACTGGGCGGGACATACTCGGAGCGGATGGCGGGACCCGAGGAGCAGAGGAGCTATCTGTACCCACCCTTCAGGTGGGATTTCCAGTGGACATCTCAGCGTAGCCGCTTTACTTTTCAGTCGCTGTTTTCCCTTTCGAGTTGTACTTTACAGTTGGGCTTGTATTTCCGGCCCCTTTTTACTTTTCAGCTCTTCTTTTTGTACTTAGTGTTTTACTTCCGCTTGTACTCTGTGGTGCTTGTTTTCTTTTATAAAGGCAATGCCTTCCCAGTTATCGGGATTTTACGCCTTTGGTGCTAGTCGCCAGCCCCTGGCCTATGGAAGGCGGGCTTGGGGTAGTCACGGCACGGGCCCCGAGGACGGGTCGTGACAACACCTATAGAAAGAACAATAACCACACCAGGATTCGAAGAACATACATTAATGTCCCTAGACCTAAATGTCAAGAGTTGAAGGTTACATTAATATAATGGTACTAGTTAAATATGATCACATAAAAAAGTATTAAGTAGTATAATATCCTTGGAAAACTATATAAAAACTTGAATCTAAAATTAAATTTAAAAAAATAGTAATATTTTATTTGAAAGAATAACTATTATCCCATGACCATCCTTGAATATCATTCATATTACAATTCATAGAATGTTTGGGAAAGATACATAGAAAAGTGTTGATCTCAAATTATCAGAAAGGGAATATGTATAACAAAATGTAATATAGAATTATAAAAAAAGGAGTGAATAATATGGCATGCATAAATATTGATCAAATAAATCCATATAAATAATCTCGTGAGATTGAAACAAATACATGGATTATGTGACTATTAAAATTATAACATGGATATCATTAACTGATTTCATTAAGATAAAATATATAATTTAAAACATTATAAACTTACTCTATAAGTATCATTCCATATCATACTAAACAGAACCTTAAAACCTCAGTCTAAGACATCATACATAATTGGGTAAGGCATATGCCGAATACCCAAAATAGTTTTTCTCATGATACCCGTCGATGCATTGAGGGTTTATATAATTATGGGATCAACCCATCACTTAATATGTCTTATTAATTCAGTATATGAATAAACACTAAAACTTAATCAACATGATATAATAATAAGAAACTATATTTATAGGAATAAATAGTATATATAATTTCAAAACATTGCAAATTAAAACTAGTCATAAACTATCCCAAGAAATAATAAGGATGATATCATTAGATTATATCATCAATAAAGCGTCTTATTTTTCAATGAATGTTTATAAAGATAAAAATACCTTTAAAATATCAATTGAATATTTCATGAGAAAAATACCCATTTAATTTTTAAATTAACAATTTGAAATTTAAAATTACAAAAAATATATTAAGGAAAAAAATTTCTTTGAATGTAATCTTGGAAACCTATGAAGGAATATTCAAATCATTTATTGGTCATAACGGTGGGAAATTATGTTCATGTCGTGTATTTTAATACAAATATTCCTTTCACATTTTTGATAAAAAATCAAAAGTGCCTCATTTGGAAAATTAAATGAATAATACCTTTAAAACATTATTAAAAAATTTCATCATGGGTAAAAATTAATTTAAATAATCATAGGAAAATATTAAAAATATTATTCAATAAATTTTTAAAAAACATGGATATGAAAGAAAAATAAAATCTGACCAAATAGAGAGATAAATTCAGAATCTCCTAAAAAAATATTTTTAAATTAATGTAATTAAATACGTGAATAAAATGGTAATATAAATATATATTTCATGAATAAAAAAGTAGAGAATAATATTAAAGGGGTTTATCTAAAAAATATTGGATAATTTCCCTCAATGTAAATTCAATCATAAAGAATCCTAATAAAAATGATATTGAAACATAAATCCCTTACCACTGTAGTAACTTAGAAATCATAACCCCATGAAAGAAATAACATCAAATGAGAATTTAAACACGATGAATATAAATAGATTTTTAATATAACATATCAAATTTCTAGTATATACCCCACACAAATGAAAAAAGTGGGGAATAAGACATATTTCTCAAAAGAGTAAAAGTGAGATACAAAACCCTTACCTTGAGTCAAGATATACTATGGATGGTGTGACCTCTCGAATTATAGGCTCTCTAGATTTGGATTTATTTTCCATACCCATTTTTTATTTATCAAATGATGCTACTATCATTATAATGGAATCGAAACTATATATAAGGATGAATTATTGTAAATAATTCATGACATCAAGAATGTTTTACATCATGGATAGAAGAATATATGGATAGAATCTAACTCAAATATTATTGTTGAATACCTTGAATTCAGAACTAGGAGTGTACCATGGAAGTTTCTTCTACAATTGATTGAATATTTTGATGTGTATAGTCACCTCAGTCTGGTTATTTGACATGTCCACCTGAAGGCCAACAAGGATATAGATTCCATTTAATAGAGATCCATCATTGAGATGAGCTAAATGCGGTCCAGCCAGACCCTATATATTTTTACACCACTATTCTATGTAGACATGATGGGTGTGATTCTATCCAATCTTTGTAAAAACACCTTGTAATGCCTGAAATGTTAACTTTAAATTTAATTAATTATAGGACCGGTCATTCACCTCAATCCCGAATTATTTGGAGTATATCAATTATTTGATTTATTAATAACCTATTACATGATTAATAAATTATTCATAATCCAATTATTTTATTTATTTTAAAGATATATTAAATTAAATAATCAGTTAATTCCCTACTAGTTGTTTTAAGGATGTCCGATTCATAATTTCAAAATGACATCAGTATGTTGAAGACGATCAAAGTTGTAATTGTTCAATAATTTATAGAATAAAAATAATTATGTAGTTATAATAATTATATATTAATTATCTTTCAAAAACAAAACATGACTGAAGGTTATGAAAAATTAATAACATTACAATCATAGAGATGGTAGATCGTATATTCATGAGTAATGTTTCGACTTTTCAACAAACATAATAGAAAGAAGGTAAATATTTGTTTAACATTAAAGAATTATGATTATGGATTAAATATCATTTTTATCTCTAAATATAGTTATATATTGTAACCATGTTATTTGTTCATGAAGATCAAATCACATCACTTCATGGAAGTGGTAATCCACACTAATGCTTGAATGATGTTATCATTTTTGAATGGATTGAATAGTAAGAGAAAATATGATATATTAACTTTAGTTAATTATAATTATGTACATGAATATCATATATATTGATTAATCCATTATTATATCCTACCATGAGAGGTGGTGATGGAAAATGAATAATATAGGTTCGTGAGGAGGTTGTCCGCCGTACACAAAAATGATAGATTTATTTAAAATTTTATAGAAGAATGAGATGTATATAAGTTATAACATTAAAATAAATAAATAAAATTATATTTAAGATATTTTAGTTATTATTTTATATTGTTTTAATTGGATTTGAATTAGGTAGAATAAAAAAAGAAACTTAAACATTTAGTCCAATGTTATACCTCTTCTTCAGAGAACTTCCATTGTATTACACCTTAAGCCATATAAGGTTAGTATTCTATAAAAAATAATATCTCTTGAATGTGTATAGGGATTTGATAAAGGTATTTGGTTATATTAACCAAATTTAAAATTATGTGTGGAGAAAAGAGGAGTGGGGAATGGATTTTATAATTAAGGGGATGATCACACTTGGAATTACTTGAAGTATTAAATTTAAAAATATTAATTTTAAAGGAAAATGGATACAAAATGATATAATTTGAATATAGGATTAGGAATATTATAAAAAATATCATAAAATAAAAATACTAAAAGTACGAATAAGGTTTTTACCATTATATCTTTGATTTAAACCATATTAACCCATCTCACAACTACCATAATATGAATGCTTGTGATTATTTGAGGTCCAAGAATGTTTCTATACAAGGAAAAGTGAAAAAAAATATACCATGGTTAATATTAAAAAAATATCCAATTAATTGTGATGAATATAATACATTTATGAGTTTTAAATCATTTAATAAAAAACTGTTTTTTTAAATTATTATTAATGTCATTTTGGGAGATACATGAAATATTAAAATATAATATGTTTGTAACTCATATAAAGTGGTTCCAAAATGAAATTTATTATAATATAAGGATGATATGGTATTAATATAATCATAAAATAAAATATTTATATGTTTATATATCATTATAAACATTATCTTTTGGTTTTACCCCTTAGTTAACCAATTTTAACTATAACTGTAGTAATGACTTTTTCTATATTATTGTTCCATAATTTGAATTATAAGGTAAAAATTGGGTAATGAATGGAAATTAGATGAATTTGTAGACCATTAATCACCATAATTTTTGTAATTCATTGATTTATGTTTTTTTAATAATTTAATAAAATATATTTTACAAAATGTTCTATTAATATCTTTTAAGAACTATTTCCATAATTCGATCTTCAAAACAACATTGAATTTTTTTATTATAATATAAAACTTTTATAATTACTAATATATTACATTTATATTTTAAAATCATATTTAACTTTAAATAACACAAAAAAATATTAATTTATGTGTTTTTAAAAACATTTACATGATTTTTTATTGCATGCACAAGCACCTTATCGAAATTGCATAATCATTTAAGGTAATTTTTTCTTCATAAAATTTTAAGATTAAATTACCATGATAAAAATATTAGTTACTATTTTTGACAAATATTTATAACAAAAAATATGTTTTTTATACCCACCAACAAATATTGTAAATATTAAAAGCGTGAGAGTGATTTTTTTTTATATTTAAGTAAAATAATATAAATGTTATAATCTGTTTAAAGTGACAATAAGCTTCGAAATTTTAAAAGTTGGGATATTTATGGGTCAAATATTCTAATTAAATGAAATTTACACACGTTTTGGGTTGATTTAAATGTCTTAACACATAGTTTTAACATGGTTTAACCCGTTTTACCCATACTTAGGTGATAAATTTAACCATGGTTAATATTCATAATGACTGAAACAAAAAGAGACCTATTTAAAAAATGTTAACCACTAGATTCCAAATAAGGGATCTATTATTCAATATTTTATTCCTATAAGATATATAATTACATTCTAATACAAATGTATTAAACATATTGAAAAGCAGTTTTCAGAGAAATGCCTTTTTAAACCAAAAATGAACTTATACAAAAAATAGATATAATATTTATTAAATTATATATAATTATTTAAAATAATAAATTTTTTACACTGAGATAAAATTTAAATCATAATATAAATTTTTATTGAAAATAAATGACAGCTTACAATAAACATATATTTTTTTACAATTCATTGAAAAATTATTTTTTTAAATACCAAAAATTACACCCTAAGAATTTTTTCAAATGTAAATTTAAACAATATTACCCATTTAAAAAAAATTAGAATTATAAAATGAAATAAATTAAATATATTATATGTGTAAAAAAATATTAGAAATAAAATTTTAAGATAACATGATTCTAAAGAATGAAATTAATTTATCAAAAATCATGTCATTAATTATTTTACATTAATCCATATATTTGGATTATATAAAAAATTTATTAATATTTATTAATATTTTGTAACTTTTTCATCCTGAATATTTAAGCTAGAATATAATATTAGAATTTAAATAATAATATCTCATGGTCCATTTAATCTTGGCGTTATATGTTGTATACTCTATTAAATGAAGGGGGTTTTTTAAATCTCAGTGTGCTACATTTTCCACATCCCATTAATAATATACATGCTTCGTATTTTAAATTGATCTTGAAAATATATGTTATGACAATTAAAAATAATTATATTGAAAACCATTATTATATAAGTATTAATAAAACATCATCTTCAGAAGTGGTGAAGGGAAATAAGAAGGTAATTTGGAATAACATATTACTAGGTTTCAAAATGGGAGACAATTAGTGGGAATTGAAAATATTGACATGGAGTAAAATGTAACAGAATAAAAGATAGGGAGTGAAAGAGAATATTGAGAACTTGAAATTGAATGGTCATAAGAATGTTGCTGACCATAAAACTGTAATTCAATGAGGTTTGAAAAGGACTATCAATTTAGTAGAAATGAAGATAATAAGATAATATTTTTGATTAAATATCCTTTTCTTGGAGTTGAGGAATTACTTTACCAACTATATTAAGAATATAAGGAAAAATACATACTTGAAAACTATATTTCATCTTATAATAAATTTATATCACAATATCATCTTTTCCTCTAAATAATGAGTATTCAAGTTGAATTTTTCATTTTTGACGCACTAATATCAACATTTAATGGATAATATAATCCTTATAAAGGTAATAATATATTCCTCTTATCATTAGACATAAAAAAAATGAAATCATGAGAACAAGGTAAGATAATACCCAAAATGAATATAATTTAAAATGAAGAAATACAAAAATTAATATCCAAATCCTAGAAAATGACGCATTAAGTTAATATAAGGAAATTTGAAAAATTAATAACAAAAAATTTCTTAACTTTTTTTTATTATGTTAAAAATACAAAAATAATATGAATCTGATCACATATTTTTTCATTACCAATTTAACATTTATGTCTAATTAAAATAAGCTTATCATAAAGTGATATATCCAAAAAAGTATATTCCCAAATCATATAATATCCAAAATAAAATAATTATTTTCATAAATAAGTTGAATCACCATAAATCCACATTAAAACAATATATTCTTCTAAATGACGAAACATCTTTTAATCGTCAAATATAATCCAATCTTTTAAAATAATATTGGGTTTACATTAATCATAATAATTTACCTAATATATGGTTATGTTTTTGTGAAATAAGATTAATCTCATTGACACAAAATCACATTTAAACCCCTTCATTATCTATATGATGAATCATATGTTTTCAATATCTTGTATCCCTTTTTACTAATCAATCATAGTTAACTCGACCTTAAATATCAACATAACTATAAGGGTTATTAATACCTTTTAAATTACTTCCATAAAATATTAAAGCATCAATCCTCAAATAAGAATTTCACTAAAGAATACACTAATCCTAAGAGCTTTATTACCATAAATGTATCCCAAAATATCCTTAATCATCATAAAATCATAACAACTGAAACTTCCAAAGGGGTATTTATTACTCAAAATTTTGGATAAACCTTATACTTATCAACCCTTTAATCTTTAGTTTTTTCTTATATTACTATTGAAAATCATAGGTTGTCATAGGTTCTATCCTTCCATTCATTACTAAAGTTTATAAAGGAAAACTGAATTAACCAAAGAATATCCCCAAGAGTTTGAAACTAGTTGTGTTATTAGGGATCAATCACCATGAATCAGAATGATGGCCTGAACATACTAGACTAACTCTTTTTTAGTCATTACCCATATATGTATCTATTCCAAAACCGCTCTTACTTGTAGTATCCAAATAGGTATGTATTTTTATGAAACCACTTAATATCCACCTTTCCCAAAACATTATGATATTATCTTAAAATTAGAAATATCCTTAATTTTTATCATAGGGTTATGTTCCCTAATCAAGGTTTTCTAAAATGTAGTTCACAAGGATTAGACTGACTTTCATCTGATAGTAATTATAAAGAGCCATAACCTTGATGCCTAGATTCAGTGGTTACATTGTTAAATTTGTATTAGATAAAAGTGATCAAATCCCCAAGGACCTAATAGTTTTTTAGTATTAGAAAACTAGATATGTACTCAAATGTGAAATGATATTTGAAAAAAACACCATAATCTTTTATTTGGGAACTTCACTATTCTCTATAGAATATCTATTAATATCATTCATAGTACAATTACTATCATCCCAGAGAAAATAAGGACATGAATTTGGTGAGATCTGATGCCCAATATGGGAATAAGGCTGTTAAAATCTAACATAGGATAATAATAAAGGTCATGAATAATATGGAAGGAATAATAATTGATCAAATAATGACATATAAATAATCTCATGACCCTGAAACCTACCCATAAATTATATTACTATATAATTATCACCTTCATATCAATAATTTATTTCATAATTATTGAATGCATAATACGAGGCATCATAAACATATTTTCAAGGCCTTATGAGAAGACATATTAAACATACCATCAAAACCCCATTCCAATACATTATACATAAATGGGTAAGGTGTATGAAAAATAATCAAACTAGTTTGTCTCATGAGATATAATGGTTTATTGAGGGCATATATAGTTCTAGGCCCCAACAATCAATTAATATATCCAATTAGTTCATTATGTGAATAAATAATACAACTGAATCAAAATTACTTAATAATAAGAAACTCTTCATATAAGAAGAACTACAATATATAATTTTAATATTTCCCGCCATAAAACTAATCACAAACTATAAATATATTGAATAAGGATCCTATAATTACGAAATATCCCTTGTTTTTATAATAAAAATGAAGTGTAATTTTCCTTGATTAATAGAAACAGCATAAAAATACCATTACAATAATTCCTGTGTAAAATATCCTTTTCACATTTAAATTCAATTTTTTTTAAAAAATATAGAATATTAGGAAAAATATTCTCTTTTAAATGAATGATTATATATTACAAAATAAAATTTAAATCATATATCATTACTGATGGTGGGAAATTAATTCCATGCTATGTATGTTAAAAAATACACATTTCACTTTTTCGATAGAAATTCAAAATTTAACTCGTTCTAAAAACAAAAAAAAAAGTTTCCTTTGAAAATTTATTTTATAAATTAAAACATTGGAAAAAAATTATTTAATTAATAATTTTTTATTAGTAAAAAACAATATCAAAAACAATTTAATGAAATTATGGATGTGGATTAAAAATAATTCCGACCAAATAGAAAAAAATGATGTGCTTCCTTTAAAAAATATTGGGTCAGTGTCTTTTGTAATGAAAGAGGGGAAAGACAAAGTAAAACATTTAATTTTGATAAAAAAAATGGGATCATAAAATATATTTATTTTAGGAAATAAAGATAAAAATCTTTTCTTAATTTATTATTATACATAAACAATCTCTAATAATGATGAGATTATGAAATTAACCCTTTCTTCAAGTCTGACTTACTTCATATGTGATTTCAAACTCCTTAATAATAAATTTAAATTTATTATAATTCTATACCAGAAACAGATAAATTATTATAATATCATATATTCTCTAATTATTAAAATTCAATACCTTTTTTATTAATAAAATTTATTAAAATAATTATTTCTCAATGTAAACCATCTCAATTTTCATGTAGGTTTCCGATCAACAATTCTAGCCCCCATTTTTTTATTATTATCACATAGTATCCATAATTTTAATCATAATATAGTTATAATATATATATATATATATATTCATCCATGAATGTTTGTGATATAAAAATTAATTACACCGTTCATGGAGACGGTAGACCGTACATACAGATTAACGTTGTTTTCACGTTTCAATGAATGGAATGAAAGAATGGAAAATGATAATTTAAGCTTTATTGAATCACAATTATATCATATATAATCATATATATTCATCAAATACATCCTTATTACCATTCATATAAAGTGTAAATGAAAAGAGAATCACATCGCTTCGTGGATGTGGCCGTCCACACTTACGAATGAGTGACATTATCATTTTCCAATGGATTAGAAAGTAAAAAAAGCTATTTATGATATCAAAATTATATAAGCATAATTATTTCATAAATTTCATATATAAATTTTAAACCAATTATAATAAACATCCATTAGTGATGGTGATGGAAAATTAATTATATTTCTACGAGGAGGCGGTAGTCCACACAGATGCACGAGTGATACTTTCACATCCCATTTGTTGTAAAAGATGAGGAATACTGTTGGTTTTATAAAAATAATAAAATATAATTATATTTAGGATACATATGATATTATTATATATCGAATAACATAGATTTTGATGAAGTAGAAGAAGGAATAAATTAAAAGTGGCTGAGTGAGACTATTACCTCTCCTTCAGTTGACTTATTTTAGAAATATTCACGAGGACCCTTGGAATGGTTCTTTAAAAATGAGAATACAAATAATTAATATGTATGGATGTTTTGAAATGATTTTTTAGGGTTTGGTCTATCTATATGGATCAATGTGGTGTAAATTAAAGAGATAAGGGGCGTCCTTATATAAGTGAGGCGAGGGGCTTTCTTGGAATTTCTTAAAGTAATACATTAATATAAATTAATTTTCATGTTTAATTGAATCAAAATAGAAATAACAAAAATACTGGATGAGTATGAGTCCCAATCCACCCCTGCAAAAAAATTTACAATTTTTTGTAAATTATTTTCCCTTATCTATTTTTAACCCCTGTTAACTCTTTTTGACAATTACCACATTATAAATATTTTTTACTATTTAGGGGTGAGGAATGTTACTATAAAAGGGAATGTGACCCATAAATTAATAATGGATGATATTTTGAACCATATAAAATTCACAAGGATGATTATAGGATTTTTATGAATTTTAAAATGTAGAAAAATGTTGTATATATTTTAAAATATCCTTAATTTCATTTTTCGAAATAGGTGAAATATTATAATATATTATGTGTTAACTCATGTTAAATGGGTCTAAAATGACATTCATTAATATTTAATTATTTATGTTTTATTATTATTAATAAATAATATTTATATATCATTAGATAACATATTAAACTTTATCTTTTGGTTTAACCCCTTGGTTAATCGATGTTTTCCTTAACCCTGGTCATGGATTTTTCAATATTAAGAGGTCATAATTTTACTTAAAAGGTAAAAAATAGCACATAAATGGATATTTCATGAACGTTTAGACAATATACCATCCCAAATTCCCAATTTTAATATTTTTAATATTTTTAATATTTTTAATAAAATATTACTTTCATAAAACATCTATAATGTAATTTTTTACACCATTCATTTAATTTGATATTAAAGACACAAAGACAAGAATGGGATTAGAATATAATCCATAAAAAATAATAAACATGTTATATTTATCTATAAAATTCATTTAACATAGTAATTCAACCAAATTAGTTTACATATGATATTTTTAAAAGCAATTGTTATATATTTTTATTAATTGAATAAATACTTTATTGACGTAGCGTAAACATTTTAAAAAATAATACAGTAAAAAAAATTTAAAAAAAATTACCATGATAAAAAATGTAATTATTATTTCAAATAAAAATTTAAAACTTAACATAACCACTTTTTATCCTAATGAAAAAATATCAAATATAATAAATTCAAGAGAGTAACATTTTGTTTTTATTATTTTTTTAAAATAATATATTGGTTAATATCAAATAAAAATGAAACCAAGTGGCTATATTTTCACAACATTGATGATAATGGTCAAATTAAACCCATTAAATAGGATAAATTGAAGTGTTAGATAAATTTTAAAGCTTTATCCCAATGTTTTAACTCTATTTTACCTCTTTTACAATTATTGAGTTAACAAATGCTATCCAAAGTTACTATTCATAATCACAAAAAACGAAATTATCCTCATTAACAAATTTATAAAAGATAATTTTAAATATAGAATCCATTTTATTAAATTCAACCCATTGTATTAGAAAATTATTATTTAAAATTTAACCCACTGATGAGGCAAAAAGCATTTTTACAGATAAAATGTTTTCTTAAGTAAATAATGATTTTATATCTAAATATGACATAAAATTATTTATAATTTATATAAATTGATTATTAATAATATAAATGTATTAATATTATTTTTGAAACATTTTTAAAATTAAATTTATTTTTTAAAATTCATTAAATGAAAATATGTTTCTCAATAAAAATAAAAAATTTCACTATTCATCAAAAATCAATTGTTTTAGAAAATTCACAAAAAATCTTATTATGTTGATTTTGAAATACTTATTTAAAATATTACTTTCATTTTATAAAAAAAAATTTCAAAAATTAAAATTAATTAATTAATTTTTCACACAAAAAGGCAATAAAAATGTTTGTTTGATGAAAAAGTATTTTAGAAGTGTTAAATGGTTTTAATAAAAATTGATTTATTATTTAATATTAATAAAAAAATTCTATAAAACCATATTATATATATTTCAAAATACAGTTAATCCTATTCATACCCACCTATCCAATGGCTATACAATAATTATTACAATAAGTAATAAAATTTTAATAGTATATTGTGGTTCCCTTACAGCTCAGTATTGTGTGTTAAGAATGTCATTGAGCACAGTATTATACATTTTGAAGGTGTTATAAGGGTAAAAATTGTCTCATATTTATATCCGTTAATTCTTTAAGTATAATTATAAAATCTATCAAGATTATTTTAGATAAATATTCCAAAAAAAATTCTATTTTATCCATCATTAATAGAGGGACACAAAAGATAATTTCTTAGCGTAGTTAAACATTCAACACCATAGAGAAGGTTTCAATGACCTAAGAAAAGTTATTATGAAATGGAGTCTCATAGGACCATTTTTATTGTTCTGAATAAAACTTGGTAGCTATGAAATGACATCATAATGAGGCATTTAAAAATCCTACCAATAAGGATTATAGAGTTGGGTATACCTTGAAATATAGATCTGGCCAAGTTATTTTAATTTTATGTTTTTACTATGGTGTGAATGTGAATATTTTTGTTGAAAATCATGTAAATCAATTTTATTGAGCTAGGTTATATCATGGTATTGAGTTCTGTGTTGTAATCTCTCTTCCTATGGTTTTTTATTGTGTGATTCTTAGATTTATTCCGTAATAATTACTCTTCAACATGGTGTTAAGTGTTGTACTGTAATCCTTTACAACGTAGTGTAATATGAATTCGAGAACGAATCCTTAATGATTTATTTCACAAGGATATTAATCCTTTTTTACATCACATAATAAAAAATATTAAACACTTTTAGTGTCTTTATGATCATTTAAACTAAGGAATTTTTAAGAAGAACCACATGTATCTTTGTTATGGTAAAGTTTTCTTCATAAGAATCCACAAAGTCTTTTTCCTCTTATTTCAACCACATGATTTTACTTTCCATTATATGAAATGGAACTTTAGAAAAATAAGTCCTTAGAATATGATTTTCAAGACTATATATTCCATGGAATCTACCTCACCAATTTTCTCAGTATTCTTCATCAAAGACTTCCATTGATAGGATTTAACTTCAAGATGATAAATATATATAGTTTTTTTTATTTTTCCTACACCCCAAAACATCAATGGTCTTATAGAATTAATTAATCATTATTTTATCTTTCACTGGGTCCGAAGATCCACAAATATATATAGAGTTGTATTTTAGAAAATTATTCACTATAAAAATGTTCCATTGTTGAGAATTAAGTTTTTCCCTTTCATAGGTTCTATCAATAATAACCTGTTTCAACTAAGTTAACATGGACACAAACATCTCTATCCAAACCATTTAAAGTTTTTCATTCAGAATTTTATTATCCTCAAGATTACTTCCTAGTTTATCAATCCAATATATTTTATAGAAAACAATTCTAAGAAGACAATGGTCAGATGAAGAAGCCTGTAAATTTTCAAAATGTAACTCATGATAGTATAACTATAAAATATAATCTTAAAATAATTTCTTTTAACATCACTATAGCAGATAATTTTATGTAAATATTTTTACTGATATAAACTATAACACCCTATATCATAAACAACTAATAATTACTTGATTTATAATATGGGTTCAACTTTATTACATTTATTCAGTCTTTTAGGATTAGTGTATAAGATAAATTATAAAACCGTTACATAAAAATTTATACATTTCCATAAACTGTAAATTTTTTTACCCAAAAATTGTTCTTGAATTTATTCATATGTTTCATTCAAGACACTTATTCTTCATTTTAGATGATTCTTTATGGTTGAAATATCAAAATTTCTATTTTTGTTATACGCCCTTATATGTTATGAAAAATAATTTGGAACATGAGATAAGAAACAAAATCTTCCTATGGGACAAAAAACTAATGGAATCTAATTAGTCCATTGAAAAACATTAAAAATCCTAGAAAAGGATTACCTTTTTTATAATAAAAATTAGAGATATAAAAAAACATATCCTCATGAGGAAATAAAACTTTTTTATAAAATAAAACCATTCAAACACAATATAAATCATAGTTAAACCTTAATGGGCTTCAAGATTAATCATGAAAACATTTCATTGAAATTAGCCTTTCACATTTAAAAGTTCACAGACTTCCCATACCTTATGAAATCAAAATATTTTCATAAAATCCCTTTTCAAGAATAAATATGCATATTGGATTATCTTATTAATAACCCATTATTACTTATTTTCAACTGATATTACAGATATCTAATTTCCAATTAATTCTATAGGAGTAACCTACTTGGTTATCTCCCTCTGTATTTAAATTTGATGATTAAATCCTTACCCAATGAGCTAGAGAGCTATACGAGGGTCACCCATCATCATGAGCTACATCAATCCCACTTGTTATAATATATATTTATAATGTACTATATAATTAATGAAATATTTATAAACATTCACTTTTTCATCCTGAAACCCATAAAAACTCATTTGAAACCATTAGAAAAAAATATTGATTCAATGATATAAATGAGTAGAATCATATTTTTCCACTGGAAAATATTAAAAATGAAGAATTATGACAATATTTTTGATAATATATTCCATTAAAACCAATATAAACTTATATATGAATATTTATAATTAATAAACTTCATGAATAAAAAAAATAGTTTATATAGTAAATGTTACAAAAATGTTATTTTTTGAACTTTTTTGTAAGAATGTCGGAATGAACCGTATTAAAAATAGAAATAATATTACTTTTAATTTTTTTTGAATAAAGTAAAATGGGGTTGAAATTAACTCTAAAATAATTTAATTATAAAATATAACTCGTTAAACCCATTGAATAACAAGGATATGTATGAAAAGTATTTTAAAGGGAAATCATAAAACAAGGGTTCAAAAATCCCTATCCCCTATAAACCATATAGATTCATACTTTCTATAACACCTAAATAATGTAATTTTATTAGTTATATTAGTTATTATGAAAAAATTTTATGTTCATTTCCTTAGAATTATTCCTTTCATTTCATTTATTTTCATGTTTTATTTAGTTACAAAAAGGTCAAATTTATGATGGATTCCTTAAGGTCGTTAAGTTTATAACCTCAAAATATTTTCAAGGAGTTATAAATAGTGTAAGTGTTAATGGTTAAAAAATATTTTTCATGTAATAAATATTATATTTATACATTAAATACACTTTTGAAACCAACCATGTAAAGTATTCATGATAAATTCAACACATGGTTTTTTAGAGGTGGTATTTCCCACGTACTCATGAGTGATGTTTTGATTTTTATAAAAGGAAGAAAGGAAGTAAAAGAAATTATGTATTACCATTCAAGAGTAATATTTATATTATAATTATCAAATTAATTCATTAATTCCTTACTTATGACCATTAATGTGGGACGGTAATCATAAATGAATCACATCTCTTTGTGGAGGTACTAGTCCTCACATACACACAAACGACATTATCATTTTCCAACAGACAAGAGGGTACTAAGGTAAGTAATATAAAAACTTTCTAGAGTAATTAATATTTCATAAATATCATATATATTCATACTGCCCATCATTATTTACTATCCATGGGAGGTGGTGGTGGAAAATGAAATACATCACTTCATGGCGATGATAGTTTGTAAGTACATACATGTGATGATTTCATTTCTATTTAGATAGAAAAGTTGAATAAAAGATATTATACCATAAATATAAAATAATTCAACATGTTTGAGATAGTTCTGTTATTATATATTAATGTTTATGATCATTTTGAAGGATGTAGAAGAATAAATAATCACGAAAACGCTCAGTTAAGAGTTATGCCTATTATTTTGAGAAAAATAATTCTGATTACTCAATAATCCCTCTTAGGATGATATTGGGATGAGAAAAAGAAATATAGGACATGCGTAAGGGATTTATAAAGGTATTTGGGTGGTGATTTTCTGATCTAGAGTATTCATTATTTTGAAAAAAAAAGTGAGGAATGAAGGTTCATTTTTATAAGTGAGGGGAGTGACACTCTTATAATTATTCAATGTTTTAAAATAATATTAATTTTTTCATTGGAATGTGGATATAAATAAATTAAATATATAAGATAAGGTGATAACCGTAGAAATTAATTCAAACAATAAGATTTAAGATGAAATTTTGAAACCCTATCACAATGTTTTAACCCCAATTAACATGTCTTACCCTTTACTGTGGTGATAACAATTTAGCATGATTACTTTTCATCATAAAAAAAATAAAATTAACTCATTAATAAATGTCAACAACCAAATTTAAAATATGATATCCATTTATTTATATTTTTTATGTTCCAAAAATATGTTTTAATATAATTTCACAAAACGCAATGCAAAACCGTTATTAGAAAACCCTATTTTTAGTATAATATTGATTTTATACCAAAATAATGTATAATTATTATCAATATGGAAATAATTGGGTATCATTTTAATAAAATAGTACTTATTTAAAATAAAAAAATAAAAATAGAATGTGACTTTTTAATTTATTGAAAATAAATGATAGTTTTTCTAAAATTCATTATTTTTAGCTATTAAATCAAAAATTATTCTTTTCCGGAAAATATTAAAAATTCACCCTATGAAAAATTAGATTTGATAAATAGAAAAACTAATTCCTTTATATAAAAATAAAACTCTAAAAATATTATCTTTTAAATAAATCCAAGAATACATGAAAATAATTTAGTTTTATTAAACTATTCATTTATCAATTGAAACTTTTTATAAAATTATTTATAAAATTATAATGAATATGATTTAATAAAATGCATAATTATGCATCATAATATTTACTTTATTTATTACCTAGTATTTCTCAAACATGAGAGTTGAAAGGTAATTTATTCATTACAAAGTGACACTAGTGCTCCAATTTCACAATCCATTAGGTTGGAAGACATATGGTAATGAAAATCAACATCTTTGAAACAATTGAAACCTTACTCATCCACCCTCTAAACTCAAGTTTTTTCAAATTTATTCATTGATAATGAATTTATATTAACAAATCCAATCACATCATTAATAAAGGGTAGGTTATATACTCCAAGGTGAATGAAAAATCTATTAAATTAGCCCACACATCCATACATTATTATTAAATTATAGATCCCACTAAACTCTTCCTAATAAAGGATTAACTGGATTAATGAGAAAGGGTATCCATGGTGAAGGGATTAAATATATTTTAAAAAACCAAACAATTTATCCATAATACTAATGAAAAATAAAGGGGAAGATAAACACAGAAACAAGTGGATATAATATGATTTGGGGAAACTAATACTATTTAGAACATTTTGAATAAACCCCCACTAATATTTATAAAATATTTATTTCATGTTTACTTTGATCATGATATCACCCCATGGGTTTTGTGATCCATATTCCCACATCATTTCTCATTATAGACACATATCTCTTTGTATATTCTTACTGGGGTTGGAATTATGTTCTTCTTTAGAAACCAAAAAGGTATGGAACGAGATCAATCAATAATTAAAATTTTAATATATTATTATAAGCGATGTTTTATAATTTTAATATCAATAAATTCATTAACTATCTTGGGTTGATGATTTTAGCACTGATCACTAATATAGTTTAATATCAAAACGTAGTAAGTGAGTCACATTTAAAAAAATCATTAATCTCCTTTACAATTTATAATTTAATGGTATCCCATGTTAGTATATAGAATGGAATTGAGATGTATTGCGGACCAAGTGCACTTTCAACACTAAAATTATTAATCATATTGTAAAACTAAACTTACAATAGACAAGCCATCATGATATTTTTTATTATAGATAAACAAGATGAATAATATGCATAAATAATTTTTAATGTACCTTATATTATTATCAGTTTTCACACAAGATAGGGGTACTCCAAATTAAATGATAAAATTAAAGATAAATTGATCATTTTTTATGGATAAATTAACAAATATTATTATCTAAAGAGGTATATTTATTTTAGATATTCAAAATTAAAATATCTATATTTCTTTTTCATAAAGTCATGAAAGAAAGAAAATTTTCAATATCCTCTCTTAGCTAAAGTGTTTTTTATTTTTCCATGTATAAATATCTTCCTTGGAGATATGGTTTGGTAGAATTTTTTCCAAAGACAATAATTTTTTTAAAATATGGTCTTCCAAAGTAGTTTGAGACATATTTCCAAACTACCTATTTCCATATTTATGTTCTCAGGGGAAAGAAATTAGATTATGTTTTATTTGCGACCCATTAATGTAAGGATTAATTAAGGAGTAATATTTTTGATCTCAACATAACACATTTAGGACCTTCCACCTCCACATTCTATCTTGAAGAGACTAGATGAGTGAAATCAACATATCAGGAATACATGGATGAGAAGTTAAAATTAACTTTTTATATTTACTTTTCTCCTAACTTGTGAATAAGGGGAGAGTAAATAGATAAGGGCCACATTTGGTGAGATACCTATAGGTTTTGGAAGAAATTGATGCTATGGATTTTTATAAGGAAATGATGAAAATATTTCTAAGTCGATTTACTAGATTTATTATTGTAGTACTTAGTAAACTGACACCCATTAGAACATAATTTGATAAGTTAGGTATCATATATAAATTCTGTGAAACCATATGTTTACATAATGAATAAAATATTTCCTCATTTCCTTACTGTAGGATTTAGATTTGTGCTAAAATATCATTTTAGTGGATATAGATAAAGTACAATGTTAAAATATTATGATCCCCATCATAGTTCCTCTCAAAAAATAGAACATAGATATCATAAGTGACTATAAATTTAATAATGAATTAGTGAAAGGATACCTTGATAACAACATACTGGGCCTAGGAATTTATGAAATCAAATTTTATGTTTCTTTTTCAATAAAATCCAGACTTGATTTCTGGAGGAGTTATGTAAAATAATGAGAAAATAAATTTTTTATCTTAAATTTAAGTAGTAAACATGAATTGTACATAAGTTAAAAATGGTACATAAATTAGTGGTTTTGGGATGAATTTTCACAGGGGATAATTTTTTATTTAGATGATTCCTTAAATCCACTATAATTCTTTATAAGGTTTTCGAATTAGTGGAGGGGGAAATATTGTAGAGAGAATATGGTTAATCACCTTAAAAAAACTGAGACTTCCCTTGTGTAAAAGGAATATGTTTTTTTGTTTATATACCTAATAACCTTTTCTTTCAATAAATAGATATAATTATCCCAAAATAATGGATAAGATGATTTCTAATTGTGTCTTTTCCTTATAGTCAAGGTGAAAGAAAATAAACAATCTACATTATTCATGTTTTTATTGGTTAAAAATAATTAATCATTGAGACTAATAAAGAATAGGATGAAAGTATGTTATGAACCATTGGGGGATTAGCATCAGGTCCACTCAAAGAAAAAAAATTATCATCTTTCTCATGAATAATAGATAGTGGACCAGAACTGATAGAATCCAAATCCCCTTCTTCTAATCCCATAATAAAGAACCACCCACATGAGAACATAGAATGGAATCAAAATATCCTACCTCTAAAGGAACCAACCCCTTAAAGAACTTGGTTAGAAAACCAAAATAGAAGGAGAACCTGGTGAAGATGAGATATGAAGGATGGATTCTCTAATATAACCATTGATTTACCCATAATACTAGGGCCCTAGAAATAAGTAAATGAAGAACATCCTTGAGAATTGGTTTAAGAATGGATCAATACAACTATTAAAATAAGAAAAGAATTAAAATATTATGGAACTTTTATAATAATGGGAGTGAAAACACTTTCATTAGCTGGATAGATTATGACTATATAAAAGAAATGATAGAAAAAGGTGAATTTTTAATTCATAGAGGATATATTTCAATGTTGATAACAATTTTCAGATAAATATTTCATTAAATATCTATTGAAACAACCATTTCAATATAGACCCAAGTTGACATGTGTTAGGAGTGTTATATTTATTTTTTAGTGGAGAAAATCAAGACTGATAGAAGGATAAAAAATCTTATGGACGTATTTTTAATGACTGTATGGTCAATGGTGTGATAGAAGCAGGGATTTAGTTCACTAAAGATGTATAATGCGGTAGTTAGAGTGTGTAATGAGACATAATAATGAAATTTAAAATCACTAGATGATAAAATAGATCTTTTATTTAGTGGAATATTTATTGGAAAAATATTTTACCAGTATATCCAGTCGAGGTAGTGGGAGTATTTTACTATAAAATGGTTTTTTATTATAAATCGGTTGAGATATACAAGTTATAAAGTAGGTCTAATGGTAGTATAGAATGGAAGTAATAAATTCATTACTCTATTTATGCATAGTGTTTCAACATTGTTGAGGAAAATTTATTGAAACAAAAATGAATTGAAATATTTACTTTGAATATAATAAAATGAAATCCCAATGTAGATTATGGTTAAATTATGAACTTCATATTACTTATCCTTCATTGGAACTTGTTTTCTTTTAGTCATTTCCTTTGATAGGTCTTTCTTGTGTTGTTCTAGGGGTTTTACATTGTAGTGTGGCAGCTTGGGTGTATTCAACAATTTAATCTCCATATATCACAATGTGGGGATTACTCTTGAGTGTTTTCCTATATGGGTAATTTTATGGTTGAGTATATTATAGTGGGTTTACTATAAGTCAGTCATGAACCTATCATGCGGTATCAAAGCAAATGGTTGAAGTTATATTGGAGGATTATACCCCGGTTAATGTGTTTTAGATCTTCATTTAATAGAATCATTATTATCTTTTCTTTATTGAAGATCATTGGATTGTAGTTTCTTACCTCTCATCTTATATTTTCTAGATGTAGTATTAGTTCATAAGTTTCAGATAGATTCCATCTAATGAAATTTATTTATAGGTGGATATATTTTGGGGAATGAATTTCGGGATTCAGAATAAACAGTAATAAGACTACCTTCTATAGAAGGTCCTTGACCTTATGTTGATTGGATCCAAGATGAATGTTATTAAAGTGGAAGAATATGGGGGCATATAAAATAATTCACATATGATGATTCAAATTTCAATTTCCTTGAATGATATTTAGAACATAAGATATTTGAATACGACATCAAAACATTCAAAGACTATATACAATATTTATGGGAAGTAAATGGAAATCAAAAAATAATTCTTACTACGTAATTTGTTTATCTTGATAATTTTAGGAGTATGATATTAAAATGGTAATATAAATAGTTTAAATTTCATTAAAAGTTATTTTTAGTGAAGATAACAGTTAGAGACCTAGTCTTGAACTTTTTTTTACGATATTCACTCTCAGTGTAATGGGACGCAATGATGATCACTATGATTTATTATTGTGGGACGTTCGACTCGATGTTCCTGGATGGATTTGAGAAAATATTGAATGAGTATATTTATAATAATTATATTCAAACATATTTTGGAAATATGTTCCCTAAAAAAGGAAGAGGATGTACCATTGAATGGAAAAGTATTTAGAAGGGTAAAGGAAGTGGGATATACGGAATGAGTAGTTATAATACAATGATCTAATATGTTGGTATTGTGGGATGAAATTTGAAGTCATGAAAAATTGTATTTATTATAGGGATAACTCTATAAGATATTCTTATAATAATATATTTTTGAATCTTGTAATTGATGATATGGGTGGATTTCTCCTAAGTACTTCTTGTATATTGGGATCTTTTTTGAAAAACTCCTAAAATCCATTCCATGCATTGTCTGAGAGAGGAAGAATAATGAAATATATCAATTAAAGTCATGGGAAGGATTATCATTTAGATGAAAATAATCTTAAGATAGTGAGTAAAGACTATGTTTCAATCCCGAAATAGAATAAAACGATTCTAGTGATTAAGGATGCTAGACATATTCTAGGGCTATGAAAGAATATAATTTACGGTGGGAAACTAGATGATTCATGTTTCTATATAACATTAAAAAATAGCTCACTAAAAATGTCATTTAAGTCCATTATCATTAAAATAAGAGTGATTAATGGGACTCTTTACCTCACAGGTTCACCAGAAAAATCATTTTATGATGAAGAGTTAACATTAGTGATGTTATATCATGACCATCATGGTCACCGCAATTAGAACGGGATGAAAATCCATGCTACAAAAGTATTTTTGAAGGTATAAATCAAAGAGTATGAATTATACGGGGATAATTTATTTTTAATGTAGTTGAAGGGTTCATTATCAATGGAAATAGAAAAACCTGAAAGATCAAAAATTAGAGTTGGTCCATAAAGATGTTTGGGGGTTTACACTCTTTCTTTCCCACAAAGGGTCACTCTTCTATGTGACAATTATTAGTGCTTCCACATGAAAAGTTTAGGTTTAATTTCTAATTAATTATAATGGGATTTGTGACACCTACCATAGATAGAGTTCTATGGTAGAGAAGGATACTAGATCCATGTGGAAGTTTCTATGGTCAGATAATGGTGGTGAGTATGAAAGTAGAGAGTTTCGGAGATTCGATCGATGGAAAAGAATTTTATTTAAGAAGTCCATTGTAGGGACATAAGGACAAAATTTAATTTTAAAGAGGATGAATCCGACTTTGGTTGATTAGAATAGGAGTATTCTAATTCACATGGGGTTCCCCAAGGTGTTTTGGGAAGGTGTTATGAAATATAAAACATGTATAATCAAATAGTGTCTGTCATCTAAAATTGGGTTTAAAATTCTAGAGATCTAATAAATTAAAAGGAATATTTATTGAAAATAGAAAAATTTATTCAAATCACTCTATAATATACATGTTGTTTATAAATAATAATAATTGTTTCATACTAATTACTGGGCATGTTACTTTATTTTATACAATTAATAAGAGTTGAGTTTTTAAATATTTGACAATGAGTACGGAAAAGTCATCAAAATTTAAAATGTGATCTTTAATGAAGGGATCATATGGAATTATTTTAAGTATGTAGGAAATTATTTGATGGTAAAAGTATCATCAGGAGTCAAGGATCATCTAGATGGATTAATAAAAGTTTTACAAGTTCTAGAGAATCAAAATATCATGTTAGGGTCAAAAATAGACTACCTAATACAGTAATCAGAATAAATGGGTTAATTTATTATGGTTATTTTTAACCTAGATATACCGTATAATTCAAGGAATGCTGACAATTTTTCATTGTATGTTCACACTATAAAAATTGTAGTAATAGGAGGAGTCACAGGTAGGGATAATTGTGTTCATATATAAGATATTCTTCCATTTCAATGGTGTGGTGATAATTTTTATCTTATATTACTAATAGATGAGTTGGATATGAATATCCTATAAGTGGAGAGAAGTTTATATGAATATAAACTATAAGAGTTGTCTATGAAGGATATACCTGATTCCCTCCCTATGCATGGAACCTGGGAACTAATAGAGTGACAAACATAGAAAAATGTTCTTAAAAATGGATTTATTGTATAAAGGATGTGTTGAATGGAAAAATGATGTATAATTCCATGATAGTTCTAAAGGTATTTAAATAAATTAAAGTTGTAAATTTCATAGATATTTTTTCACTGATGGTTATCCACACAACTATTTGATTTTTTTACTTTAGTCTCATTAGAAGGAATCCATCTAGAGAAATTGGATGTAAATAAAAAATTTATCCATGGGATATTTGATAAATAAATATTAATAGAGAAGATGATTGGTTTTGAAGTTCACTAGAACCATAGATATGTGTGTATGCCCAAACATCACATTTATTGTTTGATGAAATCACACAGGTGATACACCAACTAGTTCAATAACTTCATGGATAGATGTTCAACCAAGGAAATTATGGCCATTGATTTTTTATAAAATATTTTGGTGATTGTATATTTTATATCCTACTTATCTACATCAATTACATTCTAATTTTAGGCCAGGTTAAGGATAATATTGATGAGTTGAAGTTTGAGTTTTACATATGTTTCAATATGTAAGAAACATTTCTGAAAAGTATACTATGGGGATGAGGATATTGTGGGGAATAATTTCTATTACATTTTACCTGATAAAGAAGTCAAACTCAAGTGTATTTTTAAGTTCTTTCAAGAAGTCAGAGGAAAAGCTAGTTTCTACACCCCTAGTTGGATAACATAGTAAAGCGAACTCACTATAGACTGAGGCTGATGTCAAGTACATGATCCGATTTCCATATGCATAAATATTTTTAAGGATTAATGTATGAAATGTATTTTACTAATTTGTAAAATATGGTATTAGTGGGATCCATCAATAGTTTTATATCAATACCTTGAAGAGAGAACCAAGAGGCTATTAAATTGATTCTATGTTACTTGAATGTGTCCAAAAGCCAGAAAGTTTTTTAGTAGATGATAAATTGATTGGTTTTTTAGAATCATATTTTGGCATATATTCGGATACATGCAAGGGTGGTACTGGTTATGTGTTTATTTTTATTGAAATATAAGTGATTTTGAATTTTACGATTCATCCAGTGGTGGTATTGTTAACAACTAAAGTAGATTACGTAATTTTGATGGATTTAGGGGAAAAAATTACCATGGATGGGAGGGTCACTAGAAGATCATGGAAGAACATTGTAAGTTGGGAAATTGTTTTTTTACTCACATATTGTGATTCAAATAGAAAAAAATCTGACATTTCATTCCCAGATTAAGAACATTCAACTTAAATTCAACTTTATCTAGAAGCGATTAGAGGATAGAGTTTTGGAACTATGGAATATTGATGGAATCCATAATCCTAAAAAAAATTTGATGAATGTATTTTATATGAATTTACTGTGGTGGTACTTGTACTTCATTGTAATTGGGTAAATCATTACTATGGTTGTGGAACCATATGTCAGTTGTAAAAAATTGTATTGGAGGATTTATGTAGAGTCTAAAGGATTACTAATTCATGATGTTTCCTTAAAATTAATATAATGTGGTAGATTTTTTGGAGAAAGTTATTAATTTTTAGGTGAAGGAAATAAAGGACACTAGATGAAGTGAAAATATAGGGGACTTATTTCAAAGAAATGGATTGGTGATGTAATGAAAATAGTTGGGAGATAGTTTAATAGTATATATTTTCTACAATAGTTAGTGGACAAAGTAGGATAGTATATAAAGAGTATTGATTACCAGTTAGTAAACTAGACATCATATCTCTTGAAATAAAAGAAATTAAAAAATGTTCCGATATATGAAGTTGAAGGAGTCATTCCCTTAGACTATATAGAGGATTTTTTTGAAGATCAGTTGAGGTGGATGGTGACCTAATATTGTGGTGTTATCTAAAGGAACTAGATGGATTACTCTAGAAGGAAAAATCTTATCCAAATGTATTAAACATTATATCAAAACCGATAAACAAATATGATTTTCCATTAATATTAAATAAAATATAAATAAAGAAAAATTATATACCATAATATACAGATTTTTATTATATAATCCTTATAAAACAATGTTAATAGTGATCAGTGTGAAACATACTGTGGGATCTTTCCTCCCAATGTATCAACTTTCTAGGTGAATCCCAAAATCATAGAAAAGGTTCTCTATTCCACATGGTTTTCTTAAACCTTTTTTAAAATTGAAACTAAAAAATACAAATAGAACTATTTCCTAGAGGATAGTTATATGATATAATTTCAAACCATTTCATAGTATTTTATTACATATATAGGCACTAAGGAGATTCCAAAACAATCTAAAAATATAAAATTAATTGACAATATATGCGAAGGTGGAAAATAATTTGTAACTTATGACCATCATATTTAACAACTTCATGAATTTATATTCATCCATTAATTTTCCTCTAAAATACCATCTTATGATTACAATATGTGCATGATTATTTCCGAAAGTGAAGACGGACCGTGCTAAACAATAACACATATCACATAAAACTATCAATAAACACAATGTCATAGGGGCCCTCAATATTCCATGGTCCACACCTGCATAGAACATGATGTTTTCTAAAAAACCATTTCATAGTGGATCCATTAGTAAACATTTCCAATATTCTCCCACATTAACAGAAACATCATGGACCTAGTACACTTTCACTTTATGTAATGTAACATGTTAATTACAGTCAAACCCTATCCAAATATCCTTTTTATACTTTTCAAAACACATTTTGTAAATTATTTAATTCTTTTTAACGAAAAGTTAAATTATATATACCAACTTGTGAAAATTCATCCAAAACGTATTTTGGATATACTCTAAATCACTTTTGTGGTAGCTCTCAAGGTTTTTTATAAACACTTTGTAGAAAAAAACAATTATTACAAAAACATAAAAAAATTTAGTACTCATGGGATTTTATATCATTTTAAAAAATACATGTTCCTTAATTAATTAATTTATGAAAAGATAAAATTATAGAAAATCATCAATAAAATTCAATATACAAGGGGATATCATGTGAAATTTCCCAAACAAATGAATATAAATATTTGTATCCACCAATGATATCCAATATAAGTTTTTGTAATCATATAATCCATTTGTCTAAGAAATCTAGTGACTATAAGGAATTATTGATTTCCATCCCATATAGAATACTCATACATTCTCAATACACCAACTGTATTATGGATAGATGGATGAACACATTACATTTCATTCACATTAATGGATGAGCACATAAAATATTCCTCATCTAAATTTAGAATAAAATAAAATTTTCCTTGGCCAGGTATGGCTATATGATTCTTTATTCATTATCAATTATGATCCCAAATGTCATATTTATCTTAAAATAGGATAAATCTCATCTTGGTAAAGCCTCAACCAATGACATGACCAACAACATACCAGACTAACCCTCATTAACTTAGCCATAAAGAAGAAATTATAAAGGTTTCAATGTATCAAGGTTATTATTCTTGGTATTTTTACATCCTTGGATATAGTGATTTAAAATGAATCATGCACCCCATGCATACTAAATACATAGTATATGACACAACACATGGTATACTTTGTGGTTCATCCAACACACAAGACTCAATTATACCTCATGATCATATTATGCATCTCTATATGAAACCTTACCAACAATAATGTTAACATTTCATCTTAGCATATAACACTCCATAATGAATATCAATTATCTGTAAGTCATATTTTTTACTTTGAGAGGTTAATTATCAATACACTTCATAAAATATATGAATTTTATGTAAAAATTGATATATTATTGTATTAATTTTATATAACTTGATACATTTTATATTGATATATTCATTTTATAATACAAAAAACATCCTAAATAAACACCCATATAACCATATCCCATATGACAGAACACTATAGAGGTTATATTTTTATTCACTTTTTGTGTTTTGTTAGACTTATTACTTTAATATATAATTAATGCCACAAATATTTGTAACCAAATGATAATACCGACCACTAAAGTCTTTTAGTCAATATAATATATGAATATTTTTTTATATAATGATGATACATAAGAATCATATTACTAAAATTAAATTCATTTAATATAGTATCCAAAATGAATTACTTCAATACATCCAATGTTAGCATGTTAAAAAATTCTATTGTTTAATTAAAACTCTTTATAAGTTCACCATCATCATTATGGAAACTTTCCATATAAATTTTTATTTTTGTTTGTTATATGACAATGTATAACTCCTTAAATTGATCATTTTTCTTTATAAACACACCCTAACCTATTTTTGGAGACAAATCGACTTTCACTAAGAATTTTCTAGTATAATAATTTACTTTTTATACTTTAAACTTCTCAATGTAAAAACATACTCCTGACAGCCACTTAAAATCCATATTCTCTATAAGACAAAGAACCTAGTATCCTAGAGACAATGGTTACTTTACTAATTTGAAAATTGATACAGATGATTTCATCCCAAAGGTCTGAATAGTTTAGTACTATTTATAAAATAGATACATACTTGAGGTTTAAATTACATTTTAAAATATAAATTACAATAAATTGTTATTAAATATTCTTCATCCTTAATCTCATAAAAAATAATCCTTCATTATATCCTGAGGAGGAGAAATTAAATGAGGGTGATCTTAAATTTCTAGTAATAGTTATATACAATAGAAGCTATATTGTATCAATAATGAATAATATATATGGAATGTTATAGAACTTAATTTTTTTTCAATTTTTAATTACTTGAACATGAAGAATAATATGGTAAGAATGAATGATTATGAAATAATTTCATATATATAATAACATAATCCTAAAGATAATCTACATATAATATCAATATAGTAATCTCATGGATAAAAATAACTAAATTATCAATTATAGAAATGATTAATATCGGACATAATGATCTTATACATCATGATATCTATACTATCCAGACCTTCCTTTGAGATAATTTAAAACTATAGTAAAAACCCATTTAATATTAGCATTATGATTTTTCTTATGAGGCCTGCCGAGGAATCAATGGGATATATAATTATGGACCACACAAATCATGACATTAAAAAATCAATCCTCATATATTTAATTATATATTTAATTTGAAAAAAGATATGTTTTATCGACAAATATCCGTATTAAGTAAAGAATATAGATTTAACAGGATATACACAATCAATAAAATATCATTCAAAATAAAACACCACATTTAAAATTTGTATATGGTTTTTAAAATAACCATATCCATGATAAAAATAATGTTATTATTTAAGAGAAATGCAATGACACAGGATCACAAGGAAGTTCATGTTTCCATAAAAAGTTAATGAATACTAAATTAATCAAGAATGTGAATGTTAATACTTTCCCTATTCAAACTAATTTTAAACCATATGAGTAATGTATAATGATTTTATCATTACAACATGTACCCATTTGAATATGACTACGATAATTGTTTATTATTGTTTATGAATAATATTTCCAAAAAATAACATTAAAAATATTATTTTGGAAAATAAAATTTTAATTTCAAAATCAATTTTAAAAGAAGGAAAACTTATTGAATATTAGAAAATTTTATTTTAAAATAACCTAGTAAACATGAAAAATTATCCTCAAATAAATTATTGGTCATGAAGGTTAGAATTTTCTATTCATTCTGAGTACATTAAAACAAATATTCCTTTCACGTTTTTTGTCAAAAGTAAAAATTAACTTGTTCAGAAAATGATAAGAATATTTTTTTTAAACAATTTCAAAAAGTCAAACATGGGAAATTTTTTTTTAATAAATCAACGTATAATATTAAAAACATTCATTTAATAATTTTATGAAAAATATTGATATGAAAGAAAAGGCACTTTTTACTTAAAAAGAAATAAATTTGGATTTTCTTAAAAAAAATTATCAGCCATTATAAATACCAAAGTGATAAAATTGTAATATTACTTGAAAATTTCATGAATATGTAGAGGATGAGAAAATTAATGAAGTTTATTAGACAATGACCAAATTATTTTCATTAAATTAAATTTATGAATATATTATCTTAATTAAAATGAGATTAAAGTAGAAACCCTTACCACTTTGTTAACTTTTGAATTATAAACCCCTTGAAAGAAATAAATTTAAACAAAATATTAAATATCGTGAATATAAAAATATTCAAGATATGAAAAATGAAAGGATACGTAGATAAACCTTATAAAAATATATATGAGTATAAATTCAAATATTTCTGAATGGAATGGAAAATAGGACAAAATCCATTACAATGATCATAAGAGTTTAGTGAGGCTTAATCTATGAATTTATTACTTTTATCAAATGTAAATACACCTAAAAAAATATGAAATAAAATAGAAAATATTAAAAATAATTTTAAAAAATAATCTTAAATTAAAATATACAATTAATAAGAATTATAATTTAATGAAAAGAAATTGAATTATAGAATTCTTTACAAGTTTGTATCATTGATGGAAAATCCCCTTGGAAGAGAAAATTAAAATTAGAATGAAAATAAAATAAAATATTAATTAGTAATGATATTAAATTTAAAATGATATGCTTATACAAAATATAAAATAAATTGGTGTATAATATTAAATTTTTCCTCAATGAATGAATGTTGAGATGATGTCACTTACCTCGCACTACCATTTAGTTGAACATGATTTAACCTATTCTATAATGGTTTTAATGATTTTATTAATTTATAGCATAAATATATTAAAATTTATATTATCAAATAATATTTTCTTATAACATCATACCACCCATTAATTAATAATTTTTCATTATTATTATTGTTTTGGGAGTTAACTTTATTTTCTCATGCTAGTATTGTCATGAAAGTTTTAGTAATTATACATATGATATATAAATATCATATAATGAATGATATTAATGTTATGAATATCAAATTTATTCATTTTCACCATTTTTGTTACAAAAATTGAATGTTATATTTGGAAAATGAATCACATTGCTTCATGGAGACGGTTGGTCGTACGTAAACACAAGTGACAATATCATTCTGTTAATGGGTGAAATGGTAAGGAAGGAGGTGATATATTAATTTTAATGATTTAATATTATTTAATATGAATCATATATTTAATTATATAGACGAATATGACTATCTTTGTGAGTCTATGATGGAAAATAAATTAATTGATTTTACAAGGAAGTAGTTCATTGTACACATGAGTTATGGATTTATTTTCCATTCGATAGAGAATAAGATAGATAAATATTAATAACTAAAAATAAGAAAATATTATTATATGTTATATTCTAGTTTTATTATATTGTAATTTATAATACAACATTGAATTTGATTAAAAAGAAGTAAAAAGAAGGAGTTTAGTGAAGATGGTTACCTTATCTTAGAAAATCCGCTTTTAGATATCTTATGATAGACCCTAGGATTAGTATTTTTGGTACAAAATAACCTACTGATTTTAGATAAGGTTTTTTGGAAGATATTTCCGTATTTTTGTGTCTAGATAAATTGATTTATAGGTGTGAATAAGTGAGGATATGAGTTTCCATTTAATAATTAAAGAGAAGCAGCATTTTTGTAAATACCCAAAACTATTTAGTAATGGGAAATAACCATCAACCCATGTGACAATTTTTATAAATAATGGTTTTTATGTAATAAATGTACACTAAAAATATCCCACAAAATATAATATACATGTTTTAAACATATTATTCCCTTATCCTCTATGTTTACTTACTTTTATCATTTTAGTTTCCACTGTGGTAACATGTTTTTTATTTACTTACCCAGGCAATTTATCCATTCTAAATAAAAACAAATGAGAAGGATTAAAAAATTTGGAACAATTTATTTTAAATACTAACTCAATTTTATAGGAAAAAAATTATATGTGGGAAAATTAATTTTAATACAATTGCATTTAGCACACAATACCCACTTTTATCCTTAAAAGAACTAAATAATTTTTACTGTATTTATTATTCTATAAGAAAAACAACTATATTGAACATATTTAATAGTACTAATTAAATTTTTACGAAATATTTAATAAATTTAATCAAATTAATGTCACCTAATTTGAATATTTTAATTAATTATCAAACCTACATTCTTGATGAAAAATGCCTTTTTAAAAGGAAAATGATTTTTGAAATACAAAACTTATTTATACTACAATTCCACAAATAAATTGATTCAAATGAACAAAATTGGAATCATTATTATATTATTTATCTAATTATACCTTTAAATTTTTTTTAAAAAAAAATTATACTTTTAAAATGTTTTCAATGAAAAGGTTTTTTTAATAAGACTCAGTATTTCTCACTATTCAATGAAAACGTAAATTATTTAGAAAATTATCAAAACATAAATCTAAGATAATTTTTACATGTTTATTTTGAAAATGAAGATAATTTCTTCAAATAAATTTTCTAAAATTGGTAAAAATATATTTAATGTTAGTTCGTAGAATACGATAAAACCACTATTTAGATAAATGCATTTTTTATGCAGAACATTGGATTTATTCGTACCCCATACCAAGAAAAAACTATTATATGAATTTCATAATATTTTATTGAATATATAATATAAAGATTTCACTAAAATAAATCAAAAATAGTTATTACTGGAATTCACTAAGATATTAACAAACTGCATCTGTTAAAATAGTTTTTATGGAAAACATTTATTTTAATTTCAACTAATTTTTATTTTAATTTCTAATAAATTGATTATAAATGAATTTATTTTATACATGTGTAAACCATATAATTTTAATTATTTATATATTCCAATTCATTTAATAAAATTTAACACCATGGGTATAATAGTCACATTTAAACAATATATTTCACGGGTCATTTAAAAATGTAGTTTCATGTCATATATGCTATCAAAAACAATGTTGTTATTTTAAAATCATAAGATATTAAATTGACCCCAGGATAAATCAATTTTATCTTCACGTTTTTAATTTATGATCATCAATGATATTTTTTCCATATGAAAATTCCTTTGTGTAATTCCCACATCTTCAAAAGGGATAGTAAAAATTTCACATGAAAGAGAGAAAGGGATGTATGGGGGTCATTTTGAATAATAAAAAACACGGATTATAAGTAGGAAACAATTAGTGGGAAGTGAAAGTATTGACATGGAATAAAAGTATAAATAATTATGAAGAGTGATATAGATCACTGATCCTAACATAGTGAATAATTTAGAGAAAGATAATAACTAAAAAACTGTAAATTGATGAGGTGTGAAAAAGAACATTGATTTATCATAAATGAAAGTAAATTTATAATTTTTTTAATTTATTATCCATTTCCTAATGTTTAGGGATAATTTTACTAAAAATATAGGGAATATAATAATATATACTTACCTTATATCTTTGTATTTTATAATAATAACTTTATCCTTTGGTTTCTCTTCGATCAATTTCTAATACATTTCTTACTCCATGAAAGAAATATAAATTATGAATTTTTATACCTGAATCAAAAAAATAATCTTTTAATAGAACATAATGCCCATAAAATATAGAAAATTCTTTCTTTACATCTAATATTTCTTCCAAAACTAAAATGATTAGAACATGTTATCCAAATTAATACATTAATTTCTAAAACCTCAATAGTAACGACAAGAAATAAACATAATCCATTAAATAATTATCTCTCAGATAAATCATTTAAGTAAAAAAAATATCATACTAAGAAATTAATCTTGTAGGAAATTGGTAGTTGTTGTGCCCTTATTTCCCTTTGATTTGGGTTCAAGCTCCATGACCTCACTCGATGCCACAAATTTGTCAATAAACATGATTGTTATCCTTTTTCTAATACTCTATTAATATAATTATTATAACATTAACACAAAAATGATTAATGTCCCAGAAGTTAAAATTAGTCATCAAATACATATTTTTAGGAAGGTTTTTCTTTTCGACATATATTTTCCATGAAATTAAAGATTATTAATTGACTATTATTACTTTAACATCAATGATAATATTTATTCCAAGGGTTAAGATAAAATTTAAACATATTAAGAGATACTTTTTATTCAAATATCACTTCCTATTAAACAATAGTGACCCTATCCTTTTACACGTTTCATTACATGATATTTAGAATAAATAAACATCAAATAAGAAGCCAATGATTATAAAGTATAGTGTATTGGAAAACTAGGTATATAATTAATCATCATTAAAGAAACTTTTATCTAATCTCTATATTGAGCTCCATAATTCCTTTGTGCTCATATATCTATATAATATAATATGGGGATAACATGAAAAAATGGATGAGATAAAAATCCTAGTAAGGGGATAAACATAAGAATAAATATTTTGGACATGGGTTTGAAGGGTTTCCATAATGATATAAAAAGGCATGGAAGAAGATTGATCATTTGGAATTATAACATATAAACATGGGATCATATAAACATGAAATCATAGTAATGTGTTAGAAACATAAAACATGATATTATCAGGTGTCGAGGCTCATTTCATATATTGTACCACGAGTCAAGGATAACCACTAAGATCGTCAGATACGAAGCACGTGTTAAGGATAACCGCCAATACTGTTGCACATAACATCTCATGAGAAGAAAAATTACCCAATTCATTGGAGATTATTCTTGGTGAACCTATAATAAAATATTTTTAAATTTTTTTCCCATATAAACAATCACACACAATCAGTCATACATACACATAAGGGTACCCATGGAATGAAATGGGCATCGTAATCTGGTCATAAGGTATAACCAATCGGCGTATCATCAAAGTGACCATGAAAGAAATAAATTATACTAGGCATCAAAAATAATAAGGTATAATAGGAATATATCATTATAATTTATGCCAAATTGAAGTGACATCATGTAAAAAGAGTATTCAAGAAACATTATATTTAAAACATTTTAATGCGGTTTATGAAAAATATCAATGATTATCTAAAATTGTTAAGGGAATAATATTTTATATAAAACAATAAGTGAACCAAAAAAAATTCATAATAAAATTCCTGCCATTATAAGGATAATTATATCTTAAATAGATAATATAGTTCATTTATAATTATCTTAGAATTCAGGAAGTTCCCTTAAAATGAGCTTGTTTATCATAAAAAATTGAGATGGGTACCACTTAAAAATATTTATATTTCCAAAAGATAATGATGAATGGATCTTGATAAATTATTTTGGAACATATTAAATTTTTTTATAATATTTACATAAAATGAAAATATAACTTTATTTAACTAAAAATAATTGTAGATAAACCCGAAGTAATAATAAAGGTTCTGGTAGAATCCCTCACATTAAGTTTAAAGGTGTTATTCACTGGACCTTAATGTCCTAGAATGTAAAATAATATTCATTAATTAATAATTTTAGAGGATAATATACATTTAATTGATTTATTATATCCTTATTAAGTTCATTCATGAAATTTTTTATGGGTTATAGGTTCAATTTCATTGGTTGGGGCATTTGTTTCCTTGGTTTTTATGATCAGTTTAATTATACACATGTACAAATTATCATGTAAGATGTGGATGGTGTTAAAACATTAATGTTATATTTTGTTATAGAAAATTCATAATATTAAATGGTTTTAAAATTTATTTTTTTTAGTGAGTATCTATCATAATATAAAACATTAATGATAGGCAATTGGGTTAATTGGCTGTTTTTTTAAAACAACAAACTCATTTTGTTTTATAAATTAATAAAATATGTTATGAATTATTCTAGAACATTACATAGTATATATTATATACATAATATTCTGTTTCAACCATAAAATGGTTTCATGACCATAATTTAAGATGGTAATATAAATTGAAAACCCATCATCCTTAAATGTGATAAATTAACACATCTCGTATGGTGTTTTCATTATAATCATAAAGAGAGGTGAAATGAGATATGATAATTAATTATTAATTTAAAATAAAAACAATCCATTATTTTTAAGGTATAATAGTTTTCATACCATTTGTATGAGGGTAGGTGGGGAAAAAAGAAGTAATGTAACTTGAAAAGAAATTGAAAGGAAATGGAAAAGGGTTTTATATCTTGATTCCTTCCTCTTGATAACCTCTATCAGGGAGATATTTTGGTCTTTTAATGAATAAAAGAGATCCTAGATGTGTTATAATGGATTAAGAGGATATTTGAGCACATTTTTTACATGTAATAAATATTGAGAGGTGTGAGGATAATAGGTGGAAAGGGGTGGTATTTATAGTTCAAAAGAAGGGAGTTTTCTCGATACATAATTAATTAGTTTATTATTTTTCTCAAGAAAAAAAACTGTGTGGATATTTGTGACTAAATATAGTAATTTGATCACGAGAGTTCGAAAAAATGGTTCTTATATCATCCATGACTCAATGAATAGTGTATTAAACTTGTAATGTATATATACTATACATTATCGTATTTCCCTATTCAGCAAATGTTAAACTATTTTAGAAAAATACCAAAACATCACCCTAACTATTTTTAAATGTGTAGAATCCAAAAATGAACTAAATTTTAGGTAAATTTTTATCTAAATTTTAGCAATTTTATTTTAATTAAACTAATAAATTACATAAAATACAAAATTTAAAATTTAAAATGCTTTTCTAATACTTTGAAAAATTAATTAATATCTCATAAAATTATCTTGTAATAGTAGGACATAAAAATATTAAATTTTGAATACATTTTATGAAAATCAATTTTCATTTAAATTATTGAATTAATTATAAAATTCTAATTAAAAATACATGACTTACAGAACTAACAACACTTAATTATATTTTTAAATTGTTTATTTACTTATAATACGATATAATATTATCATATTGACACTTATAAGATTCATTTTTTATATATTCATTGGTGAGGTTACTATTACATTGGCTAGAATACTATTCATAAGATTCACATTACTTTTTCAATGGCCAACTTACAATTTAATCAGTATGTGTTCTTTAACTTCTAATGACAAATTTTATTTCACTCAGTCTTCATTTATAACGATTATATTAGTTTTTATATGCAATATTATGTGATTATACTATATGAAATAATTATGAGAATGGAATTCCATTGATAAAACATTTGTTCATTACATTATTCCCCCTTATAAAATTTCACCCATGAAATGTTTTCATACATTCTAAGCTCAAAACAGGTGTGGATACTTTTCCTTTGTCACTTCCTCTAGTTCCCATGTTTCTTATTTCATATTTATGGTTCCACCATAGTACTCTGACTAGGTGATTAGTTTTGTTACATAGAACTTTTTCTCTATGATGAAAAATCTTCACTGGCTGCTCCTCATAAGAAATATCATTCACCAACTGTACCACCAAGGAAGAAAATACATGTGAAGGATCTGGTATGATCTTCTTAAGAGGGATAAGCGGAACACGTCGTGTTATTTAGAGATGATAGGTGGGAGTTCTTGTTGATAGGAAAAAAATATGACATGATCAAGAATATATAATGTCATGATATACCTGGTAATTATCTTTCCATTCTTCCCAAATTTTATGATCTTCTTACATGGAGATATTCTAACGAATACAATGTCTCCAACTTTGAACTAAATGTCTCGGTGATGATTGTCTGCATAACTATTTTTTCATCTTTGGGATGCCTTGATTGGTTTCTAAATGGTTTTCACCTTCTCCCCCATTTCTTTAACCATTTCAAGTCCTAATATATTATTCTCACTAATTTTATCCCATCATATCAATGTTATTCAATTTTCCGTTAAAGGGGTTTATATGGTGAAATTCGGATGCTCGAGTTGAAACTATTGTAGTAATAGAACTTAACTAGAGGTAGGTGTTGGTCCCATCCTCAATTTAACTCAATAAAAGTTGACCTCATCATGTCTCCGAATTTCTTAACAGTTCTCTCAGATTGGCCCTCGTTTTGAGGGTGATAGTCCTTAATAAAGTCTATGTGAGTTCTTAGAGCAAGTTGGAGTCTTTTCTAGAACATCAAGGTGTATCTAGGATCCTGATCAGATATAGTCGATAGTGGTACTCCATGAATCCTTACCACTTCCTTGATATATATCTATGGAAGTTTATCTAATTACAAGTGTCTCAAATTGAGATAAAGTGATTTATCAAAGTAAGATGATCCACAATGACCCATATATCATTGTTTCCTCTAGATGTCCATGGAAGTCCAGTGAAAAAGTATATGGTAATGTTTTCCCACTCCCATGTTGGTATAGGTAGTGTTTGCGTCATCCACTTAGACTTTAGCCTCTCATACTTCACTTTCTTTCATATCAGGCACTATGATATATACTCTCTGATCTCTATATTTATATTGTCCCACCAATAGTCCTCCCCTATATCTCGATACATCTTTTTTCTCCGAAGGTGAATAAAATGGTTGAGCTATGTGAATAATTTAAAATCCCATTCTTTATATTTGGATTGGATGGTACACATAGGTGTGGCCCAAATATTATGTCTCCAACCTTATAAAATCTTGAACTTATAGGATTTGCAATTTTTGAAAGCTTCCACCATTTTGTGAATTTCCACATCAATTCTTTTAGTATCGCTTTTTTTCTCTATGAGGGATGGTTGAGAAATCATTTGAGAAAGGATTTATGATATTCCTCCTTAATGATTCCCCAGTCCATCCTCCACATATATAAGAAGATTTTTCCCCTCTCAATTTTCATCATTGATAGAGATAATAGATCCTTTATACAAAGAGAATCTGTTAACTTATTTTTCTAACCAACATGGTAGTGGATTGAGAAGTCATAATACATGATGAGATTCAACCATCATCATTGATGCATATTAAGATCATTCTATGTGAATATTTATTTGAGACTCTTGTGATTAGTATATATCTCACACTTCACACCATAGAGATAATTTTTCCTGATTTTCAATGAAAAGATCACAGCTTCTAACTCCAGATCATGCGTGGATAGTTTTACTCATGGGTTTTCAACCGACTTGAGGAATATGCTACAAAATTATTATGTTGAATCAGTAAAAATACTAATACCTTATTTTCTGCATTATTTTACACCACAATGTGTTATCCACTTATCGGGAGTGTGAGTATTAGTGCAGTGATAAGCATCTTTTTGAGATCCTTAAAGATTTCCTCACATTCTAGAGTCCAGAAAGACTTCAATACCTTCTGTGCCATCTTGGATATTGTGTTTGAAAATCATGAGAAGTATTTCAGAGACCGTTAGTAATACCAAACTAGGCCAATGAAACTATGGATATCTGTCATGGTTGTTGGTATGGTCCACTCTTCAAATACCATTGTCTTAGAAGGGTCAATAGATATATCTTTGTTTGTGATAACATTCCCCAAGAATGATATGTACTCCATCCAGAACAAACAATTAATTTCATTTTCATTAATTTTTTCCCTTATAAATATTTTCATTACAGTATTCAAATTCTCCTCGTGTTCCTCCATGCTCTTGGATTAAATCATAATATCATTTATAAAGATTAAAAAATATTTTTGAGGTAATCTCTAAAGTATCTATTCATTAAATCCGGGAAAATATATATAGCATTAATAAGTTTGAAGGGAATCAATTTGAACTCATAGTTTCTACAACTCATTCAAAAGGAACTCCTAGGAATATATTCCTTTCTCACCATTAATTAGAGATATTCTGATCGAAGGTCCACCTTAGATAAAAAACTTCCCCACATAGATGATCAATAGAAAATTCGTTTTTATTGATTTTCAAAAGTGGATTTTTGGTTGAGCTGTAACCAACATGCCATGCGGGAACCAAATTAAGTGTTCCAATATTCAAAATTCAAACTCCAAAAACCAAAGCAGTACAAGACATGAGAAGATCATGTTCCAAGATCTTGTTAGCCAAAAAAACTGTCATTAGCCATCAACCACAGCATCACCAACATCATCGACACCACTGTCATGAAGTCGTCATCACCACTGGAAACCCAAGCACTCAGAACCCATCCAGAACGTCGTCGTTATCCATAATGTCGTCATCGTCATCGCTGTACAAAACACCATTAAAACCAGTCAGAGTCGCTGTAAAAAAACACCCTTTCATCATAGTACCCCATCAAACCAGAATCAACCACACCGCCAATACATGGCAAGCACACCACATCAAACCTTAATAATCAGCGGCACAACACCACCATGAACAAACCGAAGGCCGCCACCAAGAGAAGAAATAAACCAAAATAAACCAGAAATGAAAAACACAAAATGGAACCATCACCGAACAACCATCATAGAAGAACCAAACAAGCATTAACTAAAAACAGGGGGAAGAAATCTGAAAGATAACAGGGAACCAAAAAAATAGGATCAAGTGACCCAGAAGTTCCTTGAGATCCATCTACCACCGAACCATACAAACTGATACCTCCTTGAACCACCTCTCTGTATCTGTCCTGGAGAGGATAAGAGGAACAAGATGTCAGAGTAGTGGTAAGGGAAATTAAAGTCATCCATAGAAGATAACTAGTGTCGCATCCCAACAAACTCCTTGCAGAAGATGTCATCATCGAGAAAGAAAAGGAACCCAAGCGTCTTCAATAGAGTGAATAAACATGACCGAAAGAAAGAGAGAGGCACGGACAAGCCAAGAAATCAACATAGGTTGAATAAACCAAGGATAACCACATCATTTTGAGAAAGAACCATCGCCGAAGTAGGATAATACCTAGAAGAGGGTGAGGGATATGCGAGAGCGTCAAAGACCAGAGAAGAGTGAGGGAGAACCACCTCTAAAGTAGGAGAAACCCTAAAAGAAGTAGAGGGAGACTTGAGAGTTCTGGGTGAGAATAGAGCCATCCCCACCTCTAGAAAAATGTATAGAATAATCCCTCTATAATATTGTCCCCCCGTATAGCTGATCAAACAAGTCATTTATCCATGGTAACGGATACTTGTTCATTTTCATGATTTTATTGATATCACAATAATCAATGTAGAAGCACATTCATCCATACTTATTCTTAATGAAGAGGACTGGTACACCCCATGGTGAAGCACTTCGGTATCTAAAACCCTTCTCTATATTATCTTATAACAACTTATTCTACTTTTCCATCACTATGGTGTACATTCTATAAGGTTTCTTCGATATAAGTAGGGATCTGGGAATAAGTTCAATAGAGAACTCAACCTATCGGTTAAGAAAAAGACCAGGAAACTATTTAGGGAATGCATTAGTGTAATACATCATAATGGGAATGTTTTCTATCATGATTCTCTCCTTTGTCTCGATAATTTGATAAATATATTCTTTCCCATAAGGCAAGAATATCCATAATTGAGACAATTATTCTAAAAGAGATTCATCTTCCTCCTTAAACGTGAATAAGATTCGTGGATGCTCCAGAATGTGAAGAGTGATATCCTTTTCCCTAAATTTAATGTTTTCTTTATATACATATATACAATTAATTCCCAAAATATCATTAAACCCTACCTAAAGAAGTATGAATAGATTTTTAGGGATGTTCAATCTACAAACATAAATCATTGAGGAGTTATATTTTTTGGATGCAATAATTTCCCCATTTTATTTTCTCATAAATAACTCAATCTCCATATTTTGAGGTAGTGTTTGAATAGTTATACTAAAATTGAATGATATGAAATGAATCCTAAAACTAGAATCAAATAGTACATCCCCTATTAAGGATGATCTATAACTCATCTTATTTCTTCCTAAGTCCATGAAACTCTACTTCCATATTGAGAAGGAGGTTTCCGGGAAAATATTTGTTGAAAAACATTTTGTTGAACTATACCCAATATATAGAATCAATTTCTTCCTAGGTCTTCATATTTTTTATCAGTGTTCACCACTGATCATCATACCCATCAAAATGATATACCGTCAACACAACATTCCATTTTTTTGAGCACTAGTGCATAGAGAATATATCTTGAAGGGAGTTAATCCATTGTTATGTGAGGAGGGAATTAGAAGATCCACTAAACATTAGAGGAAATATACGAATGAAATATTTTATGACATCTTGATCTTTAAATGGATGAGGATTATGTTGCACACAATTTATGTTATTATTCATAACATGAGCTAGCTGATCAAGTACTTTCAAGATGTTTTGAGCACCCATTCCCATAATATTCATCATATCATTAGGAAAATCATCACATTCCCTATATCAATAATTGTAAGAATGTGTTCTTCTATTTCCCTCCATTAAGTAAGAAAAACAATTTCAATTAGGGGCCTTCAATACTTAGCTAATACGCATAAAAGTAATCTTTTAAAATTAAAGGATAAAATTGTAATGGAAAAGTATATCCAAACATATGATTCCCTAGGTTTAAATCATGGTTATCCTTGATTAGTTTCTTAACTTATTTTATTATTGGATCTTTTTTGTTCCCCTAATAATGGTTCATAATGATATTTTTAATTTTACCAATGATATGCCCCAGGAGTGTCAAAACAGGCACACAGTAAGGCATGATGTCATGTACCATGTTACCCCGAGTCAGACCCAGAACACCCTGTCAGAGTTGTTAATATTGTGTACATCTATTACAGAACCATGAACATTTTAGGTATCCATATAGGGATGTATTTTCATGATAATCCACTTATACAATACAATAAAATTAGGGATGTTTTCTTATACATATTTTTATCCATAAGGTTCTTACTAAAGTGCTATATTCCTAATCTACAAAAATAACTAGATCTTCTGATGATACCAAATATAGTGACCCTGCCATATTAAAACATATCATTAGTTTATTGTAATCATAAATATACATCAAATTATACGTTATGGATCATAAAGTCTTGTATCTTGGAAGACTAGGTTTAAAAGAAACTTTTATTTATTCTCCATATTGAGCTCATAACTTACATTGTGCTCATACATATACATAAGATAACCATGAGATAATAATAATAAAGGGATGAGATAAAAATTCCAATAATGGAATAAAAATAAGAATAAATCTTAATCACATGGGTTAAAAGGGAAGTCATAATGATATGAAAAGGCATAGAATGAGATTGGTCATATGGAAGCATAACATATAAAACATGTGAACATATATACATGGAATCATGTAATGTGGAAACAACATAAAACATGAATTTATAATGATTCAAGTCTCCCTGAACATATAGTAGTACGAGTAAAGTCTTACTACCAAGATCATTGCACATGGATCATGATTAAAGGGAAACTGGCAAGACTGTTGCACATAACATCTCATGAGACTAGACATTACCCATTACATTAGAGTATTGTCTGAGTGAAACCATCATAACATGTTCATGAATATGTTTTCCACATAAATAATCCTATATAATCAATCATACCAAAACATAAGGGTACCCATGTAATGAAATGGGTCTCATAATCATGTCATACAACATAACCAATTAGCATATCATTAAAGTGTCCATGAATAAAAAGGAATTAGATTAGGAATTTTATATCATAAGGTATAATAGAAATATATAATGATAATAGATGTCAAATTAATATGATATCATGTTGAAATATTATTTAAAAAACGTCAAAATTAAAACATTTTTGTGTGGTTTAAGAAAAATATCAAAGATCATTTAGAATAGAAAAGGGAATAATATTTTATATTAAACTAGAAGTGAAATATAATGTTTTTATAATAAAATTATTTATTTCATAAGGATAATTGTGTATTTAAACAAATTATATAATTCTGTTTAATTTTTTTTAATAATTCTCTAAGTTCCCTTAAAACGGGCTTGCTTATCGGGATGAATTGAGACGAGAACCACTTAAAAATATGTATATCCTTGAAATAGAATGCTGAATGGATCTTGATAAATTAGTTTTTAACATATAATTTTTTTAGAATATTTTCATAAAAATAAAGTATAACTTCATTTGGGTAAAAAGGAAGAAAGGTCAACACGAAGGAATAATGGTGGTTTGGGTAGAATCCCTCACCTTAAGTATGAAGGTGTTCTTCACTTGATCTTAATATCCAGGAAAATAAAATTAGATTCTTTAATTAATAATTAAATGACCAATTATACAATTAATTTATTTATTATAACCTTATTAAGTTCATTCATTTTCATTTTTATGGGTCAAGAGGTTCAATTTCATTGTTTGGGAGTGTTTTTTTCCTTGGTTTTCTGGATCGGTTAACTAATATACATGTACAGATAATCATGTAAGATGAGGATAGTTCTCTATAATTTATGTTATGTTAATTTGAGAAAATAAATAAGATTAAATATTTATAAAATTAATTTGTTTATTTGGGGTGAGGATGAATCATTTTATAAAACAATAATGATAATCACTTTGGTTAATTGGTTGGTTTTTGATAACCATGAACTCATTCTATTTTTTAAATTAATACCATTTGTACAAAATGATTGTAGAAAATTAGATATAATATATTAAATAAATGGTAATCTATTTTAAACAAAAAAATGGTTTCATGACGAGAATTTAATTTGGTAATATAAATTGAAAACCGAACGTCCTTGAATATGATAAATTAACACATCTCAGATGGTGTTTTCATTTCTAGTGTAAAAGGAGGAAAAATGAGAGATGAAGAAGAATTATTATATTAGAATAATAACATTATATTATTTCTAACGTAAAATACTTTTAATCCCTTTTATATGAGGAGAGGATAGTATTGAAAAGAATATATAGGAATTAGAAATAAAATTTAAAGAAAACAGAAAAGGGTTTTACCTCTTGATTCCTTCCTCTTGAGGACCACCAAAGGGGAGAGGTTTTGGTATTATGATGAAGAAAATATTTCTTGGATGTGGGATAGGGTACTAGGGAGATATTTTAGATGAATTCGGACAAGGAACAAGGGTATATATGTTTGAGGAGAATACATGGTGGGTGGTGGTATTTATAGTGGAGGAGAGGGAAGTTTTCTCAATATTTAATACATTAGTTTATTATTTTTCTAAATAGAACCAATAGTAATTATTCTTGATAATAAATATAGTAATTAGATCTTGTGATTTCCAAACAATGGTGCTTACATCAACCACAACTCAATGAATATTGCATTTAACTTATAATGAATATATACTGTAAATTAAAATAGTTCACTATTTATCAAAAAATAAATATTTTAGAAAAATCCAAAAAAAATCACCCTATATATATTTATATGTGTAGAATTGAAAAATGAACTCCATATTAGGAAAATAATTTTATAAATATTAGAAATTTAATCTTTAATTAAAAATATAATTTACTTGAAAAATACAAATTTTAGAAATTAAAAATGGTTTTCTAACACATTGAAAAATAAATTAAGTTCTTATAATATTATCTTGTAATCATAAGACATAAAAATATTAATTTATAAATATATTTTATGAAAATAATTTATCTTTTAAATTATTAAATTAATCATAAAATTTTAATTAAATATACATGACTTACAAAAATACCAGTACTTAGATAATTTTTATTAAAAAATATTTATTTACATATATAATGATTTAATTTTATCATATTAAAACTTATAGGATATAAAATTTTTATTTTTACCTTCATTTTTGAGGTTCTTATTATATTGGCCGATTTACTATTCATAAGGGTCACATTACTATTCCAAAGACCAAGTTACTATTTCATCAGTTTGTGTACCTTAACTACTAGAGATACCATTTATTTCACTCATTAATCATTTATAAGTTCTGTGTTGTATTCTATATGCAATGTTGTGTGATTATATAATAAGACATAATTATAAGAAGGGACTTCCATTGATAAAACTTTAGGTTGTTATAGAACCTTAGGGGTACATATAGCTCATCCTATTGAAACTCCTCCCAAAATATAATTAATAATAGGACATTACTATCACTTAAAACCTTATTCAGGGAAACAACCTCAAAATTTATCACTTTCATCCCCATTAGTTGGTTCATCCATTTGGTTTAGGATTCTATGAATTTCTTTTAGTAAAAAATAATTTTCCTCCAATCAACATTAAAATCCTAAACTCATGATTGTATCCATAACTCTTATGTTAATCATAGATGAAGACATAGGTTCTTAAAAAAATGAAGTCAATCCTTAGTGTTTCATGTTTCTTAAATCCAAAATACCATTGATAAAAACAATTATACAACATTATTCTTGTATCCTAATTCATAAATAATTCAAAACTTTTACATCAATGATAGGAATAACATAAGTCATCCATTGTCATCATATATTCAAATTATACATGATGGTTTATAATGAAAAAATGAATTAACCTATGTATATCTATCAAGATTGTCAAACCATATGTGCAGTAAGTCCCATTACCATGGACTAGTTGATGATCAAGTAAAATCCCTATATGTCCTTTTCATAATTATTACCTCTATATACAACTATTATAGAGGCACATCCACTTTTATTATATTGATTTGGATGTATTGATAATAAAACCACATAATATATACCTTACCAAAACTTTAGGATGTTATCCTATACATAGGATTATCCTCAAATTCAATGATCGGGCCATACAACCGGATATATGTTTTCATAATTTTGGTTCCTTAGGTTTCTAATAAAAATTATATGATGCCCGCTATAAATATCATGCCACTAATAACCTAGAGCTAATGGTTACTTTACTACATTGGCATAAGATACATGTGATTGTATCCTAAAAGACTGAATATTTTAGTAGTCACTATAAACTAGATACATTCTTGATTTTGTTTTATTACATTTTAAATCATAAATTACCAAATACTGTAAGTAATTATTATCCATCCTTAAAGTCATTCAATGATTCTTTATTTATAAATTGGGTAAGGGAAACCAAATAACGGTGAGATAAAATTCTCATTAAGGGTTATGTAGAGTGGAATATATCTTGAATCAATATGAAATAGAAATATGTTTTGGTCAATAACTAAATTCCATTTTCATTTAATAAATAACTTGGTCATATTAAAAAATATGGTAAGAATGAATGTTGATCACATAATTCATTCTAAACAGTGAAATGATCTGAAATCTAATCCATTGATAATTTCAATATATTTTTCTCATTGAAATAATAAATAAATTCTCAACGAACTAATTTGTTGATATTTGGTATATTGATATCAAACATCAAGATATCTATACTATCATGAACTTCCACCATGATAGTTTTAAACTATGGATAATGTCCCTTTTAATGCCATATTTTTAATTTTTCTCATGATACCTATCGATGAATCAAGGAGATATATAATGTAGGTCCACCTAAAATCACTTCATTTTGAAATTATTCCTTATATATTGAATAAAATATTTAATTCATCAATGATATTTATTTTTCAGAAAATATCAATATTTACTAATGAATATATAATTATAAAGATTCGAATAATAAATCAAATAACTTTCGGAATAAAATATTTATGAAAAAAAATTATATGGTTTAGTTAGTAATCAAATCCATGATATATATAATATGGATACTTTAGAGAAATGAAATGTCTAATGAATATAATAAAGTTAATGTTTTGAGGGAATGTTTACGACTACAAAATTAATTAAAAAAGTGAAATTTCAATACTTTACACAGTAATAATGATCAGAAAAAATTAAAATAAAGGGTAATTATGGTATCATTAAAAAATATACCTAGTGAATTATAAGTAAATTAGATGTTTTTTTTCATTGATAAATATAAATAAAATAAAAATATTATTAAAAACATTTTTAATGAAAATACCATTTTTACTTTAAAATCACCTATAAAAGCTAAATATTTCTAGAATATATGAAAAAAAAATTCATCAAAAAATTATTTAAAAAATGTAAATTATTCTTCAAAGAGACGATCTGTCTTGATGTTGAAAATATTCTATTCAGGTCGAGTATGTCAAAACAAATATTCCTTTCCCATTTTTGGTAGATATTCTAAAGTACTATGTTCATAAAATGGATGGAATATTCCTATTAATTTTTTTTTATAATGTCAAACATGTGAAAATACACATTTAATAAGTCTTTAGATAACATTAAAAATACAATTCAAAATTTTTAATGAAAATATTGATATTTAAAAAAATGAATTTTGGACCGAAAAGATAAATAAACCTAAATTTTCATAAAAACATTATCTCAACAATTATAAGTAAAAAATAGGGAAAATTTTACTATTACCTGATAATTTAATGAATAAAATAATTAAAATAAAATTTATTGTATTTATTAGATAGTGATCAAATAATTTCCATTAATGGAAATTCAAGAATAAAGTGTCCGAATTATAATGAGATTGAAGCATAAAACCTTAATGCTATGGAAATATTTGAATCATGACCCCATTGAATGAAGTAAATTCAAATGAAACATTAAATACCATGAATATAAATATAATCATGATATAACATATCAAATGGGTAGTAGATACAACTCATAAAAATAGATAGGTGCAAATTTTCAAATATGTCCCAATATAGAGGAAATTGAGACGAAATCCTTTACAATGACCACACAATTGAAGTGAGTATTAATAAATTAATTTATTAAGTGTATAAAATGAAAATAAACCTAAAATAAGTGAAAATACAATAAAAATAAAAACTACATTACACACATAATCTTAGATTATCAAATACAATGAAGAAGTGATATAACCCAATGGATATTAATTGAGTTATGAAATTCCATAAAACATTGAAAATTTCAGGTCAAATACTTTTAGAATATATAATTAAAACTGAAACAAAAAATAACCTAAAAAATGAACGAATCGTCATATTACATGTTAATTTTAGTAGCATATAAACCATATAAAATAAATTAGTTCATAATATTATAATATTCCTTAATGCAAGGAAGTTTATATGGAATACCTTAACTCGTGATTCCATTTAGTTTCTTTAACCTAATATATAATATTTTTAAGAATCTTATTAATTTGTAATAGGTCTATATTCCTATTTATAATATCTTATATTATCCTGAATAAAAGTTTACTAGCCATATGTTAATAATATTTCTTTATTACCATTGTTTCGGGTGTCACATGATTTGTTTTCTAATGCATTATTTGTTGTAGAAGTTACGATTATTTTGAATGAGATATGGATCCATCATCTCATGAATGATATTAATGTTTTTAATATCACATTTATTCATTGGGTACCTTTTTTGAACCATTATTGAAAATTGGACTTGTTAACCGAATCACACTGCTTTGTGGAGATAGTAGGTCATATATATGCATGAGAGACAATGTAATTCTCGTAATGTGTGTAAGGGTAATGAAGTGGAAGTTATATTAATTTTACATAATAAAAATAATTTTATATTTATTATATATACTAATTAGTTACATCATTTTAACTATGCATGTCATCCAGTGATGGAAAAGAATTTCCTCGGTTCACGAGGTGGTAGTATTCTGTACACACAAGAGATGGAATTGTTTTCAATTTTATAGAGAAGAAGATACATAAATATTATACCATAAACATAATTAATTATAAATATTTTGGGTATACTGGTGTTATTATATTGTAATTTTGAGGCATAATTTAACATGATAAAATAAGAAATAAAATGGTAGGTTTTTGGTTAAGATGATTACCTTTGCTTAGAAAAACAACGTTTGGGTCTCTTATTAAAGACTCTAGGATTGGAATTTTGGGAATAAAAAACATATAGAATGTGTAAAAGGGGTTTTTGGAGATCTTTATAGTGTTTTTGATTGATATAAATGTCTTTATAGGTGTGAATTTGTGGGGGTTCCCTTTTATTATTAAGGATGAGTGTAATTTTTGAAACTGCCATAAACAATTCAGTAACAGGAAGTCACTCTCATCCAATGTGCCTAAAAAATTGATAAATAACTGGGTTTAGGTATGTTAAGGTTTATCAAAACCTATACTATTTTATGTTTTATGTGTTATAAACATGTTATTCCCCTATCATCTAAGTTTACTTACATTTACTATTTTAGTTTTCACTACGATAACTAGTTTTTTATTTATTTACATAGGTACTTTTTCTATTAATATTAAAAATATATGAGCCTTATTTGATAATTTGGAACCACATATTTTCTGTATAAAATTTTGTTTAAAAAATAAAAATTTTATGTCTGTGGAAGATTAATTTTAACACCCTTTTCTTTATTGAGTAAAACCTAGTTTTATCCTTAACCATAAAAATTACATTTTTATTATCATTAGAAATAATTATAAAGAAAACATAAAATAAAATTATTAAACAATAATAATACTTATTATTCTAAATATGGAATATATTTTTTTAAAATATATTAAAATTAGTTGTTGAATTTAATTTAATATCAAACCAATTATCATGAAACAATGTGGTTTTCTAAAGAAAAAGATTTCTAAAATACAAAAAAGATTTTATATACACATTTAATATAAAATATATTTTAATTAATTTAAATGGATTAATAATAATTAAATTTAACTAATTTTAGTTTTAAAACAATTTGAAAAAATTTTCTTATTTAGATTTTATAAACAAAAAGTATGTTTTCAATTAAAATCATTACATTTCACTTTTAATTGAAAAATTAAAATTTTCATAAAATTATTTAAAATATTCTATACGATAATTTTGAAAATATGATTTAAAAAAATTAATTTTCTCAAATAATTTTTCTCAAATTGCAAAATTAAGTGTAAAAATTTTGATGAAACCGATTTTTAGACAAATATTTTTTCTAAGCATAACATTGGATTTATTCTTAATCCATTGTTTAAAAAAATATTAGATGATTAATAAAAAATATTATGGAATATATATTATATAAATTTCATTAATGTAATTCACCAATAGTGATTAATTTAATTCTTTAATATATAAACCCACTAAAGTTATGAAAAATGTTTTTAAAAAACATTTCTTTTACTTTCAATTTATTTTTATTTTTATTTATTATCAATTGATAACAAATTATTTATTCTATAAATGGGTAATAATATACATTTAATAATTTATGTATTACTATTCATAACCTCTAATTTAACATCTAGGTTAAAATAGATATAATTGAATAATATATTTCACATGTTAATTAAGATCAAAGTTCCATATAAAATACACTAGAAAATAAAATGTTCTTCTTTTATAATATTGGTGTGTTAAATTCCCTAAAAATATAATTATATGAAATAAAAAGACCTTTTTAATAGTAAATAAAACATTTTACCATAAGTGGTAACATTTTAAAAATAAAATATTAACACTCATATTATAAAAGTTATTCCCTATTTTTGACCAATATTCATAAAATAATATTTAAATATTTAGAATATTTCACTTTTATGTAGTAGTATATATTTCCATTATATCATAGAAAACATCTTGGGTAAATTCGTTTATCCTATATAAAACACATTTTACCCGTATCTTCTTCTCAAAAACACTATTGGATCTAATAATAAAAAAAACTATGTGTATTGAAATCATAATCTCATATTGTTCACAAAAATTAATTATTTAAAATAAACTTAAACTATCATATAAGAGAAATAAGATAAAAATATTCATCTTTCATTCATATTCATTTAAGAATTAGAATAATCATTTTTATTCAATTATATGATGTAGCAACACTTTTCTGCATTATCTAAATAAAAACTATAGGCTCCATGAATCCTTACATTGATTTTGAACTCCTATAAAATTTCAACAATCATATAACATATATTAAATATCATAAAACATTAAATAAAATTAAATCTATAACACTAATATTGTACGTGGACTTTCGAAGGAGTTTCTCTACAACTTTAAGAATTAAAAACAAATCCATGTATTAGAAATATTGTTTCTCTTTGTTGTTTACTTACTAAGTGATTAAAAAATTATATTTACAAATGAATCTTAAAATAATATTCTTCAAGATTAAAGTTTCATCTATCAATTTTTTCAAAACAACACAAATGATTTCATATCCCATGTCATCACTTATCTCCAACACATTAAGGAAATATGATAATCATTTCTTGAATTAATTCATATTTTCACAACCTTTCAGAAAATAATTTTATAATTAATTCCATCATTAAAACAATAATTATTAGAAAACATTAGTCTCTCTGAGTAATTAATATATCCAATTATATTATATACATGGTAATAAATTAAATTTTCTTAATTAATTTTTCATCTTTTTTTTATAACCTAAAGCGAATCTTTTTATTCGTCTCATAATCATTTATTTATCCATATGTTGATCTGATTAATCCATTTGTTAATTCAAAAGATGGTTCTCAGAAATATAGAAAGTTATTTCTTTCTTAAGTAAAATTTTTTTCTATCAACAAATGTATAACAATTTTCTTCCATTTTAAATCTATTTTTTATAAAATTTATCTCAAATTCATGTTGGATAATGATAATGTGATTTTTTTACAATATAATCTTTTTCATATGAATATAATTTTTTACACTCAATTAAAAATAAATTTTATTAAATGTGATCTCTTGCAAATCATGAACCATTTTAATTTTCATCATATCAATTAGTAGTGCATGATATATATTTCGCAATGATTTTGGTTTCTTTGATTTTTTACCCATCAGTTTTCTATTTAGGTAGGCTATAATACCAATAAAATTGTATAAGATTGTAGGATAGTAGAAAAGAAAACCCTTTTTACAATCCATCATATGTTTATTATCCAAACCATTAAGGTTATAAATAAAAGTTTAACCCATCACATAAGAGAAATATAGGCCTCAATATCTTTGGGTCACCCTGAAATTTCATTCCATACACTAGATAATCTAGGGGAAACCTAACCAGGAATGAACCTACCTGTTATAATGATTGAGGTTTTGAAAAGTGTTATTTTCGAAGGAATCTAACACAGTCTATTTTTAATGGTATTTATTATAACACAATATTACCTCACTAATTATTTTTTACATGTATCCATTCATCTAATGACTTAGTATATGATTCCTTATTCCTTCAACCAAATCAATATATTCTGACCATATTGATATTTAACTATTCTAACAACTCACATTTTATATCTATTTATTAAATTATAGGATAAATATATTTACACATACCTAAATTCATCACATTTTCATGGTACATGAAACTCATTCTTGTAAAGTATTATAATATTATGCAATCAATATTCCCCATAATATTATGTTTAGAGAGATAGATTAACATCCCCTACTTTTCTTGATAAATCCAAGGAATCTTGTCTAATGAGAAATCCGATCCAAACTCCCTTACCATGGTTCATTACTCAATATAGATCTCAATTATTTAACAATTACAACAAATAATATTAATAAAAAATTATCCACCTTTAAATTGAAGAAGATATCTCATGAATAATCCAAATTCAATGTAAAATAAATTAAAATTAATTATCATACATAGAATGTAACTTTTTGGGTGTTTATATTATAATTTAATGATGTATCATAGAACATAAAACTAAATAATAATTCAATTTTTAATATAAAAAATTTATATATATGTATACAAGTTGGGAAAACTAAATAAAAGAAAAATTCATACATTTAGACACATAGAAATTTTTTTGAAGACATTATAAAGAATGTTAAAAAATTAATTTAATAATATTTGTGGAAATTGAATAACATAAATAAATATGATCATTTCAAATTTATTCTAATATAAACTCAATATTTTTTTAATTTACATTTTATTTAATATGGACCCATTAATATTTTGAAAAAATGTTCTATTTAGGAAATTTATTTAAGCATATAGAAATTTCAGATTTATATAAACACTTTACATAAACTAAATTCCAAATATTATTCAAATAGAGCATTTTTAATATAAAACATTAATATTCTATTTATGAATAATTCTTAAATAAATATAAGAAGTTCAATATTTTCCCATATTTCATAATTTATAAACATTTTTTAAGTCAAAAACTATGTAAATCATCTTTAAACATAAATCACATATACTAAAGAATTTTAAATCTTGTTTAAATCCCTTCTAGGATTTTGTGGGGACCAAGATAGGCTATTCTAGAGAATGTTTTTTATAATTTTTTCTTAAATTAGTTTTTTTCTAATTCTACCATCCAAGGATATTTCGAATTTTGACCATGTATTGGTGGTTCCCAAGGGTGTTGGGTCCTTGTCTATATCATGGTGATGTTGAAAAAAAATATATGTTTTTCATGATCCTTTTTTAGAGTTTTTATCCTAAATAACTTTATGGTCATATAAATTTTATAAGAATACAACTATTTTTCATAAAATTTATATCATGGTTTAGAAAAATGTTAAGAATAATAGTCATTTTAATATTTATACCCTATAGAAAAAGGTATTATCATTCCATGGTTTCCTCTTTCATTCTAATAAATAAAAAAATGGAATGAGTTCTGATATCAATAATAAGTTGTAGTAGTGAAAAAACATATCTAGAATAATTATAAAACATATAACAAAACCTATAAATACAGTGGGTCTTCCATTAATATTGTACTGAATAAATAATAAATAATGTTGTTCATTTTATTTAATGATATTGGCATTAAATGATTTAACAGAAAATATTAATAGTGATAAATAAGAAGTAACCAATGAAATCCTTCCTCCTCGGGTACCAATGGGATGGATGAATCAACCGATTATTTGGTAAGTATCCGGTTTTCCCATTAGATTTCTAGAATCTTGTTGCAGAGAGAGAGATAACTAGAAATATTTGTCCTAGAGGATAATTTTATAATATAAATAACACACCATTTCATGGAATCATATTATTTAAATAGGAATATGGATACTTCTCAACCCCAAACATTTTATAAATGTTTTGAAATATGTTTCAAGGTTAAAAACAATTTGTAACCTATAACCATGAATAATGAAACATTTGACCCCTTAGAAATTTCATATGCCATAATCAGGAATCCTTTAAATTATCATTGTTTTACATTCGAACATTCTTGATAGCTTAATGTTGGATAACAATGTTGATACAAATGATATGAGTTACCATGTAAAAAATTCATACACATCACCAGGGCATAGTGACCCTTATGATATTGTGGTCCACATAGACACAAACCATGATGTGGTCTAAACCACCACAACTATCTGGTTCATTTTCTATATATTTTCAAAAAAAATATGGGAAATAGACCATCCTTAAGGAGGAAAAAATATAGCTAAAGTCATCGAAAAAACATCCTTTAAATAATGTGTTAGAAGATGAGAGACCGTAGAGGAAGAACAAGGATTGGGAAAACACTACTTATTTTTGAGTGATGAGGAAAAAGTAGTATCCATCAATTGATAATTTTAAAATCCTATGGATCCATTAGTGATATACACTAGACCTTGATCAACCCATTTTAAGTAATGAATGTTATATCTAATTCACAATTTATTTCATCATACCTTTTGCTTCAAGGATCTAGGATTGAATATCTCTTGAGAAATACTCAGCTGATCAATGTATATTTGGAGATTAGTCTTGATTTCTAGGATTCTAGTGTATAGAAACATGCTTTATATTACATTTTTATATTGAAAACATATGTATTTATAAATGTTTCCCTCTATGTCATGAGATTATTTGGGAGATTTATTTCTGTAATTTCAAAAAAGGAGTTAGATAACATGGTGAATATAATATAAATCATGTTGAATAATCTTAACTATAAAATATTATTTAGATAGTTCATATATAATCTTATTTTCATTATTTTATCCTCAATATCATGTAAAAATTAATTAAACATTTATAAATATTTAAATTCAAATTTAGTATTTTTTTTTATAAAAATGCAATGATATAATCTTAAAATTCACCATGATGTCATTTCCCTTTTAATTTGGTTTTCATTTATATAGCCACCAAATAAATCTATAATAAATCCTAAAAAGATATTATCAGATATAAAGAAATACAAAAAATGGAAACTAATATAAAAAAATTTTCCCATGTTTTGAATATTCTTTATACTTATTTATCCTTTAATGTATGTCCTAAAATTCTATGTATCATCAAATCAACCCTAGTATATTTCGAGAAATTATTAGTTTAAACATTCATAACTTCATCTCACCTCAAGATCAACGTAATGTATCTTCTGAATCACCATTAAAAATTATCAACATTTCTTGTTTACTCTTACATAATATTTCTTTAACACTTACATAGACAATTAAGACTCAAGTTAACTATTAATAATTTCTATCCAACTAATATACAACTCCAAATAACTATTTTATATACAATCTAATATTCACTTGACACTTATTCTTGATTTAGATAGATCATATATATTATTTGAATTTTTCATCTCACTCAAACAAAATTAATACCAAATTAACTTCAAAATTACACAACCTCATTTACCAGTTCATTAATAACACATAGTTCTATTAAATCTTCAACATAAATAATAATCTTTGAGAATCATAAAAATATCTGACTAAATATTTATTCGAGTTCATTAATATTAATTTAATGATATTCTTACCATAAAAATAATAACCCTCTATGATTTATACTAACCATAAAAGCATATAAATATGGTTTATGAATATTTACAATGATCCTCATAGAAACACCATAAGGATACTCAATTATTTTATCATGTGTAATAATATTCAATTACACTAATATCATGAAATAAAACTCCAAATATATCATTAACATATGTTGATAGTGCATTACTTCAATCTCCCCATATATAATTTGGGTCTATAATGACTTTACAGAATTCATAAAATTTTATGTGTTAAAAATTCGTATTTACCTTATAATTTATATATTAAAAACAATTAAAATAATTTTTACTGATAATAAGTACATCACATAAGTCGGTTAATCCATGTTAACATTGATCTCCCACTTTAATAACCAATGGAACTTTATAATAAATAAAAAAATAATAGTATAAATGACTAACAACTTTTATCCCTTGAAAATTTAATTCATTATGATTATAAATTATATAATAATACCATAAAATCTAATCATTAATACCTTATAATTTAAAATATTAATCATTTACCAATGATTTCATATATCAACAATAATGTAAAATAACCAACCAACCACTACTAAGTCATAAATATCTTTTCAATTGGTGTGCACATATATTTTTGAAACCTATACTATTATTACTAAAAAAATTACATATGATTGGATATTATTTATCTATTGTATAATAAAATACCATGACATAATACATAGTAATAATCAAGATAATGGGAGAAAAGAATAGTAGAGAGAATATGAATATGAAGAATGGTTATTATGTTTTATTACTATAAAAAACCAAAATGATCAAGAATCTCTATAATTGGTAACCAAAATATAAATGGGGGAGTTTCTGTGGTACACATGGATGAGTCGATAATAATAAGTGTGGGAAATAAAATAAAAACTAATAATAATAATAATTTATGAATCAATTTGGTTAGATGAAAAATATTACCTCCTTATTATACTCACCATGCCTATAGAATATTTTGTCCATAGTGATAAGAGTATCTTATAAAACATTAATGAGACCACACATTATCTAATCATCATGATCCCCCCTTTTCACTAAACATCATCAATTTGTTCTCTATATTTTAAAACATCATTCCTGGAGCCATTTTTAGATTTTAAAAAATATTTAAATTATATGAAGATAATTATTTATCCTTTTAAAAAGTCTAATCATTACTATCATCATCATTTTCCATTTAAAATATAAAAATTCTAATTTAAGTAAACTCCAAAAATAAATATTTTTTATACTAATTCAAAACAAAACTAATTACACATTCATATTTGTCTATTTTTTCCACAAATAAAAATTATCACTTCTTCCCCAAATTTTTCCACCAAATCCGCAATTTTTAATTATAGGAATAATTCTTATGTGTTGTGTTTGATTTATATTTCCATATATCAAATTCAAAATCATCATATATATTTTTAACATCTTTCCACATTAATTAATTATTTAAACCCCATTAAATTTATCCCTAATATTTATATAAATCTTCCAGAATTTTCAAGTGTTAAATTTTTTGTCAATATGTATGATTTATATTCACAATATTCATGTAAGAATACTATTAGTTCACATTTAAAAATATATACAAATAAATTCATTGAGCGGAACCACATTTGAAATTGGTGTTATATAAAATAATTGAAAATTAACAAAAAATGAAGTTTGTGTATGAGTTTCGGTCCTTATATATGTGTGAAAGAGATATTAAAAAGGATATATAATGGTGGTCAATACTCTATAACTTAGTAAGTGAAAATAATAAGGTTGTGTAAGTTAAATGAATACACAATATAAAAATACAACAAAAAATGATTCTTTTTAAATGATAACGGATAAATCAAACGACCAAATTAATGATTACTAGATCTATGTAAATATATATTAGTGGTCTATGGGTGAGAAAGAGTGGATTTAAAACTACAAAAGTGAGATCAGTTGTAATGTAAATGTGAAGGGTAATTATGGAAGGATACTTTAGTGAGAATCGTATGTTACTTAAGTGATATCTATATAATTCTATTTTTATATAAGGTTGGTAATGGGAAATTATACTAACATGATTTAGATTAAATATTTTACCATTTTTATAATTTACACCCTCATCTAACGAGGTAATCTAGTAAATAGTCATACATAATTATTAACTATGAGGTTGTTCATGGTCAATACAATTTCATTCTATTTATGGGAGTAGTTATATAATGAAATCATGAAGAGAACTGTTATAATAATAGATCAAGAAAGAGAATAAAATTTTGAAAATATGTGAAATCTTGTATAAGGAATGTAATCTAATGATAGAGTGTAGAGATTATGAAAAATATTTTAGAAAAAAACAATTAAGGATAACCTTTTTAAAAATATTCTAAGTGTTTTTCTATGTCATTATAAGATTAAAAAATCTGTTATGTTTTTAGAAAATGGATTTAGGAAGAGAGAATATTTTGACTATCCTATAACCCTGAACAATAATGAGAAATACTTATAGAAGGTAACCATATATATACTACATTTACATTTATAAAAAAAATATAAGGAGGCTTTCTTTATATCTTGATATTTAAATAAATGAATAGAGAAGGTAGGAGAGACACTTCTATTGTTGGTGAGTTTCAATATAAATAATTTCAAGGGGTTATACTATATAACCTTAATTATTGTAAATATTATGATACTAATAGACCAATTTTTTATGTAGTATAAAATACATCTAATACAAAGGATGATAAACTTATATCATGGTATTAAACCTTGTAAATATGTTTTTTTTATTCTTTTTTTATATGTGCGCTCAAGAAGAATGAGTTCAGATTGTGTTGAGGACACAAAGGTATGATACTATGATGACGATAAATAAGTGTATATTAAATTAAAATTGACCCCTTAAATGATAATATTTCATATTTATTCATAATTTTCCTCCCTTACTCAACAAATATGAATGAAATAAAATGTAATACATAAGAAATTTTTCTTTTTTTACCCTCATTGGGATTCATTAAAGTATTATACCATAGTGACCGTCCAATGTATCAAAATTTATTAAATTCAATGATTTTACATGGTTTGGAGTAGAATCACTATTCATCTTTTTTACAAAAATCATAACAAAATATAAATCTCAGTAATCTCTCTCACAAGAAAGAGTCATTACCCCTCAAGAGTTTAAGATTGTTAAGAAAATAGAAACCAAGAGTTACACCTCCATTGGTGTATAAATATGCTCTATTTTCATCAAAATGATTATTTACATTCATCTATTATGTCTAGAATTATCAATGAGATCAAAATGAATCTACATATTAGAAATATTTCCTCTAACCCCTATATATCTCTTCATTATATTCTATCTCTCAATATTCAATCTTCTTTTTCTATTTTAACATAAATTTCAAATCTTAATTTGAAGTCATGTATTCTCAAAATTTATTATTAATGTCAAAACCTGATCATTTAATTCATCAAAATATGAGTAAATATATTTTTATTAAAGTACAAAACATTATTATTTTGAATATGTCTTTAAATATCGAAATCATGGTGACTTTCGATAAACCAAGACATGACCTATGAAAACATTAATTTTTTTAGTCAAACCAATAAATAGAAAAACCATGGTTGGAATATATATTATATATAGAAAATATATCTAATCCATTATATTAAAAACCAATATATATAATGAACTATGATGTGGTGTATAAAAAAATATTTTTTTCTTTTTATGTTAGCTTCTTTAGATAAAGATCCCAATAAAACCCCATAACCACAAGCTCATCCAAATATTTTCATTAACTACAATGAAAAATATTAAAATTTTGGACTCATCTTGGTATAAATATATTTTCTAAAAATTTATCAAAAATAATGATATCCAAATACCTATATTTAGGATAAACCTCCCATTTTTATTATAAATTCACTTTAACAAGTCTATTTTCTGTTTTATAAAATTTTATTCATAGATTCCTCATAAAAAAAATTAAACCGTCTATAATAATAATAGAATTTTTTATTTAGCTTCCCCATTTTCAGGAAATCCATGAGAACCATTATCTCTACTTCCAAGGATGAACTAATTTCAGAGGATTTACATATGTATTTATTAGAAAGCACAACTCAAAAATACATAAATGGATTGTTATAAAAAATATTCTTCTTTGGATTCATTTAGTCTAAGTTGTAAGAACTTGGTCCATCTTTGAGTTATGAATCCTTTTATTTCCATAAATTATTTATTTAATTTATCAAATATGGAATAATATAAATTCACTTTGAGTTTATGGAGGTATAGGGGGTGTCTGAGGTTGGTTTGAATCATAGAGACAAACTTTTTGGGTTAGGTCGGCATGGATAATAGTTAGATAAAACAATTCAGGATAGCCCACATGGTTATATTAAAACATGTAAGGCTGGAAAGAGGATGGATATATACCCCATAGTTATGAAAAAACAGGTGATTTTAGGTGCACAACCATGAGAAAATGTCTACAATTTTGAGGGTGGTGTTTGTCATAGTTTGCGCATGGTTAATCAAAATGGGCATAGAAACTATGCAGGTGCCCTTCCCTATAGAAGGCTATACATGATTAGTGCACGATTTTTTCAAACCATGAACCAAAACCATGCGAGCTAGATATTTTGAGTAAAATGACTATTTACCCTTAAAATTCATTTTAACACAATAAAAATCATGTTCTCTCCTCTATCACAGTAATAAAAAATTTGGAGATCTTCTTTAGAGTATATTCTAGGAATTGATCCCAATTCTCCATCTAATCTCTGATTCAAGAACCAATTGTCTCGTTGTATCCATACTGATGAGTACTTGATTAATTTTTATCCTTTATTTATTTTTCTTGATATCACCTACATAATTGAGGTGCAATCTAATATTACCTATTAATATTTTCTACATCTATTCTTGGATTTTCTCTTGATCTCAGCCAAATATTGAGCTGATACTGGATGATATATCAATTATGAACCTAAGGTTTGTGGTTTTATGCATTTTATTAAAATCCTAGTGTATATATATTTCAATTCTATCAAAATCCTAATTTACAGGAGACACTTGAATTAAATGAAATCAATAATTTTTTTATCATGGACTATGTATCTAAAGAGTATTTCATTGAATGGTTATAAGTTGAATACCCTAACGTTTGAACCACCCCTTTTGGTGTGTTGTGTAATTAAATGGGCCACTTTGATGGTATTTGAATTATACCCAATTGAGGTGTGACCTTTTACCCCTTACCTTGGGATGTGTATTTTGAAATGAATTTTAAATAAAAATGATGAATGGGTTTATGAATTAAATTGAAATATGAATTGTAAATAGAATATTAAAATGATTAATGGAAGGGATGGGTGACCAAGGCTCAAGGATCTTTGCTTGAGTTTCTTTCACTTAACATTTAAATACCCATGAGATTTAAATAGAGTTTATTCCATGTAATAGGTTGTTTTTTCTTAAGAAGCTTAAAATAATGATTTGAATATGTGAGCATATATAAGGCCAAGATTTTTACCCTGGAAAGTGCTTTCAATCACCATTTATGGTGAGTTTGAGTTGAATGTTCTCTATCTTTAACTTGAAGTGTTTAATGAAATTGATTATATGATATTGTTTAATGATATTGAATAATCATTGGGAAACACATAGATTTTATTGATAAGTTCCATGGAAATACTCTTTTGGCATTGAACATTCTTATTCTAGAGTGACTAATGGATTAATTATATAGTTTTCTAAAGGTAGACTCATAGGAGCTAACACTTATATGGAGAGTGAATATTGGAATTGAAATTGGGAATTCTAAGTATGGAATCAAGGTAATAGGATCATACATACCATGGTGATACTTAGGATCCCTTAGTGGACAACCAATGATGGACTCCACTGGAAGTGATGTAATACCACACCTACAATGATACCTTGGTTCTTTGAGTGGTTTTTCATGGATGGGATCATAGGGTGTTGGTTTATATTATAACTGGAGAGGAACTTGGAATACAACATGGATATTCCAAGGATGGGGTCAGGTTCTAAATTTATTAATCAAAGAATGAGTTATATGACATGTATTCCACACAAAAGCACAATATTGGATTCAGTCTTTTCCTTATGATTTATTGATGGCCTATGTAGGCATCCTTCTATCATGTTATCATGGGGGATTCCAAGCTATGCACCATGTCTTGAGATATATTAGTTAAATGAAATTTAATTACTAAATTAAATGATTATAAGTGATATCTTAGATTTTATTGGATGTTTACTTTTAGTGCATCCAATATATGTTATATTGATTCTTTCATAATATTATCATTTTATATTCATTGACCATTTGTCACCTGTCCTCAGAATTATTCTTAAAGATATTATATTTCACACCCTATTTTTACCACATTTGGGTACCCAAATAGACTAAATGATTTCAATTATGGATAACGGAAAGCACCCTTCTATAGGTTCTTTATTGCTTCATAGTATTAGGGGAAAAAGGGACTGAGCCAAGGCTCACAATTCTACTGGGATATTTTTTTACCCATTTTGTACTTTTGTTACACGTATTGTACATCTACCTTTTATATATGTTTTCCTAAATTATCAGAAACATATGAAATATGTCATCATTGTTATATGAATTGGTTTCAGTAATTTTGTATATATCAGTATTCCACTATTTGCTTATTGTTTCTTTATTAAAGTACTTATACAACATATTTATTATTATTATTACATTATGTTGTACTCTGGTGATGAGGATGTAGTCCTGCCTTATAAACACCTTAGCCCTTACTTCTAGTCGATATCCTCTGGTGTTTGGGGAGATGGACTTGAGGCCATGTGGCCAATAAGGATTGAGGAATTATTGAGTGGCATCTAGGAAGGGATGTTTCAAAGTGGAATAAAAGCCTTTTTTCTGGTTTTATTTATTATTTGGTGACCATGGAAAGGGATATGATTTAAATGGAATTTGGAAATGATTTTTTCTTTGGCATATCTAACCAACATATAAGAAAAATCCAAATTACATTGAATTAAATTTCCATTTTCTAGATTCTGATTATTATAACTAATTTTATTCAATTGTAGGGTTATGAATTTTTATATAATTATTGGAATGATTTGGGGGTTATATTATGCTGAAAACAGATGAGATGAGGTTATTCCATCTCATGCATCATTATCAAAACTTCTTATAATCACATACCATGAATTATGTCATGCCATTTCAGATTCATTACTTGTTGAATGCTATTGTGATAAGGTTTTTTATTTATATACCTTCTACAATTATAGGTATCTTATAAAGAGTTATGGTGCGAATCAAGAGGATTCCATGCTTTGGTCCCTGGTGAGTATGATACCTCTTTAATTAGATTGTGGTGGACCATTGATTAAATATTCTAAATTAGTTGTGATAAAATTTAAAAGAGAATGAATTAAAATTAGAATGAATATGTTAACTCAATTGAAAATTAAATGGAAGTAGAAATGTCTTAAAGTAGAGAACATGACCCAGAACCAACCTTAGTTGTGGGTAGTGGGTAGTACATAGTTCTTAAGTTTGACCTATAGGATGCCCATACCTGGCCCAAGGAGCAGGAAGAAGGGTGTTTTCTTATATAGGATGGCATGTACCTATCATATTTCAACATATACATATTTTGTGTTGAAAACATTGATAAAAATATTGATCTGAGGTGTGTGTTTGGAAATTTAGAGGCATTCCACAATGAATAACTCTAGTCGTACACTAAGAAGGTGGTGAAGACCACACTCTAGTAGTGGTAGAACTTAGGATACAAATGGGTCCTCCAATACTGATAAATTAGGCACCAATAGTTTTATAGGACATAAGTTCTAGGAATAGTTCCAAGAGGGCTTTCTACAGTTCATGCAGACTATTCATCGAGAATTACGAGGTACCCCATATATGAAAGAGTTGACGCATGATTTCTATTAGCCGCATCTAACTATGTGATTAGGGGATGAAAGACCACATCTTATAGATTAATGTATAGAGGTCATGCTATCAATCTTAGATCATCTAGATGTATCTCATGAGATAAGGGTCAACCACACTATGTACATTCTATGTGATTCCACTAAGAGATGATGGGATGTCATAACTCAGATAGATCATCATCATGAAATGTATTGTTTGGATTTTCATATGGATTTCTATGACTAATTCTTCTAAAAGATCTTGAAGGATTATAAAGACCATATGTTCATGAACCTGGAGTAGGGTGCACTATTAGTTACAGGTTATTCAGCCCGTTTTACAGAGCATAAGTGCTTCACACCTAATGTAATGGGTGATGATTAATATAAATATAGGCAATTTGAGGATGGTCTAATGTATGACAACGGATCACATATGAATGTATTTCTATTAAATAACATTTCCTGAATAGTGAACTAGGGGCTTATCATAGACAATAACCTAAGAGAGTCTAGAGGTGGAAGACAGGGTCGTTCAACATCTTGATCTATTATAATATAAAATGGTAGTAGGAAGCATCGTTTGGAGCTTACGTACTATGATATTAGAAATCAGAATGCATACTCAGGTAGTTGGGTGAGGCGATACCAGTGTGGTAGGTCCAGATATATGAGGTCATAGTGTATGAGAGACCCATTTGAGTTCTTATACTATGGAATGATGGTACATATACAATGACTCTATATAATGATTCCCTCAGAATCTAGTGAGATGGGTTCTTCACCGACTCTACGTTTTGGATTAGGCTTATCAGATTTTCATCAGGGAGGGAGCTGGAGTATAGTTGGATAATTAGGCTGAGTTATTGGCCATGGTTGTTGTAGTAAGACCCTAGTTTTATTGTGATAGTAGAGAATATCTTGTTGGGGAATCCAGGAAGTATCACTAGACTGCATAACATGTGATATATATGTAGTGCAATAGAACCATATAGAGTAGGATCCCAAACGTTAATCTATTCGAATAACATTCTAGTATCCTCTACTTTAGCTTCTGCGAATTTCGATATGTGGACTTCTCACAGCTTTATATATGTTCTCATTAAAGAGGTACTTGGGCTCAGTGTTCAAAATTTTGATGGTGTTATAATGCTTGATACTCAGTTGAGGATTAGAAAAAGGGATGTATGTTAGTGTAGGGAGTTCCCCCTTGAGATTAGTGTGTTTCAATTAATATGGGACCTCTTTGTCCTTGATATTAATGATTTTGATGTCATTCTCAGGATGTATTTCTTGGTATCATTCTATTTTTTCATTGACTGCTATCGTTGAAGGGTGAATTTCTCATCAATAGAGGAGGTGAGTTCATTCAAAAGGGTGAATGAGATGTCCATGCATGTCAATATGGACTTAAGCATCATGAGTTTGGTGGGATAACTACAAAATTGAGAATTTATATCTGGATGACCAGGTAACACATCATGATGATTTCCCCCTCGTGGTTGATCATTTTAGATACATTTACCCAGATGAATTTTCAAGATTACCACTAGGGAGAGAGGTAGAGTTCTCTATTGATCTATGTTCTAAGAGCTGCACCTATATCCATTCCTCCTTCGAGGATGACTACTACCAAGATGTAATATCTCAAGAGGAAGCTGTAGAATTTATAGTAAAATAGTTTTATCTAACAGATTACTTCTCTATGGGGTTCACTGATGCTTTTTGTAAAAAAGGTGGAAAAAACTCTCTGGATATGTGTAGATTACAGGAAACTGAACCAACTGATAGTTAAGAAACAATATCCCTTTATAAGTATAGATGACTTCTTCAACCAAATATAAGAAGATCATATCTTCTCAATGATTGATTTGATATTTGGTTAACATCAAGAGCATATTAGAACATTAGGGAAACCTCACACATCCTTTTAGAGAAGGTATGGTCTATATGAGTATTTTATTAATCCATTTGTTCTTAAGAACATTCAACTGGTCTTCATGGAACTAATGAAATGAATCTTTAATCCTTATCTTGATTCATTTGTGGTATTTCTCATGGATTATATCGTTGTGTATTCTCATAATTTACATGACCTTTCCAAACATCGTGTGATCATCAAGAATACACTAAGAGAGCATCAATTACATGCTAACCCCATAAAATGACACTTATTGATGGATCAAATTCACTTCATAGGTCACATCATCTCATATACATGAGTATCAATTAACCTAGAGTAAGCAAGAGCTGTAGTTTTTAGGGATCATCGTAAGAACTTCTTTGAGGTAAAAAGGTTCTTGGGGATAGAATAATACTATAGGAATTTCATAGAGGACTTATAATGCATATCATCACCACGTAAGGTCTTGAATAAGAAGGTTGTGAAGTTTTTATGGCCATATTCCTATGAGATAATCTTTTAGGAGGTAAAAGAGAGATTTATTTCAGCACATATATATATTTTTCTAGATCTAAGCGGGAGTTGCATTGTTTACTATGTTGCATATGGTATCAAACTACGAGAAGATATTATGAAGGTAGATAAAGTCTTGGAATATGACCCTTGATAGTTGATGACACATGAGAAGAATTTCCTAATTAATCATCTTGAGATAGATTTAGTTGATCACTCATTGTGTTGTTGGATTAATTATATACATGAGAGTGTTTTGTGATATACACAAACCAAAAATTCCCCAATTATGTATTTATATAGCGCAATATGAATCTGAGAGAGTGAAGGTGTGTTGAGAACCTACAGTCTTTTCAATTTTAGCTTACCTACACACATGCTAATGGAAATGAATTTTCTGATGTACTATTCTGGAGGACTCAGATATTGGTAGTGTAGCAGGCCATTAGTGAGTGGTAACTTATGAAGTTTTTATATGAGATGCACTTGTATTTTCATGATGGTCTTTGGATGACATTTATATCTTATTTAGCTATTATCTCTACCCTTATGGGTAGAGTGACAATGAGGCATTTATTAGATTCCATGTTCCTTGTCCAATGAGAGAGTCAGGAATGTGAGGACCCTCCTCTTAGATTTATAGTGGGGGAGGATGAAATTCTGTATATATATGGTAATGTATGTGTTTCAGTAGACATGTGTGAGGAGTTTATGTTGGAATTTATTGATTCATCTGGGGTAGTTTACCCCATAATCCCCTATATGTATCAGTATTTACATCACCATTACTGGTGTCTAGTTATGAAAAGGGATATAACTATTTTTTCATGAGGTGTTCCACCGGTGAGTAGGTGAAGGAGGAACACCAATGAAAAGAATAAGTTTTACTGCATCCACCCATTCTCAAGTATAAATGGAATGATGTCCCAGTGGATTTAGTGATATTTTTACCAATGTAACCTTGAGGTAATTATTATGTATGGGTTGTTGTTGATCGGCACATGAAGGTTGCACATTTCTTACCAAAAAATGAAACCTTGAATGTGAATGATCTTGGAATGTTTTATATCATTGAGATAGTATAACTTAATGGGGTCCTAAATAATATCATTTCAGATAGAGATGTATGATTTATCTCACGGTTTTAGAAAGGTATACAAAGGGTGTTGTGTACATACATTCTTTGGAGCACAAAATACCACTCTTAGACAAATTTCATGTCAGAACACATGAATTATGTGGTTGAGGATATGTTATGAGAATGCATCTTGGATTTCAGGGGCACCTGGGATAGTCATATACCCCTAGTTGAATCCACCAACAATAATGGATTTTAGTCTACTATTCATATGGTTCCTTATGAGGATTTGTATGGTAATCCATGCTGATCACCCCTATGTTGGATAGAGAAGGATATGAAGCTATGATGAGACCTCCTCTTGTTCAGGAGACCCGAAAGTAGGTGTAGTTTATTTCGAAGGGGATGGAAACTATGAAGTCTCATCATAAATCTTATGAAGATCAATACAGATGACCTTTAGATTTCATGGTATGGGATCAATTTTTCTTATGTGTTTCACTAAGGATGGGATATAGGAGAATCAAAATACACGGTAAGATTTCACCATGGTTTGTCAGAACATTTTAGATTATAGAGAGATTTAGGCTAATAGCCTATCAATTGTAGTTTCCTCAGTGACACCAGGACACACACACGATGACTTCCATGTTTCTCACCTTCGCTATTACTATTTAGAGTTGTCTCATGATTTTTACTCTAAGGAAGATGTGTTATAGGTCAATGTGTCCATTGAGGATCATTCTATAAATATTTGGGATTGTATCAAAAAAGTTATCCATGGCTGATATATTCCATTAATTTGGGTTTCATGGTAGCACGATTGAGTATAGGATGAGATCTACGAGTGGGAGGCAGATGTATTATTGTAGTGGCCGAATTTGTTCTTAGATATGCTTTACCACCTCTGAGAATGTAATTAAGGGATAAATTGATTTAAGGGGGAATGTTTGTAAGAACCTAGTTCCTATTTTTTATAATTATCCTTTTATTTACATAAATTCTTATTTTAATTACTGAAATATTGCCTAATATGGATTCCATTTGAGGTTATAGAGTTATCAGGGGTGTCTGGGGCTGGTTCGGAGCCCAAAACCAAGCTTTGGGGGTGAAAATGTCATGGTGCATGATTAGACTAAACTAGGTATGGAAGGCTATATAGTTATATTAAAAAATGAGAGGATGTAAATAGGAGGGATATAGGAAACATGTTTTAGGAAAACCATGAAATCTGAGTTGCATAGCCATGTGATAATGTATGCAATTTTGACAGTGTTTTTTTGCACAGTTTGTGCATGGCTAGTCAAACTGTGCAGAAAAAGCACATGGGTTCTACATCCCTATGGTATATTTTGAATTTTTGGTTCTAGGTTTATCAAACCATGCACTTAAAATGTGTGACCCAGATAATTCTGGTGAAATAACCCTTTTACCCTCAAAATTATATAAAATAAAACCTAAATCCTATTCTCTCATCCCAAACAGCAAGAACCCTTTTGAAGATATATTTTGGTGGTTATTCTAGGAATTAATCCAGATTCTCAATCTGATCTCCAATTCAAGAACTAATAATCTTTTTAGATCTGCATTAGTTGGAAATCAATATGATTTTATCCATTATTCATTTGTATAGTTATGAACTGCGTTATTTAGGTGAAATATAACATTCTCTATTATATGGTTCTATTTATGTTCTTTTAATTTATCACGATATGAGTTGAACCATGTTATGATACTAGATGATCAATCAACTACAGACCCACTGTAGGAGGTCTCATGCCTATCATTAAAATCCAAGTACTTATATACTATTATTGTGTCGCATGCCCAATTTATGGGCATCACTTGAATGAAATTAAATCCTTAATTTCTTTATCATTGCCTATGTAATTAATGATTACATCATTGAATGGTTATAGTTTGAATACCTTGGAATTGGATCCACCCTTTTGGGTGTCTTATTTAATTAAAGGGGCTACATTTTTGGCATGTGAATTAGACACCTTTGATGTGTGACCTTTTACACCTTTCCTGGGGATGTTTATTATGAAATAAATTGAAAATAAAATTGATTAATTGGTATATTAATCGAATAGAAATATGAATTATGAAATCCATATTTAAATGATTAATGGAAGGGATGGATTACCTTGACCCTAGGATATTACCTTGAATTTCTTGTTTAAGCTTTAATTTCACTTCAAAATGAAATACCCATGTGAGTTTAATAGACTATATTCCATGTAATATGTTGTTTTATCTTGGAAATATTTTCATAATTATTCTCCCATGTCATTACATATAAATCCCAGCCCTATAATTTTGGAAAATTCTTTGAGTCACCATTTGTAGTGAGTTTGAGTAGAATTTTCTTGGTGTTGACCTTGACATTTTAAATCAAAGTCATTAATTGATATTGAATAGGCATTAGGTGATGCATGGATTTTAATGAATAATTCCATGGATAGAATCATTTGGAATTGACCTTGATTATGACCGAGTGGCACTAGGATTCCTTATATGGTTTTATAAGGATGAAATCATAGGGGTAACTCTTATTTTTTGAGTGACACTTAGATTCCAAATTTGGAATGCTAATGAAAAACTCAACGTAATTTGGTCATAAATTCCATGGGTGAGACATGGGACCCCTTAGTGGACAACCAAGGATGGAATCAATTGGAAGTGATGTTATAAGACACGTAGTGTGATACATAGGCTCTTGAGAGGTTCAACAAGGAAGAGATCTTAGGGTGTTGGTTTATATTATACCCAGAGTGATACATGGATTCCGAATTAGGGATGCCATGGACAAGATCAGGTTCAAAATTTATTATTTAATGAAATGGGTTATATGATGAAATTTCCATGAAAAATAATAATATTGGATTTGTTGTTTTCAATAAAATTTATGGATGTTCTTTTTATGCATCCTTTGATTATATTATCATGGGGGACGCCGAGAAACACAAATGTTCTCAAGACATATATGATAAATGAAATTGATTGCTGAAATTAATTGATTATAATTGAGAACATAGACATTATAGGATGTTTAATTTTTGTAATACCTTTATATGTTAGATTGTTTCCTACACATTTTTTTCATTATATATTCAAGAACTGATTAGCACATGGCCTTGGGTGGTTCTATACTAGGATGATATCTCACATGTTGTTTGAACCAAATTTGGGTACCCAAAACGAAAATATGATTTTAGGTATGGATACAGGAATGTGACCTTCTACAAGTTGTTGATTTGTGGTTAGGAGTAGGGGTTCATGGGACTGAGATGATGTTTTTGATGCTAGATTGACATGTTTTGGAATTTTTTTACTTTTGTTACATGTATTGTACATATTCCACATATAAATGTTTTAGAATATCTATTAGAAACACAGAAAATGTATCATGATTTTTTATATGATATGATTTTTGGAATTGTTTATACATTATTCATCTTCTTTTTAATTATTGTCTCGCTATTATTTTACTTCTGCTACTTATCAGTAATTTTTCTTCAACTTTGATTCACTTTGTTAATGAGTTCATAGTCTCCCATGGACCCTGCTAGGACCTCTTTTCTAGTTGGCAGCATCTTGCATCTGGGGAGATGTTCTTGAGGCCATGTGGACAACCAAGCTCAGGGAACTGTTGAGTGGAATCCATTTGTGGGGTGTTACATACGACAACATGTGTAATTACCTTCATGAAATTAGTGGTTAAATTTAATGTTTATCAATGAATAAATTCAGTTTTACCCATGATACTAATCCATTAATTATACACTAACCAACAAATCATTATCTATAATTTTCTTCTCCTGATAAAGAATATATATACTCTCCCATAAGTAATATTCTATTAAATATTTGATCTCCCAATTTTTAAATTCTTTATAAATCCCTTCTAGTTAAAAATAGAATTATTATCCCCCCATTGAACATGAGTATTAACTACCATTTATCAATGATATTAAATATATTTATTCAAGGTAATTATAATAAGTTTGAAAATGAAACAAAAAATCATGATATAGAACATATTTTTCTATAAACCACAATTATAAGGTAATACCACCTACTAAAACCTTTAGTTAATGATACCCCTTATTTAAAAACAATTAGGAATTCCAAAAAAACTGTAGAGTGTGACCTTTCTCAAAGATATAAAGATGATGGTGATGGTTAAAATATATGATCTAGTCAACTCGTCACTAAAATATATTAGGATATTGTCGTTCTAATGATATTCATATCTTTCTCTTTGGTGGACATGTAATCCAACTTCACCATTCATTTCTTGAATTTATCCTTGTAAATGTGATACATTATCTTGATGTGATTATTATTTATATGATGTACTAGACTTTTTATAAGATTTACACCACTCTAATTAAAAAAATAATTATAATAGGAGAATGTTCCTTGACTACAATGTAATGAAAATATTTTTTTATCCATGTTGTTTATGTACATGATTGAGTAGTGGATCTATATTTAGCATCTATAGTTCTCTATGATATAAAATATTAATTCTATTTTATTCAAGATATAAAAAAACTTCTTTGATGAAATTCACCTTCTAAAGTTATTTTTCTATCATGAAAAAAGGAAAACCCAATTATTATCCATAAAATAAAGTAACTTACGTTGATTTTTTTTCATTATAGAACAAGCCAATATACACTATACCTTTGATATATAAAATTATAATCATCATTTCAACTATATATATTTATTTTGGGTTACATTGATACCATAAAAATTAACATATAGTAATGAAAATTTTATGGGTTGATGATGTTAGGTATAATAGGCTACCAATTATTTCAAAATACTCTTAATATTGACAATTTTCCCTTTATTACCCTTTTATAAATTCATCATTGTATCAATTGGTCTTTTCTCTACCTTGATTTCCTCTTTCAAAAATCTTTCAAAAACATATTGAAAAAACTAATATTATAAAATTAATGTCCCACTCATTTCTTATGAAAAATAATTTCTAATTAAAAACATCATTCACCAATAATAGACATTTAAAATTTTCTCCCCGTAAATTTATTGAACATAATGCATCAATGATCACTATATCATTTAAAAATTATACCATTCATATAAATCAGCACCATCAACATTTGATCATTATAATTATGAAATATATATTTCGACCAACTCTTTCAGGTTGATATATAATATTCTTTATATCCTCACCAAAACTAGAATATCAATCCCTTATTTTTTATTTATCCCACTGTATTAAATCATTAATCGATAAACATTGTTTCATGCCTATGTAAGAAAAAACTCTCTATCTATTCCATGTATACATAATCTTAATGAAACCCATTACGAAAAATTATTCTATATCATTTAGAATATATTTATCTTTTTTACACCATTAAGGCCATGAATATTATTATAATTTCTTATATTTCTATGAGAGTAAATGTTTCTTCCATGTAAATGTCATTAATTTGGGAGTATTCGTTTCCCAAAAATCATGATTTGTTTAAAATAACCAGACCTTGTTCATTTAACATGATTAGAAAAACATATTTGGTTCTAATAAAATGTTTATCTTCAATATTCAAAAAATATTTCATGTCATATTTTTCAAAATTTTGTCAACTCTTCTTTCATGACCCATCCCCCAAGGCCCGTGCCTTCACTACCCCGAGCCTGCAATCCTTAGGCCAGGGTCTGGCGACTAGCACCAAAAAAGGGACGGAATTTTCCTTTAAACTTGTACCCATGCACATAGATAAAACTAAAAAAATTAAACATGAAGTAAACCACAATGGTCACTAAGACAACTATAAAGAGTACAATACAAACTGAAAGTACAAAGGGTCTAAAATACAAGACCCAAAACCACAAATTAACATAAAATTACCATGTTTCGCATGCTCAAGTCCCCACATGAAGGGTACCTGCATGTATTTGTAGAAGAGCACCCATCCATCCCATCTCACTGAGAAGTACCTGGTCCCAGACCACTAAGGTATCCATCAAAGTGACTATCTATCCCATCTCACAGTGCACCAACTAGTACCAGACCACCAAGGTCTCTGTTGAAGCGTCGATCACCTTCATGGGAGACGGAACGTGCTGGTAAATCCTATGGAGGGGTGAGTAAAACCATACTCAGTAGGGACACTAAAAAACCAATGAATGACCGCAAAATAATGTATTCACATGGAACAGTTAGTGTAACATCTAGGAGAGTACACCAAGCACACTAAGTACACCCCTGAGGAGAGTACACAAAGTACATTAAGTACACCTCTGAGGAGAGTATTCCATGTACACTAAGTACACTACGATTTAGCTCAGGTAGGTATAATATAAAGTATAGAGGGAAAGATCATTAGTCGCAACACTGAACACCATGACCTATTGAGGTACTCATCTTAGATGAGTACTATGGGTCTGTTGGGCCACACAGAGCCACATGTAGTTGATCTAAATAGGTTCACATGAATATAATCCTTGCAGGGTTTCTAGGAGCTGATACCCACAAGGTCTATAAGAGTTTATCCACACATGGTTTCTAGGAGATGATCCACATAGGGTCACTAAGATATAATCCATATAGGGTGGCTAAGAGTTGATCCTCACGGGGTCTTTAGGAGTTGATCCACAAAGGGTCTCTATGATCTGATCCACCCAAGGATTCCAGGAGCTGATCCATATATGGTATCTAGGATCTGATCTACAGAGGGTCCCTAGGAGATGATCCACAGAGGATCATTACGAGCTAATCCTCCCTGGGTTACTAGTTTTTGGTCTCAGTCGTCCATAGGATTCCTACACGTAACATGCTTGATTTAATGATAATATACACCTAAATATATCATTCATTATTAGTACAAAAAAATGTCACCTAGGGTATTCCCAATGTATCGTCTCATTTCAAGGTCCAAAACACCATAGACGGTGTGTCAATCTGATGCCCAGTCTGAAAGATATTACCGTATTAGTAAAAATTGTCCAGTTGTGTATGGTTCGAGTCTAACTTGGTCGGACCGACCTGAACAACCTTGCATGGGGGACCCACATGACTTAGCCTAATTTGACTAACCTCAACCGGCGTGGTTCGGGTCAGGGCCGGTCCAGTCCCACCTGGCAAGTAGGTCAGGCCCATTGGGAATTGCTGGACCCAGCCCGGTTCGGCCTTGGATCCTACCCGAAGGGTCGCCCAGTGACCCGGATTTATCTGGGCTGACCAACACTTGTGGCTGTTTTTCATTCCCCAACTGGGCCACCCAACTACCTATCATTATCCCACTAGCCCAGCCCACAAAGGTAGGCCGTTTATTTTCTAGCCTGAGCCACCTAGAGGCTCAATTCGCTCCCCTAGCCCATCCCACATAGCGGGCCAACCTCCTCTATCCCAGATGCAAGGAGGTATTTCGGTTCAGTACCCCACGTCCCAGACCACAAGGTGGTCTGGTCTTATCTATCTCAGCTGCCTGTTGGGTGTTCGGTTCGGCTACATGCGGCCGATAGATGTTGGATGCCTCCTCTGAATGTTGTCAAGGAATGCATTCCAGCCCCATACTATAGCCTAAATGGTGCAAGTGTCTCTATTCATGTGTCACCTAAGCAATGCCACCCTCCTAAACCAGTCTTACAACGCGAACCAGTTTCCCATGTCCGGATCGGGACTTTGTCACGGGTCCAGCTCATTGAGTCGGTCATAAACCACGTGGCGCCTCCGACGTAGCCTAGTGGCCACATCCTCTAGACTCTATAATGGTGGCTGATGCTCCCTCTATGTCGGTGGCCCCTGATGCTACCACGACTTTCTTCTAGCAAGCCACTTCCCTCCTGCCACCACAGAATGGGTACCACGGTCTAGTGTTTCCGCTGTGGCTGCGTGTCCCTGTGGCGACTGATTTCCACGACATCTTACTACCTATGTTGTGGCCCTTCCACATTGTACATCTTTGGTCATTGTTCTTCCACCATTGCACCAAAAATAATGGGTTGGAAATAGAGAGAGAGAGGAATGGAGGGAGAAGTCACCAAGAACACCCAAATCAACTTCCGTCATTTGTTCGTGTCGGACCAGGATTGTTCATGTTATCCAAAACACCCAATATAAAAAATAATTACTATGATAAAATATTCCCTTTACCCCCCATATAATTAGAATCCCATATTAACTTTTGAACCATGTGTTTACTAGATTGTGAGTTAACCCACATTCATCATCAAAAAATAAATAACGGGTAAAGTAAGAATTTACTTAAAAATAAACCCCCTACTTGAAGAAGGTTCGTCATTGGTGTCAATCCATTCGAAGCTGTTGGAATTTTTCGATATTTGGTCCCATATCCTTCTTCAAAGGTTTCTTCTCCACATTCAGATATAGTGTTGTTCTTTTTTGGAGAGAAAATCATTCATCGTTTGTCAGAGAAATTCCAACACTGATTCTCCAACCTATTATCTTATTAAAAGAGTAATGTACCCCAACATTTCTGTTATGTTGTGTCATCGCATCATTATTCTTTGATTAATGATCCTTTATGCTTCTCATTTAATATCTTCATTATTGGTATTCATTTAATGAGACATGTCATTGCCTCGTTTCCATAGAATTGCTGACTTTCCACTACTCAATGGTGGAGACAAACAAATAAAATAACTTTTTAAGTTATTTTATTTTTCTTCGGAAAAGTACAAAAAGTAACTTTTTCCCTCGACTCGCATTGGTCGAGGATAGATCCATTATTATGTAATGTCATCATTTTAGATGTAATGGTGCCCTTATATTCCAATATAGGCACCCGTTTAGAAGTTGCAGAAACCGCACACATGTTCCATTTTAATTTGCTTAAAAAAGTTCCAAAAATTATCATTCACCCTCGACTATCTACAGTCGAGATTAAGCTCCACCTCAAGGTAACACTCACTCAAGAGCTCAATGGTAATATCAAATTTCCAATCTGAGTAACCTTTTAGTAGTTATAATGATTTGAAAATAAAATAATTGATACTTAATTATTTTATTTAAATCCAAAAAACTTACATCCACTATTGGCATGCATCGACTAACCTAAGGATTTTCCCAAGGAAATAATACCCTCAGGTTCTCAAAGATGGTCTCTGATTTTCAATTTGAGTCACCATTTGTGAGTTATAAGAATTTGATAAATAATATAATTTTATGTAATTATTTTGTTAAGGATTATTCCATTTTTAGGTTTTCTCACTGGAAGCTTATATACCAACTGAACTTATGTCACTCCCAGAGTAAAAGTGCCATCCGGCATGCAATAGTGCCCTCAGATTTCCCATTTGGGAAACCATTTAAGGGTTATTCAATTTTTCCAGAAAATTGCTCATATGCAGTATTTAAAACATAACATTTTCCAAATGATCATTATGGGAACTCCTAGCCTCGGAATAGCACACCCTTTTACCACCTAGTCTCAAATAATCCCATTTATTTTTTAAAAAAACTCCTGAAATTTTTAGGTATTAAATTACTCCCCCCTTTAGGTATTTACGTCCTCATAATCCAAAGCAAGAGCAATCAAATAAAAGGGGTTACTAGGTATGAATTTTATCCTCCAACTCCCATATGATCTACTAGATATTCCTTTGATTCCAACGGACATTCTTTATAGGAATCAACCATCCATGAAGGATCCTCCAATTTCGATCCTAAATATCTACTGGAACCTCTGTAAAAGTCGACATGTCATTAAATCTATAGTATGTAGAGGAATCCTAATCCCATTACTAAACTGTGCTTCTGGGTTGTTAAGAAGTGGGCCGACTTGGTGAGTCAGTCAATAATAAATCATATGGTATTGGGCCACCTTTACATATGTGGTAATCCCATCACGAATTCCATCGATAATCCATCTAACTTACACTCTATAACATCGAGGTGTTGTGTCAAACCTACTGGAACCTGGTGGTTGATCTTCACTTGATATCGAGTGAGGCATCTCGAAACAAACTCTTCCACTGCCTTATTCATTCCCAGCCACCTATATTGACTTTAGAGGTCTTGGTACATCTTCATAACACCTGGATGTACCACCAAAGTGTATTTATTTTTCTCTATAAATACTTATTCCTATAACTCCATGTGTACAACGATGTGTCCTCTGAAAAGAATTATGTGACCCACCACCATTTGAATATCCATCAGGGGCACGACCTGTGGACATCTGGGCACAGTTAAGCTAGTGGATGGAATATCGGAGTTGTGCCTATATGACTCACTATAAGAGTGGAGGTGAAACTACCATCGACTGGAGAAAATATGCCTCATCTCTCTACAAAAAGGATATCTAAAGCAATACCAACTTCTCTGAGGCCTCATTCAGTAGTTGTGAACTCGATCTCCTACTAAGATCCTCTTCCACAACCTTCCCCTTCTTAGGAGTATAGAATATATTGAAGTAATAGTCTTGGAGGAACTCTAGCCAACATCATTGTCTTAGATTCAAATCATTTTGAGAATATATAAACTTGAGACTATTGTGGTCAGTGTAGACAATGAATCATTCACCCCTAAGATAGGGGAACCACATATTTTGTGTGAAGACTTTCGCTGCCATCTCAAGGTCATGAGTTGCATAGATCTGTTCTTGTTATCTCAATTGTCTTGACCCATAAAAAATCACTACATTCCCTATATATCAAGACACAACAAATCCTGGTTCCTAATGCATCAAAGAACACCATCTAGTTGGAACCCTCCTCTAGAAGCCCCATGATAGGATCACTCTTCATGATCCACCTCAGCTGTTGAAAGAATTAATGAAATATTACTATCCACATGAATGTGTTTCCCTTATTTTTCAATTCCATCATGGATGTTGCCACACTGAAGATGTTCGGTACAAACCTGTGATAGTACCCAGCCAAACCAAGGAATCTCCACACCTTGGTAACACTCTTGGGTGGTTCCCAAGAAAGCACTGCCTCAATATTTTCTAGATCCACCATAACTACATCTTCTAAGAATACATTTCCTAGAGAGTTGACTTTTCATATCTAGAACACATACGTTGAGAGGTTACTATAGATCTGGTGCTCTCCGGGTGTATCCGGAACCATCTTTAGGTGTATCGTGTGTTTCTCCACTAATTATGGATACCCTAAGAGGCTATAAATCCTTCTTAGAGGATACTTGTCATTCATGGTCCCCTTGGTCATGCATTGGAAGTCCACACATAGCCACTAGAAACCGTATGTCTTCTTGGAAAACAACACTGGGGATGCCCTATGGTGAATCACTATGCCTTATGAAACCCTTCATCTAGAAGTCTTCTTATTATACCGTCATCTTCTAGAGCTATGCGGAATCCATCAAATATGAAGGGGTAGATTTCGATGTTAACCTGGAGTACAGATCCATGCATAAATTTACCTATCTATGAAGAGGTAGTTTTAGAACATCATCTATAAAGTCTTCCTCATATTCTTCCCAGTCTCTGAGACTGACATCGGTTTCCTACATTCCCACTGCTAACAACTACTAGCTATATCTTCTCATCTAAATAACCTTCAACCACAAAGGTTCTCTCTAGCACCCTAATATAAGTATAAATGTATAGAGAAATAGTGTTGGCACAGATGTACCTAAACACATTTATTTCGGATGTCTGAGAAATGAAGCACTGGTTAAATCATATTCATCAAGTACCTGGAAGGGTCGATACGCCTTAATGAATACTCATCTATCGACATGTAATTCCACCAAAGGTGTAGAAGCTATTGTGAATGCATAGCCCTTAACTTTTATGGAAATATACCCTTCTCAGAGAGAGGTTCTCGAGCTATGTCTATGGAAAAGTCACCTCATCGTAAGATCGGGTAATACAAACCTCGTCATCGCCCTACTGAGACATGCATAATGATCAATAACAAGACTACCATCTGATATAATGATTCTCTGACAAGATAGAAAACTTTTTCACCACCTCATGCCAATCTTTAGCCACCTGTGAGTTGGGAATTCCTTGGAACCCAAGGGGTCTCTTTCACTGAAACTTGTGTAAGGCACAGTTCCTACATGCGTTCTCTACTAATAACACATGTAGTAACTAATGACCAATTTGTGGTGGTAAACCTAGGATACAACCCAAAGGTTCCAACTCTGGAAACGATCCCTGTACTAAAGCCTCATCACTCTATGAACCATCATCATGGTCACGCACGGAAATCTTGGATGTGTATCTGCAAGTGGACATCTTGAAAGAGAATCAAGATGAACCGTAGTCAATTTAGTATACCTATTGCGATAACTATGAATTAAAAGGATCAATATAAAACACTCAAGGATGATTGTAATAAGTGTTTTCATGTATTGGGTTAGGAAAAAAAATTAGGGTCTTGGTGCATGGATACGTCGGCTGCCACACCCACACTGCACTACCTAGCCTGAAAGCCAAACTTGAAACACATAACATAGTTTCCCGATAATAACTTATAGACTCTTAGTTCTTATGGTAGAACTGACCTCCTTTGATACCACATCTTCACTACACGTCCCCCAGGGCCCATGCCGTGACTACCCTATGCCCACCTTCCAAAGGCCAGGGGCAGGTGACTAGCTCCAAAAATGAATATCCCAAAATGGGAAGGCATTTTCCTTTAAACCTGTACACACAAACATAGCTCAAACTATAGAAAGTGAACATGAACTAGAACAAAATGGTCACAAAGACAACTACAGAGAGTATAATACAAACTAAAAGTACAACGGGGCTAGAATACAAGACCAAAACCACAATGTAAAGTACAACTGCCTTGGTCCTTCTGCTCGAAACCCCACCTGGAGGGTAGGTGAAGGGTAGCTACCTGTAGTCCTAGATGTAAACTTGTCTACCAAGACTCACTAAGAAAAACATACTCCTGGATGACCAAGGTCTCTATCCAAGTGTATGTCTGTCCCATCTCACTGTGCACCACCTCATCCTGGACCATTATGGTCTCTCTCAAAGCATCCATCAACTGCACAAAACAAAACACATGAAGTCAAAGCCCTTATAGAGGTGAATAACGCAGTAATCAGCAGGGAGCCCAAAACACAAATGAAATACCAAAAAAGAATGTATGCACAAGGTACTGTCAGAATTTCCCCAAGGAGAGTACACCAAGTACACTAAGTACACCACTGATAATAGAACACCAAGTACACTATGTACACCATTGAGGAGAGTATTACATGTATACTAAGTACACTAAGAGTCAGATAACACATGTATAATTGAAATTATAGAAATCAAGATCATCATTTGTAACATTAAACACCAGGGATTGTTGAGGTACTCATCCCTGATGTGTATCATGGGTCTTCTGGGTCACAAACAGCCACATGTACCTGATCCACACAAGGTATCTTGGAGCTGATCCACACAGGGTCACAAGGAGTTGATCCACATAGGGTCTCTAAGAGATTATCCACACGGGTTCGGTAAGAGCTAATCCACACTGGGTCCCTAAGATCTAATCCACACAGAGTCGCTAGGAGTTGATCCACAAAGGGTCGCTAGGAGTGGATACACAAAAGTTCTCTCAGAGATGATCCACACAAAGTTGATAAGAGCTGATCCAAAGAGGGATTCTATGAGCTGATCTACACATGTTCACTTGGATCTGATCCAAAAAGGGTTTCAAGAAGCTAATACACAAAGGGTTCCTTGGAGATGATCCACATAGGGCCTCTAGTCTTTGGGTCTCAGCTAGCCGCATGATTCTCGCACGTAAAATGCTTGATTGTCAGAGAATATACTACTCCATACATATGTCATATCTTGATTACCAAAAATATTCACATAGAGTTTTAACAAAGTATTATCTCATCATAAGGGTCAAAACTTTGTAGACGGTATATCAATCATACACACAGTCCGAAAGATATTGGCATTTTAGTAACGGGCCTGGTTGTGTCTGGTCCAAGTCCGACATGGTCGGACCGACCAGACCAAATAGACCCAGAGGTCCCACATGACCTGGCCTAATTTGAGCAACATGACCTAGCCTAGTTCATTCAGGGATGACCGGGTCCCACCTAGCAAGTGGGCCATGTGCATTGTGCCTTGCTGGACCCGGCCCGATTCGGTCGTGGGTCTAGCTCACCGAGTCGCCTAGCGACCCGAATTTTTCTAGCCCAACCCGCCCTGGTGAGTCTATTTTCTTCCCCATATTGTGCCACCTAGTGTCCTGGATTTATCCCAACTGCCTGGCCCATACAGCGGGCCAACCTCCTCCTACCCGGATGTAATGAGGGCATACGGTTCCATACCACACGGTCCAGCCCGCAAGGTGGGCCGGTCTTCTCTAGCCTAGTCATCGGCTGTTCATCCGGTTCAACTGCACGTGGCCATAAAATACCAACCACCTCCTCCACACATGGTCAAGGGCCACATACCATCCCTACCACATCCTGTATGGTGTGGGCTGCTCCATCCATGCGATTCCCAAGCGATACCACCCTCCAAAACCATTCTTCTCACATGGACTAGTTTCCCCTGCCTGGACCATGACTTATCATAGGTCACGTTCAATGATGCAGTCCCGAACCAAGGGGTACCATCCACGATGTTGGGTGTCCATGTCCTCCTACTTCCATCATCCTTGCTGGTGACCCTTGCTGCCACTGTACCAGAGACCCCTACTACCTCCGTGCAGGTATCCCCTGATCCTGCCATGGCCTACTACTAGCATGCCACATCCCTCCGACCACTACGATCGGAGTGTCGTGGCCGGGTACCATCTCGAAAACCAAGTGTTGCCACCACGACTGATTTCCCTAGCCTCCTGTCGCTGGTGTCACGAACATTCTTCATGGAGCTTCCTCAGTAATTGTACCTCTACTGTTGCACCACAAAGAACAGGAAGGAGAGAGAGAGAGGGAGGGAGGGCAGGGGGGAGATCATTAAGAATTCCCAAATGAAAAATCTTCCTTTGTTCACGTTGGACCGAGATTGTTGATTTTTTCATAAACACATAGCATAAAAAATAATTACTAAGATAAAATATTCCCTTTGTCCCTCATACATTAACCATCCCATATGAATGTTTGAACCATGGGTTAACTTGTTCATGAATTAACTCGTGTTCATTGTCAAAAAATAAATAATGGGGAAAGTAAGAATTTACTTAAAAAAACCCTATACTTGGAAAAGGTTCGTTGTTAGTGTTGATCCATTCGAAGTTGTTGGCGTTTGTCAATCTCTGGTCTAAGATCCTTACTCCAAGGCATCATCCCCACTTTCCAATCTGTCAGAGTTCATTGTTGGAGATAAAATCCTTCACGGTTCTTCAGAGAAATTCCCACCCTAATTCTCCAACCCGTTATCTTATTAATAGAGAAACGTGTCACACCATTTCTATTACGATGCATCATCACGTTGTTACACTTCGATTAATGAGTCATTATGCTGATCATTGAAGTTATTTATTATTGGGATTCATTTAATGTGACTAGTCATCGCCTCGTCACCACCATAGTGATGAAGTTCCACAACTCAACAGTAGAGAGAACCAAATAAAATAACTTTTTAAGATATTTTATTTTCCTTCCAAAATGTCAAAAAACTAACTTATTCCCTCGTCCCGTGCTAGTAGAGGTTTGGTGCATTCTTATGTAATTTCATCATTCTAGATGCAATGGTTCCCTTTGATTTTCAATCTGGGACCCCATTTAGAAGTTTCCAAAACTGCACACATGTGCCATTTTAAATCCCTTAAAAAAGATCCAAAAATTATATTTCGCCCTCAACCTGCACCGGTCAAGGGTAAGCACCACCTCATGGTAACATGCCTTCATGAGCTCGACGGTACTCTCAAATTTCCAATCGGAGTTACTGTTTAGGTGTTAGAATGATTTGAAAATAATATAATTGTAACTTAATTATTTTATTTATGACCAAAAACTAACTTCCAATATTGGCCTATGCTGACAAACCTTAGGCTTTGCCTAAGGAAAGAATCCCCTCGCGAGTTCATTGGTGGTCTCATATTTTCAATCTATGTAACCGTTTTTCAGTTATAAGCAATTGAAAAGTAAAATAATTTTATTTAATGATTTTATTTATAGTTATGCTATTTTCGTGTTTTCTCACTAGAGGCCTGCACCAACTAAACTTAAGTCGGGCCTAGGGTAAAACATTCATCCTGAATGCAAGGGTGGTGTAATATTTATGATTTGAGAACCCATTTAATAGTTATTCCACTTTTTTAGGAAAACTGCCCACATGCCCTATTTAAAACTTAACATTTATTGACAGATGATTTTGAGCACTATGGGCCTCGGAATCACACGTCGTCTCAGCACCTGGTCTCTAAATAATCCATATTAATTTTTTGAAAAACAAATCATGAAATTTTAGGTTATTACATATTTATTCACAATTTTTAACTAAATCACATCTTTAGTATCCTCGGGAATTTTTTCCATACTTGTGATAAAATAATTTTTTTATTGAGACTTCCTGTTTTTTCTACATCATATTTTTCCCATCATTAAAATTATTTTAGTTATCAATTTATACTATTCTCCTTGATTTCCTTATAGTTTACTAACTTGGTCTGGAATCCTCATCATTAGTTATTAAATCTAAATAAACACAATCCTATTATAATATCCTTCGGATAATCACTTTATCAAATGTTTCCTCTATAATTTCTTCACTACAATTCTAAATATTCTACACACTCTCTATAATAGTGATATATTTTCCATAAGTTATTTTTACAAGACTTAAGTTGAATCATTATCAGGGTTTTCTATTTATTAATGTTCCAAATATTATCTAAAATCGATGACTTCTTTATTAACCTCCTTGATTTTAGTATCCCTTTATTTAACCATATTAGCCAAATGTCAATAATTTGGACCTAGTTATTTAATTTGAGATTTTTTAATAAAATTCTGCATATTTTTTAGAGTTCTTTATTTATGATTTTCAATCATTAAATTAAACTCATATTTCTCCTTTTTTTATATTTAATGTAGGTTTTATAATCACATACCAGATGTTTTTCCTTCTTTGAATTATCAATATAAACCTTAATTCCATTATGTATCACCTTGGGCCCAATATTGAGGTCCACTACCCCATTAAAATTAAATTAGTTTCCATTGATAATCTCCTTCACTTGTTTTTTCAATTATTTCATAAAAAAGCCTTTATCCAGGTCTTTGTAATCATCAATTTCATCATATTTTGTTTCATTTGATTATTTATTTTCTTCTAATGTGAGGTTATTATATTGTAAGAAATTTCTCTTGGTGATCCTCTTTATTTACATACGTCAAGAATATTTCTTCATGGGTGTATCAACTTATTCACCATTTTATAATTTTTCAGAACACTTAGAAATAAAATTCCCAACCTTTCCATAAGGAAATTATGTAATTAGAATATTTCTTTTGGAATTTTCCATTTAACTTTCATATTTTTGGGAATAAATAATATCACTTATTCAACATATTTTCCCTCAAGATTCTCTTTGATAATGAGATTATTATTTTCATTTTATGTAACTTCCCTTATTCTCTCTTGAATAATAGGTTCATTCTCACTCATTATTATTTCTCATATAATACGTGAACATTATAGACAATTGAACAATGTACTATTAATATTATATTCATCAATCACTAAATCATTTAGATTAAAATTAGGTAACAACCTTCTCAAAAAATTTGTTCACTATTTTGAAAATATTAATTGTTTTACACTCCAACACTTATTTCCCATAATCATATTTACGTTATCAAAGAATCTTCCAATAGATTAATTAGGGTTCATGCTATAGTCATCCAAAAGTTTCCCTAATACTTACAAATTATGTTATTTTAAATTTTAGTATCTTTTATAGATATTCTTGAAACTTTTCCAACATGGTATTTTTTTAGGAAATCACTTTTATATAAAATGTTTTTGAAAATATTCTATAAAGCAATGATTACACTAGTGTCAAAATCAAATTCCTTATGATATCTTTCTATGAGTGCACTAATTTTTATGTGGAACACAATACCATAAAAAATAGATATAAAAATCTATATCGTGTGATAAAAATTATAGATTCTTGTGATTATTTTAAAGTTATATTTTATGTAAATCAAATATCATAATCACTTTGTGATTGATAGCTAACTCTATAAATTATGAAGAGGTAAATCACATTGGGAAAAATTAATTACATGATATACTTCTTTAAGATATAAATCATTCACTCGTATATCAATTTTTTATTTCATAATGGAATGATACCCCAAGAGTGAGAAAATTCAAATTATAATGAATTATAATTATTCCATTTGTTGACCATTTTTTATGATTAATCAAAATAATCCACTGTAAAAAACTAAATAAAAAAACTCAAAACAGAAGTGAAATTACTTAGTTAACCATCACTATGATATGTTAATGGATTATAAAAAAATGACATGTTTATATACAAAAATAAAATAAATATCCTAATTATATAAAATTTAAACTAGGCTCACTATCCCTCTATGTTTATAACCAATCTCAAATTAGAAATATCACCATCATCTCACATAAGAAAGATTCACTTCCCCGAAAAAGTATAATTTTTAGCTCAGGAATCAAATAACAAAAGAGTTACACAACTATTAGTGTAGAAATATTATTCATCTTCATCAATATGATTATTATACTTATTCTAATTTACCTAGATTTATCAATGTGATCCAAATTTAAATACCTTTTAAAAAAGAGTTACACTAAATATATGTCTCTCTTTATATTCTCTTCTCTCCCTATTTCTTCAAAATTAATTTTTTAATTTTGGACAAATTTTGAAATTTCATGGAATTCAAATATTCACTCTAATAAGTAATCTGGATCATAACTAATAATACAGGTTTTAATAGTATAATAGTATATATTTTCATTAAATTTTAAAACATTATCCTTTTTCTTATATCTCTAATTATATAAATCAGGCAGAAATTGATGTAACCGTGTAATAACCTATGAAACAAAAACATTTTTTTCCAAAAATCACACTGAATCCAAATAATATTGAATGAAAATCAATTATCTCTACAAAGTAAAATATTTTAACTCAATTTGGGAATGTTTATCTATAATGAACCATGGTTTGGTGTATAAAAATCTAAGATGTTCTTTTCCATAGTAGCTTCTCGAGAAAACAAATTAAGAAAACTCATATAACCATATACTCATTAACATTTATGCCTGAACACTAATAAAAATGAAAATAACCCCATATTTTTAGGTTGTTTTTCCTGTTCAATATGATTCATTTAATTTTTTATCTAGGATATTTTTATTTTCAAAAGACTTAGAAGAATATTTTTAAGAAATTGGTAAAGTATCCAATGCAATTTATAAGTTTTTTTCTTATTTATTTTCAAATATTTTAGTGAATCATTTAAAATCACTTAAAATTTACTTGAAGATGATGATAATATTTTTTAGATAATATTATAATTCATAGGTTTAATTCAATATGTTATGTGATTTTTAATGTTATCTAGAATTCATTGCAGAAGCTAAAAATCGGATATGTAATTTTTTAAGAGACATTTTAACTTTTTTAAAGTCATTTCAGAACTAGAGACACAGTAAAATGGAAATGAAATGACTTAATGTCTCATTTTTTATATGTAAGTTTCATTAATGAGATCATAATAGTATTTATAGAATTCAAAAGAGTTATTTCCAACTTCAAATGTGTAATATATGACTTTGAATGTGTAATGAGGGACATCATAAGTGTCGTAACATACCATTTAAGAGACCTTAGTTTGTGAGAGTTTGATAAACGATGGATTTTCATGGTTTGAATATTAACATTAATAGAGTAAATTCATGTCTTTGAAAGATTCATCTCACACTTCATAAGAATTATTCTAAGGCCAACAATTTTAAAATATATAGAAAAATAAATTTATAGGCCATAGTATTCTAATGGAAATTAAATATGACAATTATCCAGATTTTATTCATTGATTTAAAAATCAAAAACAAAATTGTGATTCTAGATAAATGATTAAAAAATTCATATTATTTGATTTCATAATGTTCTTAATTTTTTAAATCACATGTAACTCTATATGTTATTATTTAAGATGAGTTGTTGTATTTTTGATTCATGATTAGTTTTTTTACTGTTGCAATAAACATTGAAAGTTATTTCATCTAAGGATATTATAGTGAAGAAAATATAAAATATCACATCATGAACCTTCTATAATTCACAAATTCATACATTTGTGAATTATTTTAATTAGTGATCACTGAAGAAGAAATACCAAATATTTTCTTAGTGAATTAGCTAAAATTTAAAGAAATGTGACAAAAATTAGAATATCATTGGAGAAGATGATTAAATAACAAATGAATATCTACTAATCAAGGGATAATTTCCATTTGGATAATTAATTTTGAAAATGAAAAAATGATTACACTTCATAATATGGATATGCGAATTCCTTAAGAACTAAGCTGAAATTTACTTTTTGAATTAATTTAATTTGGGAATATTTAGAATTCATGAAGAATTGGAATAACTTTTTGAGTGATAGTGTATTCCAAAAGGTGGTAAATATTGGGATAATACTTATATGAGATAAATAAAGATGGGAACTAGGAATTTAGAACAATGAATAAAATCATTTGAGTTCTAGAATTCCATGATTCATTATTGAGAAGATGATTGAGAATTAATAAATATATTGATTCATAATGAAGTTAGTAAATATGAATGATCTAGATTCAAAACATAATATCGATGTTACATGTTCCTGAAAAAGTGATCACATTCTGATATTATCCTATTGAAGTATTGAAGGGGAAGATCAACATTAGTTTCTGAATCAACATATATTTTCTGATGATATTACTCAAAATGGTGTATGAAACTTTGATACTAGTTAGATTTGGTTTATTTTTAGAGGGATTGTATATATTATTGGGAATCCCACTAGTATTTGTGAAAAATTAATAGTGGATCAAGGATTGGGTACCCACACTGAGAATAAACCTTGTAAAAACCATGAGTACATTACACTTATTTATTTTATGATTTTATTAGTCTAAATCATTGTTTAATATTGAGGGGATTATATTAAAAAATATCATAGATTTATATTTTATGAAAAATAAATTGCAAAAGAAAATAACCGTCAATTCAGTCTTCTCCCCCCGTAGAGGGGTACCCATTCCTGAGAAATATAATCAAAAATAATAAGTAATATGTAAAAAGGTGAAATAAAAAAAATATTCCTGGTGGTATCTAGTGTTATGGTGAAATTTATATGTACACCACTAAGAACCTGGTGGCTTTATATAGTGTACCCAGTAGACTTTAGAATTTTTTAAAACAAGTGGATAGATTTGAAATTTTCATGTTCAAATTAGATCACTAAATATCCTTTAGCATTGTAATTCTCCTCATTTAAACTGTGTTTCCCCCTCTATGATTCTCTCTTTCCCTTACCGTCATTTCTACAAAAACCATTCTTCACTTATTGGTTAGATCACTACTAAGAGGGAATTAAAGTTTGGATATGGAAAAACATCGGTAAGATATTCTTTAAATGTCATTATTAATTATTTATCATTAGGGAAATGATATAAAATCCATATTTCCCTACTATAGGTGTTGAGTAATTTTTAATTTCATATTTACTTTTTTTATTCCTAGTTATTGTGGGTCTAAATCATCAGGAAAAAGGTAATCATACTATTTTATTTTCATTTTTTCATTTTTTGAGGTTGGTGATTAAACTATTTAGAATTTCTTATGTTTGAATCATTTTATCAATAAATTAATGACATAAATTATTCTTATTGGTCTTAAAAGGAAATTTTGTTTTGGTATTGGTATGTGCTCACCAATCTCTTATATATCATTAATGATTTTGGGATAATAAAATCATATGGAAAATAATTTTTTTTAAAGTATTATTTTAGATTAATATATTTTTTTTTCTAAATATTATCTTGAAACCCAATTCAATTTAAAATTAATTGAACTATATTTTTTACAACAGAATGACTTAGATATTTTTATATCTCTAATTTTATATGAATAATCTAATATTTATTTGATTTTTTTGTTATCTAAAAAACATTCCATTGACATAAGATAGTAAATTATGTTTGGATTGATTATTAATGTTATTAATTAGATATATACATTTCATATTTAATATTTAGTATATAGAAATGGGTATTTTTCAATAATGTATTTCATGAGTAGGTACACTATATATTGGTGAATTATTTATTAATTAGAATGGGATTTTAGTGCCCAAACATTTTATAAACTTTAACGTTTCCCAAATGGATGAGCTATAATATTTTTCCCAAGTTATTATATATGATTTACATCACCATTGTAAAAGTTTTACACTATGAATTTCTTTTTACCATATCTCATAGATTTCAAGATACGCCCAAAGTAAATAAAATAAATATGGATCCATCTTCTGCTAGGAGTTACTTATTGTGATTAATGTTCATGTGTGATGTTCATAACAAATATCATTGATTAGTTTGATTCATTAATCATATCCCTTTAATTTCTAATGCATGTAAATGAAATTATAATAGATAGTTAGGGTTTTCTAGGTAACCACTATCTGGTTATAATACAGTATAAGTTCCCATAATTCATATAGGTATGATCTTGTTTAAATTTCTATTTGACTCTATTAAATTTTGTTAATTAAATGTTTATCAGGTGTAAGAGGAATCATTGATATGTTATAGGGGTTAGGGATATGAAATAATAAGAAATCAGGTTATCCTGTGCATGTCACAGAATCAGTGCATGGTTAGTGAAAAATGATAAAGGGGGAAATTAAAACCATGTGACCTTGGACTATGGCGCTTTTCATGGTTGGTGCAAAGTTATTTAAGCCTTGTAAGATCCCTAGGTAACTGTGAAAAGAAATCCTCTTGTATATAGGATGGTTCATGGTTGGTTCATGGTTTGGGAAACCATATGGAAAAACTGCATAACTTATAAAAAGTGATAATTTATAGTTTTTTCCAATGGGTTTTTAAGTTCCTCACAGAATTTTCTCTTCTATTATTTCTCCTCCATTCCTAGTGATGAACCAAAAAACCCAAAATTTCTGAAGGGTCAATCTCCATCGATTATAGGCCATTTAAAGTGTTTTTTGGTGTTAATGGAATCTATGGGAATGTCTAAAGCTCTTCTCACTTCTCTTGTACAAATTTGGGATTCTAGATTTATTCGTATTCTTAGGAATCCTTAAAGCCTATTTTTTCTATGAATCTCAGGTTGGTGATTCAAAGGGTTCTTGATTCTGGATATAAGGATAAGATAACACACGCAGTAGTAAATGGAATCGAGGTAGGTGTTCTATAAGTTATATCCCATATGTTTATTGTTTATTTGTGAATTTGTTGTTATGATATTTTCCTCCTGATGTTAATTCGACTTATTTAGTAATATTTTGTAAAATGGTTGGATAAATGTTTATTTAGAACTCTCGTGATCATCATGTTATGTGTTTAGGTTGATTACATAGGATTAGGGACACACTTTGAGTGTGACAATATTATTGATCAAGGAAAATTCAAACGTTAATCTTAAAGGTAATTTAGGTTGAAATAGAGCCCCTAATAACAATATTGACTTGTTAGTTTGAATTGTGATAATGCACTAGAGAATTTTGTGTCTAGTTGTCGGTAATTGAATATGGGATATTTTTCTCACAACATGAAAAGGGTTAAATATATTAACGTAAATGTGTAAAATGGAATATAAATGTGTAATGGAAAGGCATAAATGGATTAAGGAATAATAATTGATGAAATTATTAAATGGGATAATGCATGTAAATTGAGAAATGGATAAAATGGGTTAATGTGTCGTAATTGTGGAATGTGCTAAATGGGTTAGGATATGAAAAGGGAAATGGGTTAAATGGGATATGTGATATAAATGGTAAATGTGTTAATGGGTTATGGATTGATATTGAGTTATATGTGAATGAATGTTAATAATGGATGTTTGGTGTACTGGTTATGTTTGGATTAGGATATGGTATATGCACTAAATAGTAAAATAAGCATGTCCAATTGGCTTGGATATGTGGGATAAAGGACTGAGGCTCCTCTTAAAGGCTTAGTGGGACTAAGGCTATAAACCCCATCTAATAGTGGACATGTTTGGGATTAAAACTGAGGTTCTAGGCCCATAATGGTTGCATTGGATGGAACTACCTAGACTAAGTATCCAAGGTAAGTGTGACATAATTGTTTATGAAATTTTTATCCCTAGCGAGATACAAAAATTGACTTATTCCCATATCAATAGTAATTTACTAGCTTAAGCTATTGTGAAAATGACATAAATACCTAGCCCATGGACACATGAATAAAATGAATTTATTAATGTGGATGGTATAATTGATGAATATGTATGTAATGATAGAATTGGTTAAATTGGATATTGTTAACTAATAGAACACGAGTTGTATTCTATTTACCTAGTAATTGTTTTTGATAATTTCATGGACTATCTATTTGGAATGGATATTTTATAGACAATGTTAGTGGTGGCATTCTGAGTTGTACTCACACCCTACATGGGCCGCCTTGGGGTACCCAATTAGATTTTATTATTTAAATTAAGGACAAGGGAAATGTACATATTCTAGGGAGTTGTGTTGAGCATGGGATTTTCTTGTATAAGGATCTGGACATGGATTCAGGTTCTAATTTAAGGATTCAAATATTGTCTTGTTTTGGGTTTGTCTTCACTTTTTGTACTATTAGAATGTCATGACGTATTTATTATTTGGTTGTGGTTTATACCCTATTCGGGTAATGTTTATTAATACATGTTTCATGTTTAATATTTATTTTTTCCATTATTTAAAATTTTATCAATTTTGTAATTCTCTGGTAAAGAGGGTATAGTCACCTAATGTGACATTTAAGTATATTATTTCTAGTCAGAAATCTATATTATACAATGAGGTGTGCTTTTGGTCATGTGGAAACCCGACTTAGAGCACCAGTTTAGTGGCTTCCAGATCAGGGATGTTACAAAGTGGTATCAGAGAAGTTCTTTTCTACAGTCTTTCAATTTGGGATACTAGGAGGAAATAAGGATGTTTCAGGCCATGAAAATGATCCCATACATGGTAGTAGATAACCCATGTATGAGGGAAACCCACGTTCATAGGGTGGTAATTTTCCTTCTTAATGTGTGTTGTTATTTCTGAATGATATTTCACCATTAATTTAAATAGTTGTTGTGTAATTTGACCATTTTATGAAAAAAAAATCATGTCCATAATGGAATAATATTTTTCATTCAAGGATCATTATATGAACCTAGGGATATAGGTGGCATGAGTCATGATAGGCACACATGAGATTTGTTTGTAGTAATGAAGGGTAGAATGTATTTTGATTTCTTGAAAATTTTGATGAAAATGGGGTCCAATAAAGTTGATTAAAATTGGTAAATAAAAATAATGTTAATGAATGGTTAAAGGATTGTTCTTAATGGAGAGTTTCAAATCAGATCGAATGTTGGTTATAACATGTTGTGAAGTGGTAAAATGATCCTAAGTAGAATGATTTATGTTGTGAGTATTGAAATAATTTTTAAAAAGGTTTCTAATGAAATATTTGTGATTATGAATGATGGTTACCTCATGTTATCTATGAAACATGGTAGAAGTAGTTGAGGGTAGTGATCTAGATGTGATGATGTCAGTTAGGATAGTTGATGTGAAATGGGTTTTTTAGGGATAGTGAAGAGAATTATTTTTTGCAATTGTGGAATCATTGTGTAATGTGTTTTGAGATGTTTTCTTGGAATTATAGGTAGATGAAACTACAATGTCGTGTTCCTGTTGGGAGATAAAATGATTTCCCTGAGAATGATCCTCTATAGGTGGAGTCGAGAAACCTAGTGTATCAGGGTAACAAGGGAGAAGAGCATTTCCATGAGAACTGCTCTTATTTTATGTAGATAATGGAAAAAGGCTTAAGGTGAGTTTTCAAGAGCATGTGTGACCTGACTAGGGATTCATAGATCAACAAACATCTAATTTTTTTATAGAGGGTAGACCAGATGTAGTAATTTTCTAGATATATTCCATCTAGATGATTCCTGATCACTTGGAGACTCCAACAGAGAAGAGGGTGAAGCTGGGAGCTTATACGATATGAGGTCAGGCGAAGAATTAGTGGGATGTTCTCATTCAAACCTAGAAATATGACGTTATAATATATAATTATTTAAACGAAAATTCTCTAGAACATTTTTAACTTGATACATTGACATATGGGATGGTTTTAGAGTTTATGAGGTTGACCTAGGGGACAATGTTAGTGATGGATTATGCTAACCGTTTCACCGACTTGCAGCATTTTGTTCCAAATTTAGTGGGGGGACGAGGTAGCTAGGGGGATACATTTTTATGAGGTAAATAGACTCAAGATTATGTCACAGGTGAAGAAATTATATTTAATGAGGTTTAATGATGAATACACTTATTTTAGAATAAAATGTTAGGAAATTTTCAAGTGGTGAATGAATAGATCGAGTTGGATGCCCCAATGGAAAGTATTTAGATAGATGGATTTTTTTTATAATTCACACCCACACAGTTCAGGACGAATGTAGTAACAGGGGAGAACGATCCACTTAGAGTAGTGATCACGTTTTTTGGTATCAGTGTGGTAGGTTGGGACACCTACATAGTCAGTTCCCCCAACCAACAGTTGAGTATTGAGTATGCGTTTGAATGGGGAATGTGTAGAGGTTCTTTAAGAACCCTTGATAGTTGTAATAAGGGAGTACTAAGGCCGGTGAGTATTAATAGTGGGTGTTAGTTACCCCATATCTATCAGCCACATTGAGCTCTACTGAATGCACCTATAGAGGTGGTCGATGTGATGCTCTTGCAAAGAAGAAATCATATCTGAAGGGAAGTTAAACTCTAGGAATTTAGATTAGGTCCTAGGGTAGAGGGGAAGGTCAAATCAATGTTGTCCAGTCTACACATATAAGTTGAGAGTATAGACCATTGACTTATCATGGAATAATTCTTGTACCTTCTACTCTTGTTAGTGCTTTGTTTTATACAGGTGTATGGAATTATTTATTTCTGATCAATTTGTATGTTTGTTCAGACTAGCGGTGGAATATTCTTGTTGATTTATATAAATTGATACTCTGTTGGGGGTACATGAATAATATATCCAGATATTTACATTTTTCACTTTTAATACTGGTGGGTAACATTTTATGTGGGATATGTGTTTTCCTGAGTTCTCGAGTTCAGAACCGATTTTAGGTATTAAATGTATGGTGTGGTAATGAGACCCTATTGAATGTTACCATCACAGGGTAACGTTCTCTTCCCTTGGGAGAGGCATGTATGTCTATCATGGTGAATGAGTTGTCTCAGAAAGCCTTGTAGGGATATTTTGTCAGCATTTGGGTGAGCTCACAGTCCATGTGGCTTGTATTGTGCTTAATGATGGTGGAGTGGAGTATCTTGTCTTTCCTCTTATGGTGGATTAGTTCTAGCTTTTAGTTCCTGATGACTTATTAGGGTGGCCACATGAGAGAAATGTTGTGTTCATAATATATTTAATGCTGGGAGTAGAACCTGTTTCTATTTTTTTATATCGGATGGCTCCAATAGAATCCCAAGAGCATAATATTCATTTAGAGGAGTCTGAGAATAAAAGGTTCATTTATCCTAGTACGTCACCTTTGGGATATCTAGTTTTATTTTCCAAGAAGTTTGATCGATCTTTTTGGTTGTTTGTGGGTTATAGATAGATGAACTAGATGACAGTTAAGAATAGATACCCTCTTCCTTTAATCTCCGATCAATTTTCATCAGTTGATATGTGCTTCGGTGTTCTCTAAGATTGACATATGGTGAGGAAATCATCAGTTAAGGTTGAGACCGTATGATGTACCGCAAATCACTTTTAGGAGTGGGTACATGTTTAATGTGTTTTTGGTGATGCCTTTCAGGATGAACAATGCACTGAAAGTGTTTATGGGTATAATGAACTAAATATTTCACCTTTATCTTGACTATTTTGTAATTTTCATTGTTGATGACATCTTGGTGAGCTATAAGACTCATGATGATCATTGAAAACATCTTAACCATCATTTTCACTACACTAAGACAATATAGGCTATCAAAAATATATCTATATTTTATTTCTGGATTGATAGAGTTCATTTCTGTTGTCTCATAATTTCTATGGATAATGTGTAAGTGGACCCGAATAAAATGCATACAGTTTTATCTTGGGAGAAGCCCATGAATGTTTTTGATATCTAGATTTTTTATGGGTTTATCCAACTATTATTAAAGGTTTATCAAATAATTTTTAACACATTACATCACCACTGAGTATTTTCCAATAAGGTTATAAAATTTTAATGTTCTAGAAAATGATATAATACCTTATAAGAGTTATAGAATCAGTTAACAAACACACCAATTCTGATCATTCTCGAGCTAATTAAGGGGTATATCTTGTTTGTTCAAGCATATGGTGTTGGGATTGGGGAGGTGTTGATATAGGTTGATTGGGGGGTTCTGTATGGTTCATTTTAGATATGGATAGATGAAAATATTATCCTATGCCAAATATCGAATTTCCTATAATGGTTTACCTCCTGAAGTGCTGATAAAGTTATTTTTTAGTGAGAGGTTAATAGTGTATACCGACCATAAATGAATTAAGTAAAATTTATCTCAATGTGTATTAAAACATCTTCAGAAAAGGTAGATAAATTACTTGTTTAATTTTTATTTTTAGATGCTTTAAATGCTGGTAAAGGAAAAAAATTGCAGATGCTTTGAGTTAGAATAATCAGAACTAGGATGTTCAGGAATCTTGTTTTGAGTGGAGAATGATGGAGTTGTTCTTTGAGATGTATCTTAAAGAGAATGAAGGTTAGGTTAAGATGACTCTTTCATATTTGGTAGTTTAGTCCTCACTTCTGAGCCAAATCAAGGATATTAATCTTTAATACACAAAATGTTTTCCTTAAGAAAATTTCATAAAGGTGGGGAGTCACTTTCTGGATAAACCATTGGAGATGATCTTGTTATTTATTATCATGGCCATGTTGTGGTTACAACATGTATTTAAGAAGATTTTATTAGTGAGTTTCATTCATAAAAGTGGGTCGTTAATCCTAGTTTGACTAAAATGCATTGAGATATTCATGGGTGGTATTGGTGGTCAAGGATGAATAAAAAAGTTTTGAGCTTCATGGTTCAGAGCCTTACCTATCTATAGGTGAATACTGAGCATTAGTGGCCATGTGGTATGTTGTAGCCATTTCCTATTATATAATCGAAATAGGACATCTGGAAAATGGATTTCATGGTGGGTCTTATGAGGATTCATCAGAATAATGACTTGATTTTGGTATTCTTGAATTAGTTAACAAAGTTTGCTCATTTCCTACCAATTTGAGAGACTTTCACCACTGATCAATTGGGTGAGTTATATGTTTGAGAGGTAGCGTAGTTTCATGGGGCACCACAAACTATAGTTTCATATTGTGATCCTCATTTTACATTTCACTTATGGAAGGGATTACATAAGGCATTTCGTACCGTATTTTTTCTGAGTATGAATTTACACGTATAGAAGAACAGCCTATCAGAGCATTCCATTAATGTAAATGAGGAAATTTTGATTGAATAGGTCTTAGATTTTGATGGAATATAGGGAAAAACGTATCACTTATTGAGTTTTCCTACAACAATATTTACCCGGATATGATTTAGATGACACCATATGAGGCACTCAATCATAGGTTGTGTCAATCTCCATTGTGTTGGATGGAGGTTGGGGAATCAGAGTAGTTGGGACAAACTCTCTTCCCTGAGATGTCAGAATAGATTCAATTAATACAAAAATGTAAGGCCATGACACAGAGTATGCATAAGTCATATGTGCATAGGCATCATAAAACTCTTTAATTTAGGTTGGGTGGATGTGTTTTTCTTTACGTGTCTCTAAGGTTGGGTCTTCGTCAGATTTGGAAATAGGGTAAGATGGCTCCTAGGTATATGGGACCATTTGAGATTGTGGAGTGGATTAGATTTCTGGCATAATTATTGGATCTTACACAATAGTATAGTGATATTCATTATGTTTTTCATGTGACACATCATTGGTAGTATCACTTTTACCCCTATCATGTGATTTATGTCAAGGTTGTTGGGATTGATGATGATGCATCCTTTAAGGAGCATCCATTTTGTATTTATGATCATAGTGTGAAATTTTTTTGGGGAAAGATTGTGCCATTGGTTTGGGTTTTATTTAAGTATGGTAATGTTTAGGAAGAAACTCTGGAGAGAGATATATATATATGTGGGCTCAATGGCCCAATATTTTAACCTTGAATCCATTAAATTTGGTTGATTAAATGTTTATCAACTGTAATATTTACCTCAAGGGTGTTCTGAGGGTTTGGGACATGAAACCAATGGAAATCAGACCATCTTATGAATGTCATATGGTTGTCACACGGTTAGGGAAAACCATGCAAGGGGAAAATCCAAACCATGCGACCCTAGATAGTAGTATCTCACACAGTTGGTGCATGGTTAGTCAAACTATGTTGTATCTACAAGTAATCGCGTGACATGGAAACCACTTGGATAGAGGCTAGTTCATGTTTGGTGCATGATTTTGAAAATTGTGAGGTCAAACTGTGCATCCTTTAAAAAGTGAGAATTTACTATTTTACCCCCTCATGTTTTTATGTTCCTCAACTGATTTTCATCTATATTCTATCTTTTACAATTGTAGTGATGAAAAAAAGCTCCCAAATCTTTCTAAAGGCCAACTTATTTTGATTATTGGCCATTTATAGTGTCATTGGGTGAAGATAGGGGCTTTGAGTAATTCTAACACTACTCTTTCCTATCCTTTCAAGATTAAGGATTGTATATTTTTTCTTCTTCTTATGAATCCCAAAAATACTCTTTTTTTTGAAGAATCATAGGTTGTGGATTCAGTAGTTTATTGAATTCATATATAAGGAGAAGCTTAAGCATGCATTTGTTATCATAATTAAGGTTGGTGGTCTACTAGTTATATCTAACAGTTTTATTGTCGATTTTTGCATGTGTGGTTATGATATTTCTTCCCTGCATGATTTTCATTTTATTCCATTAGTAATATTTTGTAAAATGGTTGGATAAATGATTATTTAGACCTCTCATGATCCCTGTTGGATTCATTGAGGTTGATTATACAAGAATAGGGCCACCCATGGGGTGCACCAATATTCCAGAACAAGGAAAATTGTAATGTGAATCCAAAATTTTATTTTTGTTCAAATAGATACCATGATAGATGTATTGATATGCTAGTTTGAATTATGAAGAGGCATTGGATGTTGTTGTGTCTAGCTATTGGTTATGGCATAAGGTATTTTTTGGAATAATATGAAAAAGTGTTAAATTGATTAACGTGAATGTATCAAATAGAAAATTAATGTGTAATGGAAATGAAAAAATTGATTAGGTAATATGAATTGATGAATGTAGTAAATGGAAAAATACATGCAAACTGAGAAATGAATCAATTGGGTTAATGTATAGGAATTTTTCAATATTCTAAATGAGTTAAGTTATTAAAAGGACAATGGGTTAAATTGAATATACAATATAAATGGTAAATGTGTCAACGAGTTATAGCTTGATATTGAGTTATATTTGAGTGAATGTGAATTATGAATGTTATGTGTTTTGGTTATGTTGGGATTAGGATTTGGTATATATAGTAAATGGTTAAATAATCAGGTTCACATGTCTTGGTGGAATAGGTTAAAGGCATGAGGCTCCTACCATGTGTCGGGTTGGACTGATGCTCTAAACCCCACCCTAGAATGCACGTGTTAGGGAGTCAGACTGAGGATCAAGTCAACTAATGGATGTATTGTATTAAACCACTTGGAATGAGGCTCCAAGGTAACTGTGTTGCAATTTTTTATGAAATTTTTATACCTAGTGAGAATGGGAACTTGAAGTATTCCATTATGAATTGTAATTAACCAGTTTAGGCCATAATGAAAATGATATAAATGACTAACTCATGGCACACTTGAGGAAAATAAATATAGTAATGGGGATGGTATAAGTTATTAAAATGGATGTAATGATGGTAATTAATAATAAGAATGGTGATAACTAATTACAAATGAGTTTCCTTCTGTTTACCTAGGAATTTATTTTTCACTTGCATGCAGTATCTATTTAGACTGGATATTTCACAGACAATCTTGGTGGTGGCCTATTAGTGTTTTCTCACACCCTACTAGGGCCACCATTGGGTACCATAGAATATTTAATGGTTTCAATTCAGGAAAATTGAAAAGGACCTATGCAAGGGTGTTGAGTTGGGATTGGGATGTGCATGGATGAGGATCTGTACTTGGTGTCAGGATCCAATTTGGGGATTCATCTATTTTCTTATTTTGGATTTCATTTACTTTTCATACTGTTAGCATGAGATGACATATTTTTGGGTTTCTTTTGGTTTGTACCCTATTTGGGTAATTTTTAGTAATTTATGTTTCAATTTTATTGTTTTTTCCTTTATTTCATATGTTATCTGAAATGGATTACTCTAGTAAATAGGGTATATTCTCCCCACATGACCTATGAGATCCTCGCTTCTAGTCGAAAACCTCAGGTGTATGGGGAGGTGTACTTGAGGTCATGTGTTGACCAATATCGAGGCACCAATTTAGTGGCTTCCAGGCCTTGTATGTTACATATACTCACACATTATATCCATCATCACAGGATTTTTGTAGATTCTTTTACATATGATCTAGAAAATGGTAAGGCACTAGAGTGTGTGAGTACATAGTGCATGTTGTAATGAGTTATGCAGTATTTTATTGATGTATTGATATATGATATATGGTAATATATAAATTCTATAATTAGATAGTCCATTGAGATTATTTATACATGAGACTTTTATTATACACTTTAGTGACATATTAAATTAGTTAAATTATATATATGTTAAACCATAGTTTTTTTTCTAGTTTACATATCATTTTCATGTTTTTATATATTTCATTTTTCTAGTTTTACATTATCATATATTTTCTTTCACTTATAGAACAATCCTAGAAGCACATGTATCCCTGGTTCATAGATACCCTCTTCGGGAATTATGATATATCTATCTTTTGGAATATAAATACGATGATTATGATGGATTTTAGGAATAAAATATTTATAATTTTGCCTTTACTTAAAGATTTAAAACCATATCCCACATTATTTCCATCATTCCATAATATTTATTCTAGACTATAGTGATTGATATGTCTATCTAACATATTTTGATAACCCAATTTGAGTATTGTTCAAGAATATTGGTCACATTCATTAAAAAATGGGGTCAAATTCCACTAAGGGGTATTGGGTATGGGGTGTGGTATTATCTAATATATAAAATTCTATATAGTCAGTTGCAACACATTACTATTCCTAAAAACCATAATCATGGTTAAAGATTGAGTTACTATGAGTGGTTTGGGTTTCAGTTTTTTTAAACATTTATTATCTCTTTTCATCTCACGTATACCGACTAAGAATATATAGGTATGTATATAGGAGAAAAATGAATTCCATGTGATTTATTTGGTCTGTTTAATTTTTTATTGCAATAAATTGAAGGTTCGTATTAATGAAAACTTCAACAACACAAATGAGTGTCTTCAAATTTATTTTTTTGGGATGACTATATTAGTATGAATCAATAATTTATTTATTTAATTTAATAATTCCATATTTTGTTTTTTTATTTAATATATTCATGCTTATAAATATAAAATAATATATTAAACATTTTTCAAATGATGTTAAAAGTATGAAATATTTTGGGAAAAAAGGAATTATTTGTGTGTGGGAATGTGGATTATCCATGACTAATGCTATATTGTTATTAATTTTTTTATCTTAAAATTATTGTATGAGATAATTAATATCATTATTTACAAAATTATTGGAAATGACACATGTATTACTAACTAAAAATATTTATAAAAAATAAGACAATCATGTATCTCTATATCAATGTATTATTTACCCGTACGTTTCAGAAGACATTCTAAAACTACTTAAAGATATTATCCAGTGACCACTTTAGTCAGATCCCATGATGTCTAGTATAATGAGGGTTTTCAAATTTAATTATCTAGAAAATATTATGATGAATTTTCCTGTTAAGATGTTGAAGAATGGATCAACTATCTGCCACATATATTAGAGGTCATTGGGAATATAGATAAACACTGAGTTCTATTGGGAACATTCATGATTGGAGGGCAAATCATGGGATGTGGGATGTTATGATAAAAGATAAAAAGTACTAGGGTGTTACTTTGATGATATTCTCAGAAAGGTATCATCGTATAAAGGATCACATTCTAAGTATATTACCAACCCTGGGTATTGGGGATTCATATTAAGCATACACCCCTGAATTTATCAGTGAATATATGATATTTACTATGATACACTTTTAGGGGTTAATTAAGATAATATGTCCCTAATTATTATCTCATTAGCCTCATATTTATATTTCAAACAACATTATTATCATTTTAATATTAAAATATCATCACATCCTATAATTATCTATGATGAAGAAAAATTAGGGACATCACAATGATATACTTTGAGTATATTTTAAGATTACACTATTTATGAGATATATGCAGAATACATAAATAAATGATAATGTAGAAAAAAATTTATAAAAATATGATAAAAACCATTTTAAAATGATCATTACATCCAATATGTCAGGTGTCTAATACCTTGAAAAATTAGAAGACCTACATGCTTCTTTTGTGTTAACCTTTTTATCAATGGATCTTAAAAATTCTCCTCTATATCCACCCAATGGATCTTAAAATATCATATATCAATGATTTATTAAATGACATAGTATTTGAAAATGATGTGTTTGGTAATTTGATGAGATTTAGGCTACATAAAAGGGAAATTGGATCCATTTTCATCACAATAATGATAAATTTATCCCTCAATACTTGAAACCACTATAGGTTAAATGATGAACTTCTTGATCCGAACATCTTACTTGAAAACATTTTATAAAGAAAATGTATTCTACGTTTGATGTTTCTTATGATACAATGGATTTTTTAGAACTCTTCAAACTAATACCTTCGCTATTTAATAAAAAATTAAAGAATATTGAGATATCATATACTATTTGTTACATTGGAATATATAATCAATGATACCCCCTATAATGATCTCATCCTCACCTATAAACACTAATAACACATCCTTACATGTTCTTAAGAACTTGAGGATATTATGGATAATAATCTTAAATCTATCACTAGGATTATATAAGTATCTATTTATTAATCTCAAGGAATAATAGACATAGGTTCAAGTAAATAATATGTAATATATGATAGATACTATGTAATGTACAAATGGAATCTTATCCATACTTTAAACTCTTTAGATTGATCAGGAATCTTCCTAAGATTTGTGCAATAAAATAATTTTAAATACCCCTAATTAGAGTTATTCATGCAAAAACCTTTTATTATTTTATATTTATATATATATTGATTCATTCTTTGAAACCACTTTGATATATCTATATAAAAATTTAAAATCATTATTAAGGCTACTACATCCATGGATTTGTTTGAGAAGAAATCTTCCAACAATATTTTTATATAATTAAAAGTCAAGATGTCATTAATGAAATTTAAAATGTCATCTATATAAAATAATAAAAATTCCACAATACATCATCTAACTTGAATGTATATAAAAAATATTTGTATTATTTATTTTAAAAAAACATATTGATTGTCTCATAAAACTAGATGTTCTAACCCTGATAATATTGTTTTAATTCATAATTGGGCCATTAAAACTAAAAAAACATAACATACTCATTTCATACATCAAAACCATTTGTAAATATTATACACATTTCTATGAATAAATTCCCAACAAGGAAAGTTTCATTTAAATTCATTTGATAGATCTAAAAATCATAATGAGCTTCCATGATAAGAAGTACACAAATAGAATGTATTATCCCAATTAGTGAAAAATTTTATTCAATGTCAATAACATGTTGTTTTTTAAAATATTTTTCCAATAAAATGATATTTATATGTATAAATTCCACCATTGTAGAAACCCCAACCCCAGAATCTCGAAGCCGATGTCAGCTTTATTACACTGACATTTGATATAACGAATCACACCTCAAAGGGCTGAATATTTTAATAATCATGGAAAAATAGATACACTATTGATTCATATATACATATTAAAAAAACATATTTTTTTGTTAAGAACACTATTCCCCATAGAATATCATTATATATAAAACATATTACACATGAAGGGTTCATAAAAAAAATCAAAATAAGTGCGAGTTCAAATTCTATGTAATGGAAAAGTATATCAAAATCTGTGCTGAATAAATAGTCTTAATAAACAAATAATGACAATTAACTGAAGAAACATTAAATTTAAATAATTAGACATAAAATAATAAATATGTAATGGAAAATAACTAGACACACATTCCATTTAAATAATTTCACAAGGAATAATCAATATAGAAAGGTGAATAACTGAAGACAAATGAAATTTAATCAATAATCTGAAATAGAAATGAATCCAAATATAATATTGTTGTGAAAATATCATTGATATAATAATTAAATTCTTAATGAAGAAGGGTATTAATTATTAGTCATAATGTCCCATACACACGGTACCTCTACCCTCATTATCTATCCTCAAAACAATTTAAAAATGATGGGTAGAAACCAATTTTACTAAGTCTAGCCAACTGATTCATATCATGATACCTATCGATTCATTCAAGGGATATATATATTTGGTACCCACCTATGTTTGAATTTATAAATCACTCCACATATATCAAATAACATATTTAACTCACTACAATGTGTCTTATTATAAAATATCCATATTGATGAAAAATCATGGATTATAAATATCTACCTAGTTAATTAAAAAACATATTATGTAAAAAACCATATATATAGATGATATACAATTTAAGAAATAATCATATCCATGTTAAATAATTTTAACATGTTGGGTAAATTAAATGTATAATTATTTTAAAAAAGTGAATATTTCAAGGGAATGTTATTGAATAAAAACATGAATTTGAAAAGAGAATCTCAATAATTTTCATGGTAAAATGATCATATAACATTATAGAATTACTAAGTATAATATCAATCCAAGATATACCAATTGGAGTAACAATAATTTCTTATTGTCATTGATGAATAGAAATAGAATATAAAGGTCTTTAAGAATATTCCAAAAGAAAATATACTTTAATTGTGATGATCACTTTTTAAAATTAATAGTTCAAACTAATTTTCAAATATAATATCTTTGGAAAATAAAATTTGAATCTTAAAATATAATTTTTAAAACAATGATTGGTCATGACACTATGAAATTTCATACATGTCAAGTATGTTAAAACAAAGATTCTATTCAAATTTTAAGTAAAATAAAAACATGCATTGTTTTGAAAAAGAAATGAATAGTAATTTCAAAAAAATTTAAAAAGGGTAAAAATGACTTCAATAATTCATTTAGATAATGTTTAAATCATTTTTCCAAACATTTTTAGAAAACATAGTTTTAGAAGAAAATACATTTCTAATAGATGAGAGAAATGTTGTCATATTTTCTTAAACCATTTATCAAACATTTTTAGAAAAAAAGAGTTAAAAATAATAAAATTAAATAAAAATATCATGAATAGATAGATTATGATAAAATTAAATGGTTTTATTATTAAATTATAAAATAAATCCTTCAAATAAATTTCAAGAATAAACAATCTCGATTATATTGAGATTATGAAATAAACTATTAAAATGATAATAATATTGATGTGAGAATTTATAAATGAATTTTTAATGTGTATTAATAAGAAATAAACATAAATTAATTGGAAATAAAACATAATATAATCAAAATTCTTAATATACATAATCTCAGAATATCAAATATTATGAAGATGTAATAAAAAATTGAGTTACAATTTTTTTACCACCTGGAGACTTTTAAGTCAAATCGCCATGGATAAGAAAAGTAAAATTTAGAATAAGAATACCATATAGTATTACTTATTCCTAATATTAATTTTGAAATGGATATTCTATACACTGTGAAAAGTAAATTATGTTAATGACATTGAAATATTCCATAATAAAGAGAAATTAAGACAATGTCCATTGAAAAGGTTACATCATTGAAGTTGGGATTAATAACTGAATTGAAAACGATCACAAAATTTTAATCCATAGAAAAAAAATTGGAAATACAATATATAATAATAAAAGGCCATTACACATGTAGTCTTATCATGGTGTAATCAATTATGTAGAATATTAACCCAATGATTGGAAATTGACACAAAAAATCCCAAACCTAATGTTTCCTTTTTATACAACATGATTTTACCTCATATATTGTAGTTTTTATCATTTTATTAACTTTTACTAGAACCATATTAATATTTATAATATCCTATATGACACTTTTATAAAATCTTATCACCCATTTGTTAATTATCGTTTATTATTTTCATTGTTTCATGTGTTAATTTTTTAGTTTTATCATGTGTGTTTCGTCATTAAATATCTTGTTCCGGTGTATATTATATAGTTTCATAGTATTCATAATAAGAATCAAGAGACTATTATAAAATTTTTATGTATATTTTACTTTTAAATCCAATCATAAAATATTGTTACGAAAAATGATGTTTGTTATGATCATGAAGACAATAGGTCGTGTGTACGCATGAGGAATGTTTCAATTTTCCAATAATAGTTATGGAAAGAAGCTAAGTAACATATTATAGATAAAAAATCATAATATAACATATAAAATATTCATTATTATAGATATCATCCATGTGGTTTGGAGTTGAAAATATTGTCATATCATTTCATGGAGGCGGTAATCCACATATATAGAAAAATGCTATCATATTTCGTTTTGTGAAAAGGTAAGAAAGAAAATGATATATATATTATCATTATATAATGATAAATATTTCATGAAAATAATAATTATTTAATTTATAACAAATATATTAATTAAATTTTTACTGATTACTTTCTATTTAAGTTATTATTGAAAAACAAATCACATCGCTTCGCGTGGTGGTAGTCCATCGTACACATGAGCGATATTATCATATATCATAATGAATTGAATATACAAAAAATAATATCTTATAAAATTAATCTAGAGTTATAAATATTTATTAAATATCATGCATATTTTTTATAAAGATCACAATACCCAACCATGATAGGTGGTAATGGAAAACTAATGGACATCGGTTCACATTACGGTAGTCCTCTGTACACATGAAAGATGAATTCATAACCAATTGGATAAAATTTTGGTTGAATTTATTTTATTACATTAACATAAAAACCTCTTAGTACATGTATTAATATGTGGTTATTATATCATTATGTTTTAACAATACTTTATGGGGTGGATGAGGAAATAGAATAAAAACGATCATTAAAAAATGTTGCATCTTCTTCAGGTATCCTTCTAATGTTTGTAGTAAAGACATATTAGGATGGGTTTATTCCCAAAATAAGTATCATAATATTAGAGTATAGAATTTTATAACTGATTTAGGTTTTTATTTTCTAAACAAAATGGGCGTGAAGGTGTGAAGAAGAGTGGAGAGGGGGTTCCCCTTTATATGTGAGGTGAGTGACACACTTATATTTTTTGAAAAGAAAAAGGTATAACCATGTATTTGAAATTAACTAAAGGGTCCAAAATGAAGTATTAATGAGTATTAGAAACTATAAGGTCTATATATATTAAAAAAAAAATATTAGTAAAGTTTTTTGGTTCATTTTAACTTTTATTTTGTTTAACCCCCATGTAAATCAATTTTTTACCTTATCTGTGGTAATCAGTTTTTACTATATTCACTAACCATTTGGGTAAAAAATATTGTTGACCTTATTAGATAATATAAATTATTTGGATTTAAAATATGAAATCCATTTTTACATATTCCATTCCACCTAATTTGAAAATCATAATTTAAATTAATCCTATACACTCAATGAGAAAACAAGTTTTTAAAGAAAAAATGTTCAAATGTTTACAATGTTTTTTTGTCAAAAATAAAATTTAAAATTATCCAAATACATAAATTTTATTTATTGATAATATTTTTTAATATTTTTACTTTAAATAAAATTCAAAATAAATTTTAAAATTATCAACTTTTTAAAAAATGCAGTATTAAAATAAAATTCAGTATTTTTTAGTATTCATCCATTTTAAAAAAATGCAAAACAAGTCACCCTAATATAATTTAGATATGATGATTTCAGAAAGAAACATTATTTTTTAAAATAAAATTTCAAAAGGTGTTAAAAATAATATAAAACTTTGTTTGAAAATCATGATTAAACCATCCATTAGAAAACATTCATTTTTTTCAGAAAATATTTCATTTTTATTTTAAATGATTCCTATAATATTTTTAATATCTAAATATCCATAATTTTCATAACTTTCTTAGAGTTATTCATACCCACCAATTTAATGGTTAGTTTATAATGGTATGCTATATTACAGTTTATTTAGGCTCAGGGTTGTGTGTTCTACAAGCTATTATATAGATTAAATTTAATGAAATATATTTTAGGGGATATTTAATATTGGTATTCCATGACACATATTCTATAAAACCCATGATCGTATTTTAAAATAATGGGTAGTTATATTCTTTGAAATTTAAATAAAATTCAACCTCATAATTTAATTGTGATCTTTGTAATCAAAAGGGTTGATATTTGAAATTTCATTTATTGAAATCCCATATTGTGAGAGGAGTTAATAAAATATCTTTTTAATAAGAGATATATTTAACTAAAAAATTCATACGCAATAAAAAATAAATATTATTCAATATAGGATATCAATTGTTGTATGTGAAGATATGTTCAAGGAATAAATAAATAAATAATTACATAGAGTAATTGAGGTCATTGATCACTAGTAATTGAATTATCAATGGAACATTAAGGGACGCAAAACCATAAATATATGATGATTTAAAAGACAATATATTATATCAAATATGAATGTTTTATGATAAAAATTTTGTTTCAATATCCAATTCCTAATGTTGAGGAATTATTTTAATGTTTAATAATATAAGGAAATATACTGACTTGATAAGTTTCTATTTCATAATCAAAATTTCATCTTTTTTTTGTGTATAGATCAAATTCCAAATTATCCATTACTCTATGAAATGAATATACATAAATGATTTTTTATTCCTAAATAAAAAATGCACATTTAATGGTTCTTAAAATCAAGAAAATAGTGAAAGGAATTTCTGTCTATCTCTAACAATTTTCCAAAATCAATATGTTTAGCACAAGTTATCTAATATAATAGATTAATCTCTAAACCAAAATAATAACACAATTGGTTCATCATTAGTAATTTTTTTTAATATATTTTAACTAGAAACAATTACATATTAACTAGGACATCATGTAGTCCAGTGGTAGGTGTTAAACCCATATTGATCCTCAATTAGGGGTTCAATCCCTACATCCTTACTAGATGCAACATGTTAACACCCAATAAATTTTTTTTACTATTTCTAAATATATTAAGATAATACCAATTATTTCCTAAAAAATAAGACCTAAAACCATGAAATTACATTAATAATTAAACAACCTTTTTATTATGGTTTTCAATAAACATTTCTTTCAATAATTCAATTAATATTATTTGACTATTATTACAATTCCATCAATGATCATGTGAACCTAAGAGGTTATTAATACCTATCAGATTAGGAGTATAAAATGTAATGTAATTTTTCATCAAATAAACTTTTAACTGAAACATATAATAAACAAATGAATTTTATTACCATAAATATCTCCCAAAATATTCTTAATTTTGGTTGACTCCCATCACAAAAAACAAAAAAATGACTTTTAATAATTTAAAATTATAGACAATCATTAACTCATAAACCAATAATTGTATCCATAACCCTTAAGTTAATGAAGATATATTTTATTCTAGAATTAAATACAATCCTTAGATATTTCATGATTATTATAACAAAAACACCATTGGTAAAATACTTTAACAATTTAATTATTGAATAATAATATAAAAATAATTCATCATTTTTATTTTAACATAGTTAAACTTTTGTTCTATGGGTTGAAATTTATAGGAGGGAATTAACTCATATAATTCCAAAGTTCTCAAAATTTAAGAAAATGAATTACAAATGGATCACTAGGATGATATTTATTTCCTTCCATCATACTCCTCATTTTTCCTCAAAAATTATTTTCTTTATGACCAATTTTCAGCACATAATGACTTTTCCAATTCCATTTAGACACATTAATGGGTACCTCTTACATTTCTTACATAATTTAAATGAAGCCTTATTTCCTGCATGGTCTCTAGAAATCATGCTCTTAGAGAACTCCATTATTGTCTTTATTTGTGTGTCTGATAGTAGGTTAAATTATATATAGTTAATTTTATTTTTGTATAATAGATTAAGGATAATCACAATATCTTTTAGTCATGTCCTCATCCAATTTGGTTGCTTATATTCACTATGTTTTCCTTTATGTTCAATGTTATATTGATTCATTCAGATTATAACCATTGATTAAAAACAAAAAGTATACTATAAGGAAAAATAATCGTATTGTAAGACCAAATAATCGTATATTAGGTGTTTAAATATTGACACATTATTTTAAATATAATACACCTTATCTTTAAAAATGATCATTAATTTTAATTATATATTCAAATTCTTCCTAATGGTTTATAAATAAAATGTCAATTATCCTAAGAATATCCCCTTGGAGTGTCAAACAATGTGCCCAATAAGTCTTATTTTTAGGCACCATGAGATGATTAGGTAAAGTCCAGTACACCTGATTTTGATTTATTACCCCTATATATATATATGAAAGAACATTGTTTACATTTTGTATCCATAAAATGATGAATTTTATAAAAACCCACATAATATATACCTTAACAAAACATTAATATGTTATTCTATTCTGATCATCAAGGTCTGTCATAGGGTTATGATCCCTAATCTATGTTTCTATAAAACTTGTTTCCATGTATTATTCTGAACTTCCTCTAGTAAAAACTATATTCACCCTAAACCTAATATCCTGGAGAAGGTGTATTCTTTATTAATTTGAATTAAGGTACAAGAAATTTTATACCAAATAACAAAATATTTTAGTACTCTTGGTAAAATAGATAAATAAATTATTCCCATATTACATTTGAAAATAAAAATTACAACATAATTTTTGTAGAGAATTAAATTATTCCCTTTAGAATATCCTTGTATATCAATCCTAATACACTTTATGGATTCATTATAAAATAACAAAATAAGGGTTATCTCAAATGATGGGTAAGGGTTAAGAAAAACAAAATCTATCACGAGTCAATAATAATAATCAATACAGAAAGGTAAATAACTGAATGCATATTCAATCTGAATAACTAGATAATATATAATCAATATGGAAGGTTAAATAAAAAAACCCACATTTCATTTAAATAACTTGTCAATGAATAATCAATATGAAATTGTAAAATACAAAAATTTCATGGAAATTAAATTACTGGATAAAGTATAATCAATATAGTAAGGTAAATAACTAATAACACATTCCATTTAGTTAATAAATGGGGAATAAAATGAATCCATAGATAATATCATTATGATAATAACATAGAAAAAATAAATGAATTATTAATAATGTAAATGCTTATTTATTGGGCATCAAGTCTTAGAAACATTATACTTCTGCTACCATCATCTATCCTTAAGATAGTTTAAAAATGATGGGTAAAAACCCATTTAGCTAAGGTTAGCCAATTGATTCTTCTAATGAGATAGGTCGATGCATATAGGGGATATCTATATCAGTACCCGACCCATGTCTACATGTCTATAACATTCTTCATATATCAAATAATTTATTTAATAAATGAAAATGTACCTTATCGTCAAATATCTGTATTGAAGAAAGAATATGGATTATAAATATTTCCCTAGTTAATCAAATAAAATTCAAAGTAAAAAAACATATTTTGAAATGATATAAGATTTATGAAATATGTGTATCCAAGATAAATAATATGGATATTTAGTGAAAATTTATTTTCTAACGATCACATGAATTTAAAAAATTTCAAGTGAATGTTAGTTACTGAAAATATGATTCTAGAAAGTCAATGTCAATAATTTCCTTTCTAAAATCATCATAAAACATACATATATTTAATAACGATTGTATCATCCCAATATATACCCATTGAAGTAATAATAAATGGATTTTTATTGACTAATATAAAAACTATAATGGTATCATTAAAAAAATTATTGAGAAAAATAATTTTTTTTATTTTAATAATCACTTTTTAAAAATTAATGTTTACAAAATAATTTAAAAATAATTTTCTTTGAAAATAATATTTAAAAATTATGAAATAATCCTTAGAAAATTCTATTGTCATGGAAACATGAAATTTTGTATATATCGAGTATGTTAAAACAAAGATTCCTTTCATATTTTTGGTAAAATCCAAATGGCCATTATTTTTGAAACAAAATGAATATTCCTTTCAAGGAAAATTAAAAATAAAAAAGGTTAAAATTTTATTTAATAAATCATTAGTAAAATGTCCAAAAAATGATTTTTTTTAGAAAATATGATTTCTGAAGAAAAAAAAATTCAATCAATGATATAAAATAAGTTTTATTTTATAAATAAATTATGTTCCAAAGAGGCGAAAAATTATATTATGACCTTAACCAATATTTACTAAAAATTGAGGAGAAAATTAAGTGGTTTTATTTAAAATGATCAAATATTTTTCCTGAACTAAAACTCAACAATAAACAATCATTATTAGAATGATATTTTGAAATAAACCATTAAAATCCTAATAAATTTTAAGTTAGAATTAATAAAAAAATTGATTATGTATATCGAATATAGACCCACAAAAATATATTTTATATTCAACATAAAATAATAAAAATTCATTACCCACAAAATCTTATAATATTAAAGATAATGAAGAATTAATATAAACCAAAGAAAAGAAAATGTGTAATGAAATTCTTTAGCTCTTGAAAGATATTATATCAAATCCCTTTGGATAAAATAATTAAAATTGAAACTAAATATACCATCAATTATGAATTATTATTGATATTACATGTAAAAAGGGTAGTTAACACACCATATAAAATAAATCAGGTGCACGACATTACAATTTACCTCAACGAAGGAAAATTGAGATAAAGTCCCTTACAAATATCGTATCATTGAAGTGGGGATTAATCAATTAAATGATTATTTGTATAAAATTTTAACCAACATAAAACAACTGTAAATATAATATAAAAACAATGTTAATTAAATGGAAAATATTAGCATGACACAATCAATGAGCAGGAAGTTCAACCCGATGATTTGAAATCAAGTTATGAATTTGATTACATTAGTTTACCTTTTGGTTGAACTTGATTTAACCTCTTATAATATGGTTTTGAACATATAATTTAATAACAATACAACCATATTTATTTTTATAATATCATATATTCTATTTTTATAACATCTCATCACCCATTCAATAATTATCTTTCACAATTTCCATTGTTTTGGGTGTTAAATTTCTTGTTTTCTCATGCATGTTTCAGGATAAAATATTTGGTTCCTTCACATATTATTTAGTTCTCTAATATCTTCAATAATAATCATGATATAATTATCATATTTTTACATCAATTTTACTTTCGAATACAATAATGAATGTGGTTATGAAAAATGAATTAGCCTTACGATCATCGAGGTTGTAGGATGTATGTACACTTGAGTAACATTTCAATTTTCCAACGATCATTATTGAAAGAAGATAAGTATGATATTATCATCTTAGAATGATAATAATATAATATATACTACATTATTTCTTATATATATCACCTATGAGGTTTTTTTCACCAAAAGAGAGTCACATCGTTCCATAAAGGTGGTTTTCCTCACGTGAAAGAATGATGTTATCATCTTTCTCTGAGCGAAATCATCCGAAAGAAAATGATATATATATATATATTATATTTTTAGAATGAAAAATATTGCACAAGTATAAAAATTAATTCATCTATGTCACATATAGTCATTAAAATATTCTTTATTACCTTCCATGTAAATAATTATTGAAAAAAAACATAGATTCATGAGGTGGTAGTCAACCATACACACAAGTGACATTATTATATCTCCTATAGAATAAAAATAGAAAGAGGTATATATATATATGATAAAATGACTCTAAAGTTATTATTATGTTTTAAATATCATATATATACTTTATATAAAACGTCATTCCCAACCATGGGAGGTCAAAAAATTTTACGATTCCAAATATGATATCCATTATTACAAATCTTATTCACGGAAGATAGAAAATGTAATTTAATACTAATTACACAAAATGATGATAAATATAGTTTTCAAAGAGAAAGTGTTGAAATGTTTATAATTTCTTTATATCTAAATTCAATATGAAAATTAATTTATTGACCTAAATTGGATTAATTTCAACACAATAGAACTAATTTTACTTTAAAACCAATTAAAACTGTAATTTTACATTATCAATTATTTAAAAAAGTAATTCTTCAATTAAAACACAGTATTTTTCCTATGTATCAAAAAATGAAACCTTTCTGGAAAATTGCAAATATTTACCCTAATATTATTTTGAGATATTTATTTAGGAAATAAATTATGTTTTTTGAAATATAATTTATAAAGTATTCAAAAATAAAAAGAAATTATGTGTGCAAGGCATGACTGAACATTTATTTATAAAAAAAATATAGTTTTTAGAAAAAAATTATTTTTTTATTTTAAATGACTCATATTTTATTTATTATAAAGATATAAAAATATTTTTCATAAATTACATAATAATAGTAATACCTTCCAATTCAATAGCTAGGTTATAAGGGTATAATATATTAAAATTTATTTAGACATGGGGATGTGTGTTCAAATAGATTAAATTTTAGGAAATTTATTTCATGGGTTATTTAATCATGGTTTTATGTGTGACATATTATATAAAAAATAATGATTTTATTTTAAAATATCATGGTTTTATGACCATCCTTGTTAGTAATATTTTAGAAAACCCACTTGCACCCTAGGTCTTTTACCCATTCATGTGTATCCACCAAGATCCAAACAGAGTTAATGTACATGCAATCCATTTCAGATTTCATGGATTTTATCCTTTTATTGGATCCATAACTCTCAGGTGACTAAATTTAGGAATATGGTTTATCATACATGAATATAAATTCATCATAATTTTCTATATGAAATATATATCTCTCATGCTTCTAAAAATCCAACATGATCATCATGGTTCTTTTACAACCATGTTAGTTCTTACATTATAACGCTTTGTTGAACTAGATCAATATAAACCTCAAAAATACTTATTTTCCATTGCTTTTTAACTTTTTTGTGTTCAATTTACAACCATGGACTCCATTATTAATGTGTTTCTTATAATGTAAAATGCTATATCAACCAAAAAATACTTTCCTTTTTGTAATAATATAGATATAATATCCCATATTAACCTTGGTATAACAAATAAATAATGAATTGTTTTATTTATGGTTGTTTTTAATAATAAAAACATCATATATATTCTTTAATCCCCTAAATCCTCATAAATTAAAAACTTGGATATTTCTATTTCTATATCTTATATGTTGTCTTTTTTTTAATACATTAGATGGACCACAATGAAGATGGAATGAAATAATTTTCATAATGAAAATCTCCAAAATGAAATAAAAATTTCACACTAACTCATCATTTATTGAAACAAGTATAATAGGGTAATATTACTCTTCTGATACACAATATTCTATTGTGGTCTTTTTGAAGGTGTGAATTGAGAAAAAAATCCATAATCTCTTATAATATTAGTAAAATCATGGATTAAGTATACAATACCTCAATTTGATTATGGAATCTTAATAATTTTTACAATATGTTTATATAATTTACTATGTAATACTTTTAACCATTTAGATGTTTCAAACCTATGACTCATCAGAAAAAATAAAACCATATCAAATAAATTCATTAGTAGTGGTTACAAAGTACATATACCCAACACATTCCAATGCACTCAATTGTATACATATGTAACGCCCTGACCCCAGAATCCCAGAGATGGTTCATTATTTTAATACATTAGCATTATTTCCAATAATGAATTCCTAAAGGAAATATTTGTTTAGTTGTGTTGGAAAATTAATTAGATACATGAACATTACATTAAAATTTCGAACATAAAATACATCATATATAATCCTTTGAAAATGCCATTATTCCCCTTGCATAACCGTACATATCAATCATAATAAACTTCTTGGCATCTTGGAAAAATTAAACATAAGTAGGGGGTGAGGTCATATGCTCAGTAAGGGTAAATAATTCAGTGGAATTTATAAACTTTTAAGGAAAGATATATAATAAAAACAGAAGCCTTTGAAACATAAACTAGAACATTATACGGAAAAAATAAATCAAACATTACTATATAAATAGGAACATGGATATTATACTAGTTGAATAATCACATGTAATAACTAATTTCATAACGAGGGAACACATAATGTTGGACATAATAACTATTACGTCAAGGCCTTGTGGAAAGACCATTCAGAAATATTTTGTCAAGGCCTTATTCAAAGGCACTAGATTGAATAATTAGACCAACTGATGCATTGAGGGTATATAACACCCCCCTTCACATAATGATTCCAATTCATTTATCATATGAAAAGGGTGAAACAAAACATAATCATTTGTATTAAAACTAGCATACGAAATGTCAATTTTTTAACCATAAACCATGAATGGTATAAAAATATCACATCCACAGTCTAACATATCACAACTCACTCAATATAATATGGATGACTTTATTAAAATATATTAACCTCAAACAACTATAAAATCCAAAAAAATATGTTTTCATAGATGAAAATAATTTAATAAATTAATTAAAACTCTTTAAGGAAAATATACCTTTTACATTAAAACATTTAAAACCCATGCAATTTTAAAATAATTTTTTTTAAAGTAAACCTCCAAGATTTTAAGGTAATACTAGATATTTTAAGGAGACATAATATTGGAAAATAGTCACTCCAACCGTATAGGATAAAAAAACATTATTTCCTTAATTTTTTTGAAAAGGTCATAATGTAACTTGTTTGGAAAATGACCAAAAGATTCTTTTCAAAACATAGTATAAAAAGTCAAACATATGTAAACATGACATTAAAAATCCATATTATTATAGTAAAAAAATTTATGACAACATTTTTTGTAACATGGACATGAATGATAAATATGTCCATGTAGATACTTACACATAAACAACCTCAAATAGTAATGATAATGGAAAATTAACCCTTACCTTAGATATGATTCTCTTCGTATATGTCTGAAACTCCTATATAATGTTTTTGAAAATATTATTAACTTGTATTAGAATAATAATAATATTTATTATATCATATATTATTATTTTATGACTTTATATCACCCATTTTTAACAATTACAAGTTAATTCAACATTTCGGGTAATATCGCATTATTTATCGTATGTGGTTTGACTTGTTATTCTTGATCATATTACATATATCATTATTTACATAATTTCATAATGTATAATGTGATTTATATATAATATATATTCATAATATAAATAATATATATATATATATATATAATGGAATACACTATTCAGGGAGACGGTAGCCTATACGTATGCATGAACGCTGTTTCCATTTTCTTATAATATTGAATGAAAGTAAGTGAATGATTTATATGTAAATAAATTTGTATATATATCATTCCAGTAGACTTATTTTATCATATATTTCATAATTATGAAAAATATATATTTTTATAAACATTCTTGGATGGTTAACGTGGAGAATGAATCTCATCGTGTCGTGGAGACGGTAGGTCGTACGTATGCACGAGTGAAAATATCATTCCTTTAATAATTAAATGACATGTAACTAGATGGTATATAAATTTTAAAAAATCATAATCTATTAATATTAATAATTTATATCTATTATACTCATCATTATACACATCCAAATAAAGTAATGTGGTATAAAAAAATTACACCACGGCATGGAGGCGGTAAGTCGTACATACGCACACATGGTGATATTATTATTCATAGGATGAATAAAATGATGAATATAGTTAACCCATGATTATATTAACATCTAATTATATAGATTATAATTTTTTATTACTTTTTTATGGAAGAAATATATAAATAATAAGTAGAATAAGAAAAGATATTTGAAAGAAGGGATAAAATGATTACCTCTTCTTAAAGTGTTTCATTTTGATTTGAAAAACATGGCTCCTTAAGATGGGTCTCTACCCAAATATGTTCTTCTAGGATAAAGTTAGGGAGGTTTTTAGGAGAAATGGGAAGGGTTTTTTCATACCAAAAAGCTTTATAGGAGTGAGTTAAAGAGAAAGGGAGATTCCATTTTATAAGTGAGATGATGGGCACTTTAATAAAAATCAAGAAATATTAATTTGTTATAAAAATATTTTCATTTTATAATAGTTTAAAATTAATTTACACTAATGATAATATGAGTATGGATCTAAATAATATCAACAAATAGGTTTTAGACATGTTTATATCATAAACTTGACCATATCTTTTAGATATAACACTTTTTAAAATAAGTTAACTATTACCAAGTCCTCTTGTACATGGTTAATATCTTTACTATCCAATTACAAGAGAACCTAATGTGGATAATTTATAAAAAATTTATCACTACAAATTTTATTTGGATGAACCTTAGATTTTTTGGGTTTTTATATCATTTAATGATATAGTACTTGTTTTAAAAACTCATATATGTCAATTTTGACAGTATTTAGTAATTGATTTCTGTTAAAGTCGTAAAAACTTGATTCCATCTAAAAAATGAATTAAATCATTATTAATATGTCAATTTCACCCAAAAAAATTCTTTTATTTCATCAAAAATTTCAAGTTACATTTATTTTAATATATAGAAACGAATTTTTTGAATAATTCATTATTAAGGTAATCACTGCATCATCAATGTGTCATAAATAAATACATTTATATAATGTATAAATATTATAAATAAAATAAAATGATGTATGAAATATTTTTACCTTTGTAATGATAATTTATATATATACATATAAAATTTATAACCCTATATTAAAATTTATTTATTATAAGAAATATGTTTATGATATAATTATCTTAACATTAAATTAGTTCTTATAAATGCCATTATCATACCCAAGTGGCCCCATGGGGACCTAAAATCTTTTTAAGGATTCAAATGATCTGAAATATCTCATCCAATAGTATTCAGACATGTTTTAGGGTAGTTTAGTATTATTATAATACTATTTTTACACTTATTTACCTGATTTACCTTTTAACAATGGAAAATAAAAATAATTACAAAAGTTACTATTCATAATTTCAAAAAATAAAAGGTACCTATTTAAATTTTTTTAAACATATTAATATAAATATGGAATCCATTTTTTCAAATTCAAATCACTGTTTTGGAAGAAATTAATTTAAAATAAATTCCCATTGTCAAAATTATAAAATGGGTTTTTAATAAATAAAAACTATCAAAATATTGACATGTGTTTATGTCCAATGTAAATGTGAACATATTTCCAATGACATAAATTATATTTAATGATAAAAACTAATCTAATTATACATTAAAAACCCTAAAATGTATAATTTTACATTATAATGTATTTTTATTATAAAAAATTTCAATTAAAATTTATAATTTTTACTATTCATCAAAATATTAAATTTATTAGAAAAATACCAAAAATTTATCCAAACAAAAATTTTATGTATCTCTTCTAAATAAAAATTTATTTTCATAAAATTGAGTATATAATAAGATCAAATATTGGATTTAAGAGGGTTCTCCATTAAAAGGCAGAAAAACTGCATTTTTTGAAATGTATTTATTTTATATGTAAAATAAAATTTTCCCCATATTATGACCAAAAAACAGAAAAAAAAGAATTTTAAAATTATATGGGATATAAATAAAATTCAAAATTTGGTTAATACTTTTCATGACTTATTTTTAAATGACTAATTTAATAGGTTGTGGTGTAATTGAACTCGGTGTTTTATACATTGCACGTAATTGAATTATTAAAAAGTAAGTGTACTATGGAAGATCGGGGTGTTAAATTATCCCCTAGTCCAATAAATTACATCCTCACAATTTAAACTCAGGATTCAAATATAGGGGTATGTTATTTAAAAATATCTGATTTGAAATCCAACATTAAAAAATGGATCAATGAGACCTCTATTTTAGAAAAAAGAAAGGTAAGTGTGATGGTTACTAGGAATAACACATACTAGGGTTCCATGTAATAAAATATGAATATAGAATAGAAAACTAACCATCAATTTCTGATGGAGAGTGATATATAATATTATAGAATAAAGTCAACAATATTAAATCCAAAAATCTATTATGATCCAAGGGACTATTTGATTCATCGAAAAAGAAAGTAATTGAAAAAAAAATTAGTTTTCAAGATCTTTTACCTAAATTTTAAGAACATGAGATGAAATTATGACTTTATTTTATTATAATCTCAGAATTGTTCATGCCTTGAACAATTTATACTTCATCTCATATTCAAGGAAATGTGGTTGAATATGTCATTTCTGAAGTGTTATAAGATAATGAAATCTATAAATAGGATGATAGGTCATTCCATGTGTTTCAAAAAAAGTTAGCATGGGTTATCACATATCCATAAGTCCACCTATAGTGAGACGATCCATTAAACAAACAAACTTCAACTAAAGTATAACATAAACTATCACTAAATGGATAACCTCACAATCCTTCCAAAAATTCAAAATTCACAACTTTAGAAAGAGGTGAACCAAATCAGCATAGAATTTATCTCCCATATATCATAGAGAAGTTCTCTATTATCACATTACAAACATGTGAATACCTTCATCATGTATTCTCTTGAGACATGGGGACAACCTGAATTATCAAATATCTTTACTGAAAACATGCATGTTTCCTTGTTCAAAAAACAATGTGGATTATTCCTTAAATCTAAAATAGTTGTAAATTTTTTCCATGATAGCAAAACCCTCTTGTAAACAATCCAAAATTATATCTCAAGAAACTAGCATCATCCAGTTTACTTATTAAAATCCAAAAAATCTTTATCCAAACATCCTTATCATAACATAAGGACCATATCAATTTTTATCTTTACCTTAATAGTATGTTTTATAAATATAATATTACACATAAATAATTTTTCTTGTCCAATATACCTATTCAGCATATTCATGAAAATCCTTAGCGAATAATAGAAACTAAATAATCCTTATATAATTCACTTATTCTTAATTATTGGATCCAAATCCATAAATACATCAATCTTTCTAATTTAATTGTTGTCATAGAATAGAACGTTCCTTGGTTTGGATGTAGATTCCAATGTTTGGGAATTCAGTTGGGTAATTCCCATGATTTCCAAAGAAGATACATTAAACTCCACAATAATTGGTCACTCTATAACCCTTTGTCCCACATAGATAACATCCTCCCTTCTATTTTAGGTATTCCTCAAGGTTCTTCTTCCATTTCTATTGACATGTAGAAAATAAAATCTTCTTTCCTCTATGATTTTTAAAATTTGAACATTTATAAATGTTTATATTAATCTTTCATAATTTGTTAGTAAAGTCATAAAGGATCACATTTTTAACCATATATAGTGGTAACTCAATTAGAAATATCACAATATCTTTTCTTCCTTCACTATCCAATTTTGTTTCTCAAAATCACCAGATTTTCCATCAAACTCAATGCTAATCCAATTCCTCCTTGTTTCCTCCATTAATTAGTACCAGAAAGAATAAGGTGATAAACACATCCCATTTAAGAAAACCACCTAATCAAGGTAAGGTACTTTAAATCAATAACATATTAGTTTTAGTCCTAGGTTATCCATGATCGTTACCAAAATTCTAGATATTTAATCTATAACTATCCACAAAGTCTCTCTCAGGTTTATGATCAATAAACTATGATTTCTTAATCTATTTCCAATGTTGTATATAGGATTTCTCAGATACCAACTATAATGCCCAACCATAGAATCCAAAATCTGGAGCATTATTTTAATACATTGGCATAATTACAAGGAATCAAGTCATGAAAGACTGATCTATTTAATAGTCTTGGAAAATAGATTACATACATGAACATTACATTAAAATTTCAAACATAAAATACATCATAGATAATACTTTGAGAACACCATTATTCTCTTATATTACCCCTTATTATCAATAATAATACACTTATTTGTATCTAGGGAAAATAAAACATAAGAAAGGGGAGAGCTCAAATTCTAAGTAAGGGTAAATAATTCAGCTGAAGCTATAAACTTTTATGGTAATATGTATAATAAAAAAGAAGAATTTTAAAAATAAAATTGAGAAAAATATAGAATAAATAAAAAAAAAATTACTATACAAACATTTAATGGATATTCTACTATTCAAATAATCACATGTAATAAGTAATTTCGTAATGAGTTAATGCATGATGCTGGACATAATAACAACAACAGCAAGACACTGTGCCCAGACCATTCACAAATATTCTATCAAGGACTTGTGCCAAGACACTTGTATGTCTCATGAGACCTACCGATGCGTAAAGGGTAAATATAGGGCCCCTACCGTCACATACTATGACCAATGCATTCCTCATATGAAAAGGGTGAAAAATAACACAATCATTTGTATTAAAACTATCATATGAAATGTCAATACATTAACTATAAACCTTGAATGGTATTAAAATAAAAAATCCATAGTCAATCATATAATAACTCATTCAATACAATATGTAAGATTTCATTATAATAAATCAAACTCAAACAATTATAATATCCAACAAAGTATGATGACATAGATGAAAATAATTTAACAAATTCATTAAAACTCTTTGAGGAAAATATCCCTTTTACATTAAAACATTTAAAATCCATGCGCTTTTAAAATCAAACATTCATTTTGAAAAATAACCATGAAATCTTGTAAGGGAAGACTAAAAATTTTAATGTGATATAAGATTTGAAAATATCTTCGCACGTCATATAATTTAAAAAAAACATTTTTTCCTAAGTTTTTCTAAAAGGTAAGAAAGTACCACATTTGGAAAATGACCGAAAGATTCCATTCAAAAAAATTATAAAAAATAAAACAGGGGTCAAAATGAATTAAAACATCCATAAGATTCTAGTAAAAACAAATTTGAAAACTTTTCTTGAAACATGGACATGGATGATAAAGATGTACCAGAAGATACTAACACATCTATAACCTCGAATAATAATGAGATTGTGAAATTTACCCTTCCCTTAGATCTGATACTCTACATACATGTATGAAACTCCTGTATAATGTTTCTAAAAATTTTATTAACTTATATTAAAATCATAATAATATTTATGATATCATATATTATTCTTTTATGACTTTTTATTTCCCACTTATTAACAATTTCAAGTTAATACAACATTTCATGTAATATCACTTTGTTTATCGTACATGATTTCAATTTCCATTCCTGATGATATTACATACATCATAATTTACCTACCTCAAGAATGTGTAATATTATTTATATATCATATATATTAATAATATAAATATAAATAATAGATATATGTTTAAAATATAACACAACATTCATAGAGATAGTAGGTCGTACGTACACGTGAATGTTGTTTCTGTTTTCTTATAATAGTGAATTAAAGTTAGTTAATGACATAAATGTACATAAACACACACATATATATAATTAATGTTGGCTTATTATGACATATATTTCATAATTATGAATAATATATATTTTTATAATCATTATTGGATGGTTAAAGTGGAGAATAAATCTCATCACATTGGGAAGACGGTGGGTCGTACCTATGCATGAGAAAAAATATCTTTCTGTATTGATTAAATGATATGGAAATGGATGGTATATTAATTATAAATAATAATAATCATGTAATAATCATTATTTATATATTTTCCCCTCATCATTATATCTACCCAAATATTGTAATGCGGAATAACAAATTACAGAACAACGTGGAGATGGTAAGTTGTATGTACGCACACATAGTCATATTATTATTTGTAGGATAGTTAAAATTATGAATATATGTTGACCCATTATTATATTAACATATTAGTATATGGATGATACTGTATTTATTAATTTTGTATGAAAACAATATAGAAAGAAGAAGATGAAGAGAAGAACTTTGAAAGAAGGAATAAAGGATTACATCTTCTTATGGTGTTTCCTTTTTATTTGAACAAAAGGGATTCTTATGATGAATGAGTTACAAAATTAGGGCCTCTAAGATTAATTGAGGGTTTTTTGGAGGATAAATTTTCAGGTTTTAGATTAACCAAAAATATTTAGAGGTGTGAGTTAAGGAGAATGGGTGGTTCCCTTTTATAAGAATGGTGAGGGGCACTTTAGGAAAAATCATTAAATATTAATGTATTGTAAACATATTTTGGGTTTATAATGGATAAAAAATAATTTATTTAGTTTATAATATGAGTATAGGTCTAAATAATCCCAAACAATTGGTTTTAGACATGTTTAGTGCATAAAATTAACAATGTCTTTTAGCATTAACCCTTTGTAAAATAAGTTAACTCTTACGTATCCCCTGGTACATGGTTCATATCATTACTATAAAATGAAAATAGAACACAAAATAGTTCATTAATTAAATTTTTATTACTATCCAACTTATTTTACTGAAAGTTAGATTTTTAAGATCTTTATATTATTTAATAAAATAGTGTTTGTTTTAAAAACTCATTGTTTTAAATTTTGACACTATTTAGTAATTTATTTTTTTCAATGTCATAAAAACATTATTATTTCTAAAAAAAGAATTAAATATTCACTCATATGTACTTTTAGTCCATAAAACTAATATATAACATCAAAATGTTCAACATACATTTTTTTTAATATTTAATAATTCATTTTTTTGAAAAATTCATTAATAAGGTAATCATTGCATCATCACTATGCCATAAATAAATATATTTATAAAATGTCTAAAAATTATAAATAAAATACCATGAAATATTAAATATCATTATCTTCATAATTACTATTTTTATGCATATATATTCATTACATATTCCTATATTAATGTTTTTTTAGTAAAAGATATATGTTTATGTTATAATTATCTTTACTTTAAATTAATGCCTATAACATATCATTATCACACCCATGTGGTCCCATGGGGACCAAAATCATCTTAAATATGACCATGGTCGGAAATATATTTTCTAATAGTATTGTCAAATGAGTTAGGGTAGTTTAATATTATTATAATATTTTTTTACCCTTATTTACCTGATTTATCTTTTAACCCTGGTAAATAAAAATAATTACTGATATTACTATTCATAATGTCAAAAAATAAAAGGTACCTTTTAAAAAAAATTACCTTCTAATTCCAAATAGGTAATACATTTTTAAAAATTCAAATAACAATGTTGGTATAAATTATTTTAAAATAAATTCTTGTTGTCAAAACATGAAAGTTGGTATTCCAAAGTAAAAACTATCAAAAGATTCACATGTGTTTATATAAAATTTAAAGTTAAATTACTTCCAAATACCTAAATTATATTAAATTATAAAAATATAATCTAATTATACTTTAAAACCACTAAAATTTATAATTTAACACTATATATTATTTCGATTAAAAAAGTTGCTTTCAATTAAAATTCAGTTTTTTTCACTATTAATCAAAATATGAATGTTATCAGAAAAGAACCAAATATTTATCCAAACTAAAATTATATTTCCCAATTCTAAATAATAATTTAATTTCATAAAATTTAACATATATTAATGTTTCAAATATTTTATTTAAAATGGTTTCTCTATTAAAAGAAAGAAAAACCACATTTTTTTGAAAAATGATTCTTTTATCTGAAAAATTGAATTTATCCTCATGTTATGTCTAAGAAACACAAAATATTAATTTTAAAATTATAAGAGATATATATATAATTCAAAATTTGGTTAATCCTATTCATAACCTCTTTTAAAACGGCTAGTTTCATAGGTCGTGGTGCGCTTGAACTCGAGGTTGCATAAATCACACACTATTTAATTATTTAAAAAGGATGTGTATCATTGAAGATTGGGGCGTTGCAACATACATAATTATATATGAGATACAATAGTCCAAAAAAACTTTTTTCTTATCCATAAAACGGTTCTTTGGTCATTTTTCATGATAACCATGATTTTTATGTCAAATGATTCATAATCGACAAAATTAAACAATCCATATTTATGGAGAATTTTAATGAGTTTTCCATTTATATATCCTAGGTAATAATTCCAATATTAAGTTGGGTTTCAATAAACCTTGTAATTTTTAATCTAAATTATATAGACTATATTAGTTATATCCAAAAAATAAAACCATTCAATATATTCTTAATGACTTAAAAAACTTTAACCACGTATATTTAAAACACTTATTTGAAATAATGGAAACAATAACATTTTATACACACTATATATTGAAATCAAATTTTTATTTATGGCATTAACATAATAATAGTTTTATAATTATATAACTAATCGACTAGGTATATTTAGATGGTGAGTGTTGTCATCTAATGTTGAAACTCACAATCCTTTTTGAACATATAGTTATACTTCATCTTCTTTAATTATTTTGTGTTTCTTATAATATGTTTATATGTACAAATTTTTGATTCACACCCAGTATACAATACCCATGATTCAAAATTATTGATATTTATTTCTATGACATAGAAATGATTATGCATAGATTGTTTCACTTTAAGAACACCTCTAAACCTTAGATACAAATCTAAAATTAATTTACATGACATAACTTTAATATATTTCCATTTGATAATCATTAATAATTAAATAACATAATAAAATGACATATCTATTGGTTAGTATCATGTTTTATAAATTTTCATCATGAAATTTATTGAAAGATATCCAACTAAAATGATGAACTCATACATATTTTCCTTTAGTGGGAAAAGATCCATATTTCACTATGTTTTGGGTCAACTTAAGTATCCATCTCAAAAAATATCTATTTAAGTAGTCTAACAAGCCAATAATATCAAATACAAATATTGGATATTTTAATGGATAACTCTTTTCCCATATCCATCATATATATACAATCAACTTTATTCCTTTGGTATCCTATCTTATTGGGGATCCCTGCTAAGCATTTCTAAAATCTTATAGTAATATTTAGTTATCAATATTTTATATTTATCTATTTCCAACATGATTTTAAAAATATAATTAATTGGAACCATTTTTTATCATGAAACCACAAATGTTGATAATTGGGTATTAACATGTGTTTTCATTGGATGAAATCTGAAACATAATATTTGAGGGTATTTCTAAATTCTCCCCATTTTATTATACTTCATATGTATATTTAATAATAAAATCTTGTATCACATTAAATATTTCTTATAAAAAAAATTCATTAACATATGAATGATTATAATGAGTTATTTTTTTTAATATCTATTCTATCTACAAAATTAATAATCTAAAAAAAAATTAATATTTAAATCATTACACAATTCACACATTGGTTAACATTCCAAAAAATAGAATCCAATCATATGTACACATATCCAAATACATATTATGCATTTGGTAAAATAAAACATTAATTTTAAAAGATTAAAATTATATTAAATTAATAATACTTAATAGAGATTTTATGGAGTGATAGATAACCAACCCACATATTTCTGCACAAAGAATAAGCATCCAGGATAGTGAGAAACCTAATTTAATTTCACACTATTGAATGATACTTTACTCTAGAGTTATTTCAATCTGCTCATAAATCTAACACCAAACATGAATAAAATATATTAAACCTCTTAATTCAATCTAATAACATCAAAAAAACTAACTATAAGGTATAAAAAACTAAATTTTATGATATCATACCTAACTTTTAATTCATGGATTTAAAAATTTAATAAGAACTTAATTTCCACTAAAATTTAAGCATACATGATATTCAAATCGCATTGGCTTTATATATTAATATAATTAATTAGAATAAACAACTAAAAAATATTTTATCTATTTTTCAAAAATTGAATATAAATATGAACATTTCTTGTTTAATTTAGGTATAAAAATATTTGATTCATAATTCCAAACACTTCTCTTTTAATAGAATTTATAAAAAATAATTTATTTTACATAAAAAATATTTTTAATCATTTTTATTCCCATATCATATTTTACATTATATAATGAAACTATAAATCATATGTTTTGATTCAATTACAACATATTATCATTGACGCCATAGATTTCCTATCTTACTCTATGATATATGCTATGATATAGCTTAGTTCATCAAAGGGATTATATCTCAATCAGTGATATCATATATATCATCATTTTCATTTAATGAACTATTTTATAATGCATTGATTATGCATCGTATCCTATGACAACACTTATTTTATTCTACAACGGAGCATAAAATCACGGGATTCAATGAATCATATTCTATGAATAAATAAGTAAAACCGTATCTCTAATAAAAAAAATCACATATTATGATATTATGTCTCATAGATAAAAACATAGATATCTAATTCCTGATGTTTATCCATGACATACCATTACATACAATATCACTTTAATCATCATGTAGAAGACATGTTATTTATAAATCTATATAAAACATGTTGAATTGATGATGAAGGTGGATCTAATACAACTTTTTTTTAGAACTTCACAAGATAATAATAGTAGATGAATGCCAATAAGTATCTAGATATATCATCATTAAATCAAAATGTAAATGAAAAAAACAAAAAATATACACACATCAAGTCCAGAAAGATCTCTCTCAATGGTGTAGATTTTATGGAGATCACTATGTGGCATCAAAAATACTCTCACATCCATAGGTATTACACCAACAACAAGAATCCTAGTATTGTACATTAATATCCCAAAAGCACTAAAGGTTTTATAATGAGTCCTTTGTAAAAAAAGTGGAGAACAAGTAATGAAGAGAGATATTCAAATTAATCTTGAAAAAGTCTTCACGCACACCGAATAGGAAGACAAAATCTTTATATAGGCACCAATTATATAATAAAAAAGGTTATGTTTCAGCTACCAACACATAAAAATAAAAATAAATTACTATAATTCATGACTGTTAGAGTGTTAAAATCATTTAATTTTTCAATTATCATAGTAGGATTATCATTCCATATATGAATCAAATACATTATTTATACCCAATGAATTTTTTTTGTAATATGTATCTTTTTCCAATGAACCGAATATCACATATCATTTTCCATTATATGAATAATATAATATAATAGAGGAATCTCTTTGCCTTCTATGATTCGGGAAAATCATATCCTATGTAATGAATTATATTCATATCTTGAATTATGATATATATGAATCATTTAATTATATTCATTGATTTTATTAAATATCCAACAATAAGGAATACAGATATAGATAGTTCAAAATGATTTTAAATCCGTGTTTATAAACTCAATTTATTAACTTAAACCTATTTATCCTCTCTAATATGGTCAATAAATCCATGTTAGGTGAAACAAGATTTAAATAAGGATTATGATTGAGCGGTTCATTATTTGATTGAATAACAAGTGATAGTTTTTCCATTGGTTAGAAATTCCATTGACCATAGAGGAGTAGATATAGATCCTTTTATTCAATCCATGATTTTCATGTAACTAATTATTTTATCTCAAGAACATCTTCTTTATATTTTCATCAATGTAGGCATCGGGGCTTTATGAATATAAATTTTACATATGAAGAAAATTAGGTCCAATTATATAGATAGTATGTCTATCTATAAATATTTTGTTGAAGGATCGTGTTTGGGAGTATAGGGAAGTAACCCTACTTAACCTAGATATCTCAAGCCAAGTTGGGTGATCAGTCTTCTAGGGGTACCTAGCCACATTATAGTTGATTTAATTATTGATGAAATTTTTTTAGGGGATTCAAACAAAAATATATTACATTTAGTTTATTTTTCTATCTCATGGAAATAAAAATTATTTAGGTAAGATGTATATTCTTAAGTAGTCTATTACTGATACTAGGGAGTGGACTTATATTGTTAAATATAATAGTTCTATATTATATACATTATCTTATTCATTAATTGATATAGTTGGTTTTCATAATTTTATCTCTAATAGTTTTGAATACCCTATCGAATTTATTGTAAAAGTATCTTAGTAAATTATAAGCCTTGAAACTCTAATAGAGAAAATAATAGAGAATACAATGAGGTTTGCATCTTTTACATTATTTTTTTATAATTTTATATACCCCTAGTATTTTATTTTTAAAAATAATAAAGTAATATATTTAATTTTGGAAATGGATTGATTATCTTAGTTTGTTGACTATATGTTTTACTATAATTGGGGGAATGTTTCTCAGTAATGATTGTAATTCAATACCCCATCATTATGGAATGAGAATTTTCATGTCAGTTGAGATATACCAGAATAAGAGAAATTTGTAGATATTCATATTGAGATAGATATTCATACTCTTCAATTAATTAAAGATAATAAGTAACTGGTCTCCCCTCTTTTGGTTAACCTCTAACCTATTTTTTTCCTCCAAATAATTTTCAATACTACATCTTAAAAATGAATTTGAATTTAACATCAATCAATTTATTTTAGTTAATCCAATATATATTAATCATTATTTAATTCCAATGATTAAATAAATGGAATAAAATATTTATTTTTAGAATCTTGAGTGAAAATGTTTTTTATAAAATTAAGTAATTATAAATGTGATACACAATTTGTTTTAAAGAAATAAAAAATAATGTCTGTAGTTATATAAAAAATGTCAAAAGATAAACTATTTATGGATGAAGAACCTGTTTCAATTTCTATTAATTGATGATTTTTTAGATCGTTTAATGTGTAATAGCTTGTTTTCAAATATTGACATATGATCATGGTATTATCAGTTTCATGTGAGATAATAAAAAATTCCCAGGAGAGATTTTTATATATAGTATAGTAACCCTTATATCTTTTAATTCATTTTTCATTCACTAATTATTCATAAATGTTTATCTCAATATTGAATAGGATATTCCATCCATGTAAAGACCATTTTAGTTTTGTATTTAATGAAAAATACTTGTATTATAAAAACATATAGATTAAAATGATCAAAATATTTAAATTATCTTGGATAAATTATAGGAACACCATGATTATAAAAAAAATTATAAATTAACTTTTCGGATGTGGGAAGATAATTTTCTTGGGAACGTGTTTTCAAAATTTAGCTAATTAGTAGATCCCAAGATGGTAGAGGTGATGATATCCAATAACATTTCATAAAATTTTCAAATTAAGAGTATTAATTAGTTGTAGGATATTATTGTAATTTCATTTAATATTTACCTAAAATAAAAACTCTAATTACATCACTAAAAAAGAAAGGGTCCAAGATTGTACGGTCTAGTTAATGTGAAACATTATTTAAGGAGTTGAGAAAAAGGATTACTAATGATCCCAATCTTATATAACCTCATCTATCTGAAGGATTTTAATTATATTGTGATTATACATTAGTAGGCCTTGGTTGTGTACTTATAAAGGATCATACGTTAGTGGATTATAATTATTGATAGATCTAGACTTATGATTAAAGTTTATATTAACTCATTACATACACTAAATAAAAAATCCTTAAATAAATTTTATGAAATGATAACTAAATATACATTATAATATTCCTATTAAATATTTTTGATCATTTTATTTTGACTCCCAATATACACCTAGAAAGGTTAATGGTGTTCTTGGTGTGCTTATTTGCGACATTCATCCTCAAAAGGTGTGGGAATATGAATGAGAGTGGGGGAATCATGTCACCAATGGTTGAGATTTACATGGATGTTCTAAAGATTTAGATAAGATAAGATTTTCCAAAATTGATCTTATATAAATAATTATATTGTGAATTATGGAATTCAGAATAACTAAACATGGTTTTATTATGATTTAATAACAATTACTGGTGGAGAGTTCATTTATTATTAGTTAAAAGATAATAATGAACATGAACCGCATCATGACAGTTTGAGAAAAAATGGGAAAATTTAACTTTTTCCCTTGGGTGCTGTTTGTTGTGGAAAATGGAAATTTCTACTATTATGAAATCATATATAATTTATTACCACTCAGGTGACCCCAAAATAGAATGTTTGAACTAGAATATGAGCTTTGAGTAATTATAACCTATTAGAATTTCAGAGTAATATTTAATATTTAATTACTTAAGTATTATATTTTTGTGCATGTTAATTAAGTGATATCTTCAAACTGGATTAACGTATTAGAATTATAACTTCATGGTTGAGCCTAGAGTAGGGGTATTTCTTAAGCATGGAATAAATTCTTCACGGTTATTAGGGTCGGTCCCTGTCCCCCTTTTCTTTTTCTTTTCTTTTCTTTTCTTTTTTATTTTCCCCTACTTTTCTCATTTTACATTATGCTTTTATCCCATAAATTTTCCCTCACACTCATGGGGATATCCTAGTTTAGGGTTTCAATTGATAGAGTAAGGGAGAGAGAGGGATAAAAGATGAAGATGTGATCACATCAGGGAGTTGTTGAGGAGGTAGATCATATATTGATGGAAATGTGGCATGTATATGGGATCAATGATTTAAAGGTTTCCTCCTAGATGAATTCCATTTTAATGTTTTCATTGTAAATCCCCAAAGGTAAGTTATTTTTATTTATTAATCCTTTATTAATATTGTTAGGGTGCCCTTAAATGGTAAATATGGTGAGTTTTGGGAGAAATTTTGAGTTTGAGGATGTTTGTAGGACTTTCCTATTTAGAAATACCGATCACATGATGTGTGGTTTTTATTAAAAACACCATATGTTGTTATTTTTTTAAGGATTATGAATTTTTGAATGTACATGTTGTGTAATTTTTGTACATGAAGTGTAGCTGTACATGGATATATAGTCCTGTACTTTGGTAGATGGATCGTTTGGTAATACACACTGTGTTCTTGGAGAACATGCCATGTAGTCATACATGGTCATATATTATAGTACTTGGGATTTTTTAGGTTTCTAAACTACATATTGTATACTCTAGGAACACGTTGTGTAGTAGTTCAAGGCCATGTTGATGGGTAACTGGGATGAAACCCCATGTGAGGGTTATATGTTCAGGTAGTTGTACCAAACTAGTCCCTATTTAAGAATTGGACATGTATCAATAACCAAAAAAAGTCCTATGTCCCCCTATTCATGTAGAAGTACATTGTTAGGTTTATATTTGAGAGTACAAACCCTATACTCAGACATACATGCCAGATACATCTTTTGTCTAGGGGTTTTGGGTGTCTTTATGACATGGAGTCAGAGTTGGACATAAAACTAGTCCATTATGATATTTTTACCTTATAGATCATGATATTGGACTTTGTTAATCATTTATAGGTTATATGATGGTGTTTTAGATTTTGAAGATTTTTCATTATAATTCGTTGAAGTTTATTGTTTATGAATACACATAGTGGTTGGTTTATTAGTTTAAGTCCTACGTGACGGTGTGAACTAATTTATCACCTTGTTTCAGTATTTTATGTTACTTTTTTTTAGTTTCATTTGACAGATTCTAGAAGGTGGGGTCTGGTTTTTTTTGGTATGATCTTCATTAGTTTGTTTCTTTGGGTTTAATTCATTAGAAGCCTTTGGGATAGGATAATGTTGTGGGATATCTAGTATATATGGGCGATGTTGTGTGAGGATGAGATTGGTTTAAGGGACATGTTTGTGGTTTCCCATTGGGTCGGTGTGTTTCCTATGGTTTCCCTTGGGGTTGAGGTGTTTTTTGATGCTACCATTCGATTCATAAGGATCTTTCGGTTGTGATATGGAGTGGATGAATGGGGTTTCAATGGGGGGACATAACCTAAGGATTTGTTTTTCTAGATGAACCCCTTATAGGGTTCCCACATTGTGTAGTGGTTTTGGATACCACAGTGGGTGTCTATGTTTTATTTTCCTATGAGATGGCTAGTGATATTTTCTATGGTCTTGGATGATGGTTTCGGGTGTCATTCAATCATGGTTAAGGAGATCTAGATTATAGGTTTATGTATTTTCTTTTTAAATAATTAATGAGAGAGGATACCCTTGGGTTATTCCTTGACTAGGTGTTTGACATGATATTAATTATTCTATTTACTTTTTATAATAGTTGTGGTTAGGTGGTTCTAGGTAACTAATGTTTGATATAGATAAGTAAACTCACATAGTTTACCTAATCATCCTAGCTTGGGGTAGTGGATTGTAGAGGCATTTTCACTCATGAGATCTATTTTTTGAGTTTGGGGAATGGTCATGTAGCCCATAGTGATGTTCTAATAGGTTAATTCTCCTAGTTAGAACTATAGGAATTTGGGGACATGGGAATAATTTTACTAGGATCAAATGGAGTTTGTACCACTTGTTCCTATCATTCCATTGATTTTTAGAGCCCAATAGATATACATTATTGTTTTATGCACCTAGTTTGATATCATAGGGTCTAGATTTTGTTCATGTACATATGTGGGACTTTAGATCACATTATTGATCCAGTTTATGTTCCTAATGTTGTTTCTATGTGAGAGACATTTTATAATTTCAATTTCACAGGTTAGATAAAGGGTATATTTTCATTGGGAATCAGGAGAGAATCTAGGTTCATTGTATTCCATTATTTTTTATATTATTATTTTATTTCCTATATTTTACTAGTTTTTATTTCATTAGTCTTTATGGGGATAGGATTTTCATGTCATGTGTTTCAATCTATGACATCACATGTTAAGACCACCATAGGGGGTGGCCTGATAATATTTATTTTCAGCCTATGTACATGCACCTTGGTGTGCGTGAAGACCTTATGTCAACTTTGAAGCGGCGAATAAGATGAAGTTGATCAGAAGGATACCCATTTTTCTTGTTTTAGTGACATTAATTTTGTAGTGTATGTGGCTTATTCTAGGGCCATTAGGTAGTCATGGATATTGAGTATATAGTTTAGATTGATGTAGTAGTAGAGACACGTGTATTTTTATTCATTTTTTATTCGATTTATATGGTTTTCATAGTAGGAAACCAGTATTTTAACATTTTAGGATATATTTAGTTTGGATATAAACTTTTATTTACTATAATTATCTTCAATTAATTTTTTTATTATTCTCCTTGATGTTCATGGATGTGTATCTGTTCAGTTTTTTTACTTCATCATTACGGTCTAATCCAAGGGAATAGACTTCACAATATATACTTTTAGAAACACACTCATAGATAGAAGAATCTGGAATATGGAAAGGCATTCATGAGGCATTGTCGTGAGCTAGATTGATTGATGGGTTGTGTTAACCTAGGATAGTTCATGACAAAATGGAATTTGAGGATTTTTTTTGAAATTTTATTTGGGGAGTCAGAAAGCATGTTATTTAGGAATGTTTCAGAGCTTGTGATGGGTATCGAATAGGTGCTTCATAAAAATTTATTCTGATTGATAATATTGGTTAACAATATTATAGGATTATTTTTATTAGTTTTTGAGTTTATTGTTGTGTGATTTTCACCATGGGTGATGCACATGTCTTTGCAGAATTTTTTTATTTGTGAGTTTTTAGATCATTGGTTCGATGGAAGGAGGTCACATCTAATACGTCTTAAAAATCACATAGGATCCTCCAAAGTTTTTTATAATAGTGTGTTCTTTATCTAATGATAGAGGTTCAATTGTTTAAATTTTCAAAAACAACCTACACAGAGTTTTTTATTATAACTTCATGGTGTAACCATACTCAAATAAACATCGTGTTTTTTTTTTGATGAAAGGTTATATGGATATCAAGGATATTTGATCTCTAGTGATAGATATATAGTCTCATCATAGAGGTAATTGGGGAGGACCTTTTGGGATGTTTAGGAGTTTAGGTTTCCCTGTTGTTGTGACTATATCGATGAAGTAAAGGATTCCTAAGAAATTTTTGGATCAGGGTCAATTTTTCTCATGGTTTTAATTACCATGAGATGATCTATGGTGAGGTTTAGGATGGCTTTTCATTGTGAAGTGTATTATTGGGTGTGCTTGAAGTTATTGGAATGTTGGAGGGGGAATGTTTGGCTTGATGCATGTCCATGTTCATTTCTCTTATCATTTTGTGTACTGCGGAGAGGGAATGGGTAGGTTCTCGTCATTTTAGATTGAATATCGGGTGGAGGGTGTTTTGTGGTTGATCTTTTATATGATAAAGATTCCTATACAGAATAGGAGTGTTGAAGGTGTTCTGATTTTTTGTTATTATCCCATAAGAGAAGCATGGTTAGTGGTTTATGAGTGTTAGCCTAGGATTTTTAGGTCATGGATCATTTTTTCATGGGAACCTGTGAGATATGTTAAGAGAATAACTCTTCCTTATGAAGGAGAGTGGTGGTTAGTATAATGTTTTTATATTTTCCATATTATGTGTAGTAAAACATGATTGGGAGCACACAATATGTTATAATTGGAATGGTTCTTGTTTTTTTGGGTATCTTATTATGAGGATGTCTTTCATAGTGAGTTGGGAATGGGTGGGGATTAGTGTTTTGTGTTTTATATATAGTTTGATTAGTATTTACACATCTATCTATTGTGTTTTGTCGTATATGGAGTGTAGGATGTGGAACATAGTGTTTGGTTAAGTTGTGAGAATAAGGATACTTCTATGGTGGGGAGTATCAAGTAAGTCATAGTTGATGTCCCCTAATGCTGGGAGATCCATGGGCACTGTGAGACCAATTAGTTGATAGTATAGGTTGTGATAGAAGTACCAGTGTTCAAGGTTAATCTTGGTAGGTTATAAACCATTGAGTCTTTATGGGGGTGAGAAGCATTATTGGTGGGGAACATGATAGGAACCACATTATAAAAGTTTGATAAATATAAGTGAAATTATGTATTTTTCTAATGGGTGGTGTTCAAGAAGAAAAATTATAATTTCACTTTTTAGGAGATATTTTATAATATTATTCCCAATGTCATGGTTCCATAATTAGGTGTTTAACAAAGAGATGCTTTTTTAGTTTTAAGACGTATAAATTTTGGTAGAGTACTTAATCTTTAATTAATTAAATATTATTTATTTTGACATGTTCATTAGTTGATATTTTCATCATAGAGAGTCATATAAGATTTCCAACATCAAGGATGAGTTATGAGTGGGGTGTTTTTTCTAGGTACTATTTAAACATTTTATGGGCATCAACGATAGGCGTGAGCCCCCTTTTATTATTTTATTTTATTATTTTTATTTTTATCTTTTTATTTTTTTCACTCTTCTTGTGGATTATTAGAGACATCCATGGGTCTCTCCTTGTTTGGGGATTTGTATTAATGATAATGATAGGGATAGTGAGTGATGAAGAAGAGGGTATTAGGTTGGAGAGTAGCTAGAGATGTATATCGGGGATCAGGGGATTCATGGCATAGATCCGATATTTAAGCTTCAGTGGTTTCCTCCAATTGGTAAGACTTTTTTAATGTTTTATCCATAAAAATCCATAATCTAGTTATTTTTATGGTTTAAACTTGTTTTTTGGTTCTTAGGGGACACCTAGAGGGTCGCTCTGGGGTGTTTTGAGTGGAAATCAAGGGTTTTGGGAGGTCTATAGTTGGTTCCCATTTAGAAATAATGATAATACAGTCTATGTTTTTATGAACACTCACTGCGTATTCTACATATTCAGCGAAGGACAGTTTTATAAAGTACACCCCCTGTACATTGAGTAAACTCCATGTAGTGGTACTTTTCCATGAAGCTAAGTAATTAGGTGGATACAGTGTTTAGGACTACACAACATGTAATATAGTTAAATTCCATATAGTATCACTTGAACATAATGTTAGGTACATGGGAATATGAAGGTATGGGAATTGAACACCATGTACTATGGGTACACATTGTGCAATAGTACACGTCCTTATGGTCGAGTACTATGGAAGACACACCATGTGAGGTGTACATGGATTTGTAGTAGTACATGATCATACCCCATGTATTCCCTACCCAATTATAAGTACATGATCAAACCCTATGTATTCCCTAGCAATGTATAAGTACATGACCAGGTATAGATCTGAGAACACACACCCAGATTCAAAATTTCACATAGTGTACTTTTTTCTTCACGGAGTTTTGGGTGAATTTACTCCCTAGAGTTACTCTTGTACATATAATGAGTACATTCAAATAAGTTTTCTACAAATATCATGATGGCGGTATATTTTCAGCATTTATTGGCTATATGGATGGTGTTTTGAACAATGAGAGTTTGTGGGAGGATTCCATTGAGTTCTATTTTTCATGAATCCTATTGGGGGTATGGTTTTGAGTTGTGAGGCATGGGTGAGTGTGTGAACTTATTAATCACCATGTTTGAGGATACCATGTGAGTTTATTAGAAAAATTCTTTATTGTAGGAACGAGTGTCTTCTAGGATAATCTTTACTAGTTGGTTTCGAGGGGAAGTTTGTTTTTAGTATTTGGGATAGGATGATGTTTTTGGATGTTGTGTATTACTACATACTATTTACAAAGGTTTGTATAAGTATGAAGGATCTATTTGAGGTTTCCATTTTGGTAATTGTGTTTGTAGTGGTTTCTGTGATGGGTGAGGTGCAATTTGAGGCTTCCTTTCATGGCATGATGGAATTTTGGTTGTGGGATTGAGAGGATGGTTGAGGATTCTTTGGGTAGGATTAGATATATGTTTTATTTTTATAGAGGTTGTCCTCATATGGTGGCCTTATTTTGATGTGGTTTTGGAGACAATGGAAGGATCCCATGGTTGTTTGGCCTATGAGATGGTCGGTGCTAGTTCCAGTGATTTTGATTGATTGGTATGGGCATTAAACAACCCTAGATCAAGACCATTGGTTTTGAGGTTGTTATTATTAAAGAATAGATGAGAGATGATACCTATGTGAAATTATTGGAGAGTACATTGTCTGTGATATTCATTTAATTTATCTACTCAGTTACCTGGTTGTGGTTAGGTTGGTATAGGGAACAAATGGATGATCTAGATGAGTTCCACCTCCCTTGTTTAGTTGATCGACCTAGATAGGATTAGTATACCATTGATTATTTTTCACTCTTGGGCTCAAATTTAAGTGTCTGGAGAATATACAAGAATTTTTCTGTGTGCACTGATAGATTTGTTGCTTATTTACTATTATAAGTCTTTTGGACATGGGTTAGATTCTACTAGTATCGACAATAGTTCATACCGCTAGTTTAGATCATGGAATTGGAGTTTTATAGATTGGAAGATTTTATTCATTACATTAGACACCTAGGATATTATCCTCTGGTTTAGATTTTTTTAACATTATATTAGAATTTGGAGATCCTTATTTATCTGGTGGAAGCACCTGAAGTTGTGGTGGTGTGAGCCATGTCTCAAAATTCCTCTGGCTTAGTCTTGAGAAGGGATAGATTTTCCTCAGTTGTCAGGATAGAATCTGAGGTTCATTGTTTTCATTTTTGTCCTTTTTTATATTTTCTATATTATTTTTTAGTATTATTCATTTAGATAGGTTGGGTATATTAAGAGTTGTATACACATGTTATGATAATAGATGTTAAGACCACCATTGGGGGTTTCCTACTAATATTAATTTCCCTCTTCCTGTATTTGTGCCTTTATATGCATGTAGAAATTATATCAAATTTTGGGATGGATATAGGATGTGGTGGATCGAGTAGAGTCCATTATTTCATAATGAAGTGGGATTTCCAGTATTGAGTTTGAGGCTCAGGAATGAGTAGTTCAACAGTCATGGAGAAAGGGTATGAAGTTTGGATCTGAGTATCAGTAAAGACTTGTGATTTTATTTTCATTTATTTAATTCTAATTATGTGTTTGGATCGGTGGGTGACTAGTTTCTATATGTTTTAGCTTATCTTGAGTCTATATGAAACATTTAATTTATTATAGTTTTCTTATATTTATTTATTTATCCTAGGTGTTTTTAGGTTTTTAGATATTTATGCATTCAATTTAATTAGTCTTTTAATACACTCTAATGTGAGAGAATTTTCTCTCCACAATAGCCTTTTGTTCCCTGACAGATCAAATTTACGTGCATATTTTTTATCAAATAATGATTATTTTTTAATGTTTTTAGATGATAAAACCCATTTATTACATTATTTTAAAATAATAATAGGTAATTTGAGTTTTAGAATGATAATGAGCAAAATTGTGAAAAGTGCATAATTCTGGATTTTTGGACAGTTTTTTATCACAAGTGTATTTTTTTCATTTCATAAAAAATTTAATTTAAAATTCAGTGAATTTAATTTTTTTAGAATTATGATTTTATTTCCTTCATCATTGTCTTCTGGACCATGAGCTTATTCAACCATCTAGTAGTCCTAAAAATTCATTTAAGTTTGACATTTTTCCGGGGAGACAGCGTGGACCACCCCATTGTAACGGAACAAAAATTAGGCCTACACCTATCCAAATTAGTTTATTACACCTGTTATAGAACTAGGACAGAGAGGGAAGGATCTAAACCAAATTTTTTGTAGTTTTGAAGTCATTAAGGCGGCCATGGAATGACCTAAATTTGGAGGAACCTTCATGGATGCTTCATCCAGAAACAGAAGCCTTCAATGTAAAATTTATAACTCCTTCTTCTGGCATCCAAATTTTCTGAAATATTAGTGGTGAATGGCCAACACATTTATGAACAACATTGAATAAGGGGTACATGTGTGAATAGACCATTTATTAGGTCAACAACGTGCAATCTTTCGTAGGACAGAATGCTGCCTAAAAAAGGAGGCCCTCCCCTCCTTCCAAAATCATCATCTCAACACCCAAGGACAAGGTAGGATCCCACCAAGGCACGGGCTGCTACTGCTCCTCTATTCCTCCCTCATTTCCTATTTTTATTTTATTTTCTTTTTAGATTTGATTTAGTTTGAATTTGAATTTTAATTTGAATTTCTTTTTATTAATCAATGAATTTTTATTTTAGTTTCCACCATTTAATTTCTTCTATAATTATAATAATAATAATAATTAAAAACTATTATTATTATTAATAATATTATTGTAATAATTATTTATAATATCTCAATCTTAATTTAAAATTATTCTACTTTCTTTATCTCTCCTTTTTAGAAAACTGTTTTTCTTAAGTAATAATAATAATAATAATAAGTATTATTATTATTATTATTTTCACCTTCATTATAAATTATTTAATCTTCCTCTATCCCTCTCTCCTCTCTCTCTTTCTCTCTCTCTCCTCATCCATCCACCATAGTGATCTCTTGCTCTTAGAAATGAGAGGCTGACCCCGAGACTTGGCTCGGGGGGAGGTAAAGGTGTTCTTGAATTTTTTTAAAGTTTATATTAAGTTTGTGGTAGATTTTAGTTGCATGAATTGTTGAGGCGAATGTCCCTGATTGGATGACGTCCCCTAAAGAAATGTAACTTAAAAGATTTCTATTCTGGAAAAGATTATGATTCAAACATGATATTTCATGTTTTTATTATCAAACTAAAATCAAACACATAAAGGAAAATAATGATTAAACCCAAGACTGAACCCCAAAACCATGTTATTTCTTCATTAACTCATTCTGTTTATAATTGCATGACAGTTTATATTTTTCATATCAAAAACAGAAAAAGTATTTTTATCGCTTTCATTTAAATAACAAAATATCAAAAATAGATAGATTATGTGAATTAGATAGAGTAAGTGAACCTAATTGAAAGGCTCCTCAAGAGAGATGACTCTGGTCAGCAACTGTGCTGCACTAGAAAAAAAATATAATTGTTTTTGTCTACGCCCCGCGACAGGTGTGAATCAAAACTGGCACCGTTTCCAGGTAGCCAATCAATTTTTCATTTAATTTTTCTATTTTCACCTCTTAGATTGATTTTATTTCTTTTTATAAAATAAAAAAACAAAAAAAATTATTTCCATGATGAATTTTAAAGATTATTATGCATGGACTGAAAATTACTCATAAGTTCATCATAAAAAAGAAGAATAATAATAACTTAGAATGGATCATGTGAAAAAACTTAGAGAAAACATTGAACAACTAACGAGAAAAGCTGAAATATAATTTTACTACGTTCGTGCATTAATGGAGTAACTTAACCCTGAACAGGATCATGAACTTGAGGTGAAAAAATAGGAAGACTTACCTACTAAGATACAAGTGGGAGATCAAGAAGGATTGGATGATTTTTTGATTAAATGTGTGGAACTGCCTCATCTCCCCATACAATACAGGGAAGAAGAGCCCGCACCACCGAAAGAAGACACCACCCAAGTGGTGGAATTTGAAGTCAAGATGGAGGAGCCCGACCTCCTACCTCCATCCTCAGAGATTCTAATCCAAGAAACACTTACCACTGAGGCAGATATTGAAGCTGAACCAACTTAAGGAGTTGAACCATTCGTTGACTCTATCTTTTCTAGTTTCATTGAATCTGAATTCTACATCACTTTTTGTGGTTTTGATTATATAGAATCAAAAAATCTCAGCTATGCCTTGGAGGATGACGAAGAAACCAGATGTGAACCTGTTGAGCAATATATGGAGCTCCCTAGACAAGTTGAATATTTATTGAAAGAATCTCATGAAGAGATGCTAGTGGATTTCTCTAAGGAGACCATGAAAATTTCTTCTTACTTTGATGGGGAAGAATTTGATCTTGATACTTCGTGTTTTAATTTTATTGAAATATAATTACACTCTGACTTTCCCATTGACTATTCTTTTGATGTATCATACCTTAAGGAACCACTGGACAGAGAAGAAGAGGTTTCACAAGTAGAAACCAAGAAGAAGGTTTATGGTCCATACATCATCCTACCCCCACCATTCAAATTGTTCCTCATTATGAAGGGAGAGGATATGATGTACTCTATCCATGGATCATTACTCACTCAGAATGATGAATCACAATATGGGAAAATCCATATGTGGTGGTTCAAATCAAATAAGCTTAATCCACCATCTGACTTTGGATAACAGCTGGTACTGCCCTCTGGAGGCAGTAAAAATTCAGGGCCCACTTGGGGATCATTCCAAGATTTTTCTTTACATGATTTCTAGGAATTTATATTTCCTTTTCATTTATAAGGAAGTAGTCTAGTATTCAACCCACTCCCTCTATTTTTTTAGCTTAAATGACATGATCGTTATTCTTAATTAAGTTGTTTTCTTTTATAGGTTCATAATGGTGGAAGGAAGCCCCATATAATGAAGTGGAAGGACTATGTTTCATGGAAAAAAGGGAGTTCAATTTTAGTGTTTTATCTTTTAAAATCTCCACATTTTAGTCCACAACATATTTTGAGCTTTAAAGATAAAATTGCATGCCCACACTTGAATTCATGTTTTACTTGACTTATCTAGGAGGTATGAGTTTCTTAGGAACCCAATGATTCCATGTTTTAGATTTCAATGTTTATATGATTAAATTATTGAAATACAAAATTTAATTTTTAAAAATGAAGCATAGATATTGAAATTATGATTCATGATTTAAAGGAATTAATTAATTCATGTAAATGAATTTTCTCAACCATCTTTCATGCTTTGAATTTCTGAAATTTATGTGAATTTAATTATTATTATTATTCATGCCAAGTGTGATTGTCCAATTTTATATTTCTCATTCCCGAGAATATTCATAGGCCAAGTACTTCTTATTTATTCTTGAGCATATTTCATGAGTGATCATGGGACATGTTACCAACCATAACATGTATTAAAACTTCTCAAAGCTATGACTGCACAAAAACACATTTAAAATGATTGAGGAATCCTTTTAAAAGTTATATTTCCTTAAAATACAACCTTTACATCAATCCTTCATGTAGCCCATAGAGACCATGAATGACCTTTATAAGGATGAGCCATGTTTCAATCCATATTTATCCATTCCTACCCAACTCTTGGTATTTGCATGATATTTTAATGTTTAAGTGTGGGGGTAACGTGAATCATAGAGGACAGAATGATACATATTGTGAGGAGAAAGTGTGGGGTTGATATTGTGGGAATTGTAAAAGGTTGTGAAATCATTCATTATACTCTATTTTTTCCCCTATTGAATTAAAAAAATGACAAAAAGAAAAAAAAATAGAAAAATGGGTTTTGATTTTGGAGAACAAAAAATCAGCATTTTCTAGACTGACAATCTTATGATTGTATGTGGTTAGGTGATGGATGTGAGGTTTGATCTAATAATAACTTTAAAAATGAAAAAAGTACTAAAAATCAACAGGGGGCACAAATCATTCATTATTCTTACATGATCATAAATTTTTTTGAGTTTTGGTAAGTGGGTGTTGTTATTTTTAAATGGTAGAATTTCATTACACTTTTACTTTTAATATCATGCATTGTACTTAAGAGATTATCCTCATCCTTGAGCCTTAATTTTTAAAGCATCAAATCCTACCTACCTTAATCCTCAAAGTCATTTGATCCTTTATTGAAAGTCCCCATGATTTTATGTGTCTTTTGTCTTTACAAAGTGGAGAAAGTATTTCATTTACAAGCCTATGGATAAGGAGCATGTTCTCATGATATGAGCATAACTCTACTTGAATTGTATCATGAGTGATGAGAGAGAAAATAAAGTGAGTTAAATCATGACATGACATGTTTAATAATGATAAATCAAGGAGCTTGAATGAATGAAAGGATAAGTTCCATCAATTTTCAAATGGGAAAAGTAAAATATGTGAATTAATTGTTTATTTGAAAAATGGTAACTTAAATTTATATTTTATGAAGATTTTTAAATGTTTTATTTTATATTGAAAATTGTTTGAATTTATTGCATTGAAATTTGAATATTGGTAACATTGGTGTCCTATGATTTTCATGTTGAGATTTAATGCTTGAGGACAAGCATGGTTTAAGTGTCGGGGTATTTGACAGAGCAAATTTACGTGCATGTTTTTTATCAAATAATGAGTATTTTTTTTAATTTTTTTAGATGATAAAACCCATGTATTTCATTGTTTTATAAAAATAATGGGTAATTTGAGTTTTAGAATGAAAATGAGAAAAATTGTGAAGAGTGCATAATTCTGGATTTTTGGATAGATTTTTATCACAAGGGTATTTTTTCATTTCATAAAAAATAAAATTTCAAATTCTTTGAATCTAATTTTTTTATAATCCTGATTTTATTTCCTTCCTAATTGCCTTCTGGACCAGGAGATGATTCGAACATCTAGTGGTCCTAAAAATTCATTGAAGTTTGACATTTTTATGGGTGGAAATAGGTTGGGAGCAAAGCGAAGGAGATCCTTGAACATTACCCCCAACTCTCTCACTGAAAAACTCCCTTGCTGTAGAGAGAGTAGTTCCTGCATCTTCTCAGCCTTCATCGTAGAAGAGAGGAATTCCTCCTGGAACTTCTTCTTGATGTCTGCCCATGTGACCTCAGCCTCCCTCATCTCCCCAAGATAAAGTTTCCACCACTGACGTGGTAATACATAGATTTGGCTCACAGCCAGAGGAACCCTGTACTCTGCCAGAGCCAGGATCAAACTGAAAGATATCACCATCTCCTCTAGACAGCTCTCTATCTCCATGTCTGAGATGTTTCCCTCGTACTTCCTGAGGGTATGCCGCTGAAAGGCTCGAAGCGTCTTCTACCACTGATCATCCTCCTCCTCGGGGTCATCCCTTTTTCGATCATCCAAGTCAACCTCCTGGGCCTCGATCTCCCATACTACTCATGGTCATCTCCCAGGTTCCATAGTTGTAAGGTAGAGAAGGAATGCCTATGCCCGAGTAGTGTAGAATATTGTTCTTAATTTTTCGTAGACTTGTTATTCATTTTGAATCCCCAAATACCTAGGAAACAAAAGAACACAAGTCATTATGATGCATGTATCTTCCCGAGGGTCTCTACCCTGCAATTAGTGTAGCCTTACTTGGCCATTCGGTAGGCCCAGAGTCCTTGCATCAGATCATGGGGGGCCCTAAAATCTCATGTCCTAGCCGGTCTTTCCTGGCCTATTGCACACACCAAGATTGTCCAACACTGTTTTCCTACCATCCCATGCAATCCTCACTGTGCCTAACTCAGAACTCCATCATATCTCTCCAACCTCCACCCTCTGATTTCATTCTATCACGACCCACCTTCACCAAGATGAGATAAGGGACAACAGATTGACAGACCCTTCCTTATTCAAGTTAAAGGAGAGATAATGACCCTCGAGACCCACCTTCAATATTTCCCGGAGTGGCGACTAGAACCAAGGGTATAGAATCACATGCAAGATGGAAGACATTACCCTTTTTATTTGATATGACCGGGAGATAAGATAGTAAATCCCAACAACACCAAAACTGGGGACAAAAGTAAATCCAAAGAAAACCATACCCATATGCATGTTACAAATGTAAATGCCACAAACTACAAGGAGGCTACAAAGGAAAAGTACCAAAAGAAAAAGAAAAACAACAACTACAACTATCCCAACGCCCGAGCTAGTATGGCCCTGCATGGTAGTTGAAGTCCTCCTGGAAACCTGAAAGAAGTTTATATACGTAGTGTGAGCATACAAGTATACTCAGTAGGGAAAACCAAAGAATCTCGTGCACAAGTGGAGAGGCATCCTAATTCCCTGTGAGAAAGATATAACCAAAGCACCTAGCAAGGAAAACTATCCACCCCAGCCTCACCAAGTCACACTCCCCAAATAACACAAGTCAAGTATTGTATAGTAATAGCACAACAATGTTTGGGTACCCCGCTCCACTTTCCCACTGGTTATTGAAGGTATCCTATGTATCGAACCAATCCTACGATTCTCATTGCAATCCCACTACCACACCCTGCCCGCACACACATGGGACACTACCACACATCTCTCCCACAAACACTTGGGCCAATACCACACATACTTCCCACAAACACTTGATACAATACCACCATGCATAATGACAACCACAAACACCTGGACTATAACAACCACATCCATGCCCGAAGACACCTAGGCCTCATCCCGAAGACTCTTGGGAAACAACATACCCACACACACCTGGGCCAACTACCACAGCTACCCAGCCCAAAGAATCCTGGGATATACTGGACCTCATGCCATTATAGACTACCCGGAGAGTCTTGGGCTATTGGGGAAATGGATCAGAAAAGGATCTATTAACCATCCACTAATAGGAGTGTTGGAAAAAACACCCTCCCCCATGAAATGGGGGTGTTGGAAACCATGTGCTCAAACTGGGTGGGGCACAAATAAGAAACATAATAAATACAATTGTATGTATAGGTAACAATCACTCATCCCAACCTAGGGTTTCTGAATCCAACATAAGCACAAACACCATGTTACTATTTATTCATAAAAGAAAGGCACAACACTCATGACCAAGTCACAACTCATTCCCAAAACTAATTCCCCATTTAACTCATTCTTGTTTTCATGTTCAAGTGATCCCATTGAGGTGAATTCTGCACTTCCAAGAATATAACTAGAATAACTACAAGCTATAGAAAGAGAAATATCCAAACAACAATTTAAGCAATCACACTCGGTTCTCTTGTGAAGTCACAACAACAAAGGGATTAGTGAGATACCTCAAAGTACTGGAACCAAAAAAATCCCCGAGATACATCCCCATACGGCTTTAGATTCACAACCAACAACCATGCCATAACATAGGATCCCATCCTCATTCACGTCACCCCATAATCATCAAACAAAACAACACACGTACTACCAAAATAGATTAGGGAAACTTCTATGTTCAAGCACATCATTCGTTAGGTTCTTCTTTCTATTGGTTAACCAGGGTGACCACAGAAGGATTGATGTTCACTGGGCATCCATTTAACCAATCGAGTTTAGGTGATTAACCAATTTCCATGTTACAGTCATTTAATCATCACAGAAGAGAAGGGTTCATTAGTGCGCAAGGAATGACCACCAACGACCATGATTTACAGTGAGCATAAGACCATACAGTTCATAAAATATAGCAATTATAAAAGAGTACAACGGAATTTTCAAATACACCCCATCATTCTATAACAGTCTGTTTATTATCTTTGATAAGGTTTGGTTTCATCCATTCCCACAGAAACAGTGGCATACCCACCCCACATGTTACACAGTAAAGAGAGATGAAGGAAAATCCCTACTTGTTTGATCAAGGATCAAAGTTCTTCTCCATGCACCAAGAACTGGGGATGTGTGACTTGCAGGGGAGAAAAGTCAGGGACTCCAAGGGTGAGAAAAAAGGCTCCAGCACGGGCACACTACACGCCTCAGGAAGGGGAACTCCAAACGCACCCGGAAGAAAAGGATACCAACCAAGAGGAAGAAGAATAATGAATTCTCATGTGATGAAAGGTTGAGATCCCATTGTTACGGGATATGGAATTTTGAATGGATATAAATTTGGACTAGGGTTTCACCACGTAGTTGGGAAGTTACGCACGATGGAATATAATTTTCATTTAACAATTATCCTCAGAGGGTTGGTCACAATGGTTATATGTTAAACAGTTTTATTTAACCATAAGGAAAAACATAACAGGGGTGGATCTGGAAGGTACGGGGAAGGGTGTGACACCGAGGAAAAACCACATGTTTTGGTAAGTTAAGGGTTTCTCGACCCTTGGGGGATTTTAGATATTATTTATGGGATTTAAATGTCCTTTAAAGGGGGAATTAAATCATCTTTACGTTAAAAGATATGTTGCGGGATTGAAAAAGTTTGGAACTAGAAAAGAACACAGTGAGGACACGGTGCCACCGTCACGGTGTCACCCTTACTGTGCCACTATCACCGGTTCCACCCTCACGGTGCCACCGTCATGGTGCCACCCTTACAGTGCCACCGTCACGGTGGCACCATGACTGGTGTGCGACCATCATGGTGCCACCATCACAGTGTGACTGTAACGGTGCCACTGTTTTGTTGGATCTGTGTTTTGGAAAAGTAGTGGGCCTGGTTGGTCTGGGTCATTACATGCCGTATAGGTTAAAAAAGTTACCTTAATTTTTTGAAAAGGTCATAAAGTACCTTGTTTGGAAAACGATAGAAAGATTCCTCTAAAAGCATTTTATAAAAATTAAAAAAGGGTATATATGAATTTAACTCATATTCTAAAAAATAGTAATTTTTTTTTTAAATATATTTTTAAGAAATATGGATGTGGATGATAAATAATTTGAAGTAGATGCTTACGCATAAACAACCTCCGATAATAAAAAGATTATAAATTAACCCTTACCTTGTAATTTTCCTTTGTCAAGGGTATGTTAAATTCTTTTATAATATTAAAATCATTGTTATTAAATTATTCAAGAACCATATACAAAAATATGATATCTTATATGATCTTTTTCATATTTCTTTGGTAATAATATTTCAGTAGTATCATTGTTTTGGGTGTTAACTGATTCATTTTCCATTATATGTTTTGTTACATAGGTCATGTTTCTTATGAATAGGATGCATTTTATTTATATCTAGAATTATATTAAGTTATTAATCATCATTTTTAATCATAAAATGAAAATTATTCTTTAATGGCTATGATGGGGAATGAATATCATCGCGTTCGTTGAGACGGTAATCCGTACGTATGCATGAGCAAGAATAACATCCTATTTATGGTGAAATCATATGTAATTGGATGGTATATCATATATAAAGAATAATTAACAAGTTATATTTATTATTTAAATTAATTATACTTTTTATTATACCCATCCAAATAATGATGTGTTGAATAACAAACTACACCACAACGTGGAGACTGTAAGTCATACGTACGCACGTATAGTGACATTGTCATTAATATTATGGATAGAATAGTGAATATGGTTGTACCATATTTATATTAACATTATAGTATATATAAGGTACTAGAGTTAATATTTTGGTATGTAAAAAACAAAGAAATGGGAAGTGGAAGAATAAAAGGACTTTGAAAGAGGTGATGAAATTGTTACCTCTTCTTCAGGTGCTTCCTTTTGATTTGATCAAAAGGGATCCTTAGGTTGGATTTCATATCCAATTAATGCCTATAGGTTGGATTGAGGGTAGTTGGTAGGATATTTGAGCAGGGTTTGGATGAGCCAAAAGGATTTGGATGTGTGACTTTTAGAGAAGGGAAAGTACCCTTTTATAAGAGAGGTGAGAGTCACTTTAGGAAAAGCTTGAAATATTAATTTATTATAAAATAATATTTGATTTATAATGGCTCCAAATGTATTTATTTATAAGGTAAGGTGTGTATGGGTCTAAAACCTCTCAAACAATAGGTTTTAAATAGGTTTAGGTCACCATATTAACCTTATCATTTAGGTTTAACTCTTAGTTTTATAGTTTACCTTTTACCACGTATTATTGTATTATTATAATAAATGGGTAATATATTAACTATAAAAAGACTAGAAAACCCCAAGTGGTTCATTATTGACATATATAACCTTATATAAGACTTTTTTATGAACCTTATATTTTTAGTAATATTATATCAATTAAAAATATAGTATTTCTTTTAAGAACTCATTTGAGTCAATTTTGACACTATTTAGTATTTAGTTTTTTGTGAATGTAAAAAAAATTATTAATTCTATAAAAACAAAGTACAATAAATCATAAAATGTCATATTGACCTATAAAATTAGTTTAATTTATCAAAAGTCTCAATTTACATTTATTTTTATGTTTACAATATCAATTATTTTAATCTTCCTTTAATAAGCTAATTACTCTATCATCATTGTGTCATAAATAAATTTAATTATTTAATGTATAAAAATTATAAATAAAATAAAATTATGTTGGAATTTTTATTATCTTTATAATTAATATTTGTATTTGAGTATATCTTATGTATGTCCCAATATTAAAAATGTTTTAGTTAGGAAAATTTGAAATTAACACCTTTAACTCTTCATTAAATAAAATAATAATAAAGGTACTAATCTAATCAAAGTGGATAAAATATGATCATATTTTATTCCTAACGTTTATATTGTTCTAAAAACTCATATTCTATAGAATTAGGATATTTTTTAGGGTAATTATAATGTCATTTTTACCTTTAATGACCCTATTTACTTTTAACCGTGGTAAATAAAATTCAAAAGTTACTATTCAGCAAATATTATTTTCATCCTATTGAACGAAATTTTACTTACTGATCTCAATCCTATAACTCATATTTTTTAAATTCAATTCTTAGAAGTGGTAAAATTACTTTTTATGAAAATTTGAAAATGTGCATAGAAGGTGTGTAAAATACGTTAAAATGTTCAATAAAATTCTATACATCTTATTTTATTATAAAATCACTCCTATGAATTACATTGAATTTATATAGGTATTATGTTTCTATTTTGACCTAAAACAAATATAAATAAAATAAATAATTATTTAATTAAAAATTAGCTTTTAAAAAATAACATAGTGTTTTTTCCTATTCATCCAAAATTGAAAATGTTCAGAAAAAATTAGAAAAAAATTCACCCTAAGATAATTTTGATATTCCAAATCCAAATATAATGTCTATTTTACCAATTTAAAATTTTAGGGCTGTCTAATATTAATTTTATTATTTTACATAAAAGGAAAAAAAGTAGTTCTTTTACGAATATTTTTTTTTTAAATATACAAATATTTTAACAAAACATATATATTTTATTATAAATGTATTATTTATGTGAAAAAATTATAAATAAAAAAAATTATTTTTCACTTTTCATATCACAATATTTATTTTATAAATAAATATATTGTTTAAATAATTATAATACTAATGTGTTGTTTCACAAAAACACAATCTTGTGTATAACACAAGCCAATTCGGTGTTTCATCCAGTATAATCTATTAGCTTAATTTAAATATATAACTTACTATGAAATCATGGGGTGTTACAAAGACCACGTGAAATTCATTCATGTAGTAAATAAATAAACATTTTTTTCATGGTTCTCCATGACATGGGTGATTATATCCTTATTGTTTTTGAGATCACCCAATATGAAAGATTATTGTAATATACATTATTAAATTACAAGTGGTTCATCTAGGGAATATCCTGAAACCTGAAGTGTGGTTCCTACACTTTATATAGGGTATCATAATCAACCTAGAACCATTAAAAAATTATATTCCCACCCATATATAGAATCTAACTAGTTATATAATAATATATCTAGATAGTTTGTAAATTTATAATGTGAAATGGAATAATAGTAGAGTCTTCCCCTAATTTAAACATTAATTAGTTTGTTTTATTTTTTCTTCTTTTTATCCATCTTGTATTCTTTAAAATTCCCTCATATTCCTCTTCTATTAATGAATAGTAATGATCATGTATTTCATCTAATTCCATTGAATCTGTCTTTAAAAAAATGGACATTGAAAGAAATAATATCTAAATAAGTTCTTCATCTTCATATTTCTTTTTTAAATCACTTGATTAATAGGGAAAATTTTATGTCTTCCACAAAATGTACCATTCCCAATTCTTTTACAAAAACTGAGTATTATATGAAAAAATCACAGAATATATTTCTTTTCCTTGTTCTCACAAAATATTTTATAAAAAAAATAATGTCTTCTTAATCTCACCATATTTATATTCTTCATTGATACACCTAATATGTTTCTTCACAAAAAAATAATATTCCTCCTCTTCTCTTTCTTAAATAATAGAAAAATAAGATAAATTATTTTATTATGTTTTTCTTCTCAAATACTTCTTATCATGTTATTTATTTCATATATAAAATACTTTCTATGAACACTAATTCTATAAAATTTCTATCCCAACTCTATGATCATCGACCATCTTCACAACTAGGGTCAAAGTTCCCTAATTAGTATTCAATATACTTATAGTGTTGAATTCAAAATATTTTAATTTGAAATTTCCGTATAATATCAACCATGATCCTCTCATTTAAATCCTTATACAATTATATAAATATTATTTTACTCAAAACAATATATGAAGACCACCCTAATTAGTTCATTTAAAAAAACCTCTACATGTAAATTGATTCTTGTAGAAATCATGACATGAAACTCTCTCTTTATGGAATTGAATTATTGGGCAACAACATAAATCACAACCTATTATTTTGATGATTCATTAAAAAATATTATATCAAATATTAATGTTAGTTTAGTTCCTTTATAATATGAAATTTCTCTAAAAATATCTTAATTTTCAACATAATAATAAACTAAATCTTACAAGACCCATAAGGAAAACACTCTTACATCTATATACTAATTATAAAATAGATCATTGAATTCTTCGAAGTGTTCTGGAAATCACCAATGCCAGGATGGATCAAAGTGAACATTGATGGTGCTTCCAAAGGCAACCCTGGCCCTGCTAGTTGTAGTGCTATCTTCAGAGACTCAACTGGTCAATGTTAGGGATGTTTCTTTGTTAGTTGTGGTCACTCTTCATCTCTGGAGGCAGAAATGCTCGGTGTCATTAATGCTATGGACTTTTCTCTTTAGAGAGGTAGGAGAAAGTTATGGATTAAAAGTGATTCAACAACTATTATTTATGCCATCTGGAATGGCAACATCCACCTAGCCTGGTCTCTCACCGCTCATTGGATGAACTGTCTTAATTTGCTATGTGGGATCGACTATATAGCTACTCATGCCTACCTCGAAGCAAATGCCATTGCTGATGCACTAGCCAATAAAGGAGTTCATCAAGGCATGACTTGGATGGATGTTGTCCCTTCTAACATTTTATATCTTTTTGATAGAGACTGTAAAAAATCCCATCCTTTTGCATTTTGTAATATGTTTCTTCTTATCAATAAAATATGCTTTGGTCTTTGACCAAAGCATTACATTTAAAAAAAATAGATCATTGAGTATGTATATAGTTATTACATTGATTCTAGGAATCCTACATGAATTTTAAAAATCTTACATGAATTCAAGGACACTTACATTAATCCTTAGGTAGATTTTGTCACTCTTATATGGACTATCTAAAATTCTTTACTTTCCACCTTTCTAACTCCAGAGTAGTATTTTTTGGTTCATACAAGAATGGATCATCGATTTTTGAAAAAGTCACACAAGACTAAACTCCGCCATAAACTATTCTTACATGGTACTCTAGAGCTCCATGCATTTTTTAAATTCCACCTCTATAGATAAATATTACTTTAAGGGACTCATATTTCACCTTTTAAAAATTATAACAACTTATATGTGAGTGATTATTCTATGGGATACTTGTACATGGATCAGAGAGACTATCCACTAACTCTTATATGGATCTCAATATTTTCCAATTTCTTAAACTGAGTTTCATGGTGACTTCTATGTAGTTCATCCATGATTATTACACAAGTTATCCACTCTAATTACTTTTACAATTTAAACGTATTTAATGAGTTATACATGGGTTATATACAGTGACATTTTAATCCAAAAATAGAGAATACACCATATAAATTAATAATTTCATAATTTTTTTTAAAAAATTCTCTAACTAAATTTTAATTATCTTAAAACATTTAAATCAATATCCACTCCCATAGTATACTCTAATTTATGAAATTTTAAACATTATTTAGGAAATGAAAAAAAAAATTATAACACATTAATCATATCTAATTTAACTTCTTCGATCCACATTCTCTAGATAAAACATAAAATCTATAGGATATATTTATCCAAATAAAACCATAACAACTTCAACTCTATATTTTAACAATATTATCAATCCATAATAACTTCTTTAAAATGACATTATGAAATATAAAAACATTTCCAATGTTATTAAATTAACATTCCAAAGTCACTTGCAGCATATGAAACCATCATTCAGTAACATACCCTTATTGATTCAAATTAGAATTCATCCATGAAATGATACTCACTATATTTTAGTATCTCTTTAGCTCAGTTCATTATGGATGGATACTAACAACTCTAATCCAATCCTTTTTTTAATTTTAACAATACTTGTATGTGTTGTATTTAGCGACCATATTCTCTTCTCTTAAATCTACCTTATAGTTAATAGTATTAACAATTATATTATATATTATATTGTGGTAGATAGTACCTAGTAAAATGAAAGAATACCTATCAGTCAATTTAATGATAACACTGCAAGCAACAAATATAAATGGACGATATCTTAAATCGAACCATCACAGTACTCTTGGATAGCATCTCTCCAATATGACTTGCATGCTCATATGAGAAACATATAAATCAATCCTCATTAATCTCTACCACATCTTCAAACATCAATATTTACATTGATTATTAATCCATATGATATATTTATAAAAAATACAACAAAAAATCATTTAATCTTTCTCTATTAGGGAACTTCAGTGGGGTAATTTTATTTCCCTTAGTTCTTATATGGAATGTGTTCTTTGGATACCTTCCCACTGATAATTTTTCCCTCAATATGGGGTAATTTTTACCTCAAAGTTTGTTTAATGATTTAATCTAAATAGGGGGAATGGGACACGTCTATTCATGGATGGTGACTAGGCATGCTTCATCTAGAATATATATGATAACATCATGAGAATTATATTCAATGATGGGTCATTCAAACTCTTTTTAATTACCTAGTTTCACAATATAGATATGTAAATCCCTAGAAGGTCGCCTATATAGTTTGATTTTTATGGATGCATATTGGATATTACGGGAAACATGCAATAATTCCAGGAACCATATTACTCTCATTTCCCACAACTACTTATTTTGTAAAACCATTCTTATGATATCAAATTTGATGTGGGTATCCATGGTCTGGACTCTCCCCTTTCACCACCAGGACATATATGTTCAACTCTATCCTCCTTTGACTATTACTAGTAAAAAATTGCAGTGAATATAGATCTTTTGTGCTACACCCTCTAGTGTCCAGAAACATAATACCAATAAATCCAGCTCTATGTTGGTCAAGAGTTAGTGGGGAATGATCTAGGAGTATTAGGATTTTAAACTTAAAGACTTTACGGTTACTATGAAAATGGTAACACTCATAGAAGAGTCATATACTCTATTTCTTATCCTCTCTCTTAGTAATGATTACATGATCTCCCTTTCCATTGTTGAAATAGAGTCAGAAAATGAAATTTATGTTTATGACTAATCCCCTCAATACTTATAGGTCACTTTCATATACCTTGATGAGGTGAAGAAGTTTATTAGAGATGACTGATAATATTCAACACACATATAAGTACAATAATATGTATACAATTTTTTTTGTTTTAGGGTAGATGCATCTAATATTCTAGAAATAATATTTATTGGTTCACTACATATAGACTGTAAATTTCTGGTTTATAAGGATAAACATATATTTTAAAATTTTAGACTTCATTAAATTTCCCCCATGGTGGTTGGTGGTCCTTTCTAATAAAATTTTATGGTTGATAAAGAATATAATTCCCCCTAATTCAAAGGATAAATTATTATAATGTCTAGGAATAGTATCTTTTAAAAAACTAATATAAATTGATTTCATATCATGTTGCATTCCCATATAAATAAGAATCTCCGTTCACTTTTAACTAATCTGGACCAATCTATAATGCCTTGTTTTGAAATATATTTATTATTTTAATTATTTCACCATATAATTTTAATGATATATCATGTAAATAGTTATGATATTTAATATTCCTACTATAAATATAACAATTTTAGTAATTTTCCAAGATCCAATAAATAATATGGAAAAATATGATTTTAATCAAACTATCCAATATAAATTATATTTATTCTATGTAAAGGAATTTATCAGTCATTATTATATATTAATATTCACTAACTGACTAATTAGTGACTTCAATCTTTCCTTTTTGCCTTTTTTGTTATATCCATTCTTTTCCACAAATCTAACAGGTGGGACCTTATCTGTTGTATATATCATGTTCTCTATTTTCTTGAATTTTTATATTCTCTCAAGCACCCTCAATTCAAGAATATTAACTAGATTATAATATTTATTATAGGTATATATAATTTCATATCTTATATTTGTTGAATATAATATGTTTGGATTAGATCACAACCCTTATTTAATTTCATTTTACAAGTTCCATAAGAGAAACTCACATCTATAACCATTGAATCCCAACTCTCTGATAGCGATGGTTAGAGAATTAAATCATGGATTTTATATGTAAAATTAGTGTTTAATAAACTAAAATGGATTTTAATAATAGTAAATATATTAATATTTTCTATTACCTTCAACCATATTAAGGATAAATAATCTCTACATCATAAAAACATTATTTGATATATAATAATTTCCATAAATCATTGAAAAATGATTTATAAATAATATAGTAATAATCTCATCATTGATGTTATAAGTAACATTTATAACCATTATTACCAATATAAGTCCCAAGTCTGGCCAATTTTTATAAATCCAATTCTAAATTTGACATTATAGATGGTTTCCCCCAATCAATGTCTGGTGTATCTTCATCAAATACAAATAGTTGATAATCCTTATCTTATAGAATCCATATTCATTTTCGTAAAAGTGATAATTCTTTAGTTTTTCTTTATAAAATTACATTATTGAGGAATAATTTACCAACATTGAATGTGAACCACAATTTAAAAATACTAGTTATCAAAATTACAATATAAGAAACAAAAGTATAATTAAATTAAATGAACTTTTGGATTTACAGCTCTTCAGAAGAATAACCTTAATTGAGGGATAAGAGTAATAATTTATTATTTTATGATAATTAGAAATATTTAAAAATTAAAACCCAATATTAAAGTGACCAAGTATAAATTTCGGGATAGAAAAACAAGTGAGTAAATATTTTATGAGTTGAAATAGCTTTTTTCTGTGTAATAAACATTTATCCCCTCTACATGCACTATCATGAACCAACATGGGATGACCCTGAGCTATTCACTCGAGCTAATCCATGGCAAGTCCTGAGAGTTATTCCCAATCCTCGTAGGTTTGTGACAAGTGCCATGGGAATCATAAGAGACAATGAGAATAGTTTCTACCAATGAAATAAACAAAGAAAGAAAAATAAATAAATGGGAAAACCAAAATAAATATGATTTTCAAACTATAGATCATTTAAAATTATAACACGGAGTACATAAGACTAGACCACTAATTATACCAGAAGAACCAAATTGAAACTAACACCCAAAAAAACTCCATTTGAGCCTAAGGGTCCCTCTCTAATCTACAACCAACCATCACCCGAGGAGATCAATCTCAAGTCGTAACTTATAGAGGAATCTAAAAAAAAGAAAACAACATAGGCATGAGTATTAAAACTCAATAGGTAATCTTGAATAATTCCATTCCCAATGAAAAATCTTTAAATAAAGAAACATTGGTTAATATATTTTAAATAAATTATATAAATATTGGTTTTCAACATATTTTATTTTAAAATAATCAATCATAATCCACTTCCCTCATTATATAAAAATATGGCTCAAGGAGATAAGGAAAAAGGGATCCATATATGAATTTATTATTTTTCATAATGGTCAAAGATAAAGGGAAATTGATTGTATTTAAGAAATTCCATGTTTAATTTTTTTAACGAAACCACACATTCACAATTTTCAAGGATAACAACAAAACCAAACATAATGTTCATGATTCCCAAAAATTAGGGAAATTTAACTAACGATACTAGTGTCAGAGGAACAAGAGAAATCCTATGAACTCAGAGCATAACTAGAACATACGATACTTGTGACTCATCGCAAATGTATTCCCTAACTGATGACATAATTATTCCCAAATGTTAGATCTTCACTTTACCTTGACTTACTGAGGGGACAAATAATATAGTAATGATAAAAAAAATACTATGACATGTGCGACTAGAAAGTGTGTAATCTAAACTAGTGTATAAATCATTCTTAGTAATCCTCACAGTAATGATAGGTTCCCATTTCATGCTCAAAATAGTTTTTCCACACATTAAAAATAGCAATCCATATACAAATATAATCATACACATCTCACAAATTGACACCACCTTATCCACCTCATGGGTAGTCCCTTGCCTTAAAATAATTATTACACAATGGAGGTCACATACCAAAGACCCTCCCATATCATGATCAACCAACAAGTCAAGTTACCTAACATAAAGGGGGTTTTCCAAAAAAAACATTTCAATATTCCAAACCTTCCATACAAAATTTTCATATAAAAATAATTTTCCTAAAGTAACCATGCCAAACCATTTTGGAAACCAAACATACACTTGGAAACCCATTAAACATTACTGACCACCATTTAAGTATAAACATATTTAAAAAGGAGAAAGGGGAATTTGGATGTTTTCATTACATATATAAAACCAAAGCATGATTTAAAATATCATAACCCACTTGCAAAATCCAACTAAGAAATTAATTGCACAATAGGTATGCAATATTTCATAAAACTATTTCAATTTAACATGAAACATGGAATAAACCAACAATTTTAATTCCATAAATTTATTCAAATTTTTAAACCATGTTCTTAACATCATAAACTACATGAGAAAGCTAATATATCATTTTAGAAAACATGATGTGTGCACATTTTTAATAGAACAACACCACATATTCAAAATAGTTGAGAAACTTATTTAAATTCACATGAAAAAATTATTCTAAAATTATAGATCACTATTTAACTCTCAAGGAGGGTTCTCAATGAAAGTAATAAATGAGATCTAAAATTTAGCTTAAATTTTCAATGGGATCCTACCTCATAAGATGTCCAATCCAAATCTTTCTAACTGAATTAGCATCCTTCTCTCATACACACACTTCCACACACACACACACACACACACAAATCATCAAACTGATGCATGTGTTCCCCATGCCACGGGGGAACATGCACTAAAAAGTTATATATATTTATATATATCTAAACCTAGTTGTATGTGTGTGTGCCTTATTAACGAATTTAAACCCCCTATAATAAATCCCATGGACTCATAAACACCAAAAATTACTAATTTATATGGAGATAACCTAAACGTGGGTTTAGAAACTTACACAAAATTGATAGCGGTGGAGTGAATCAGCCCGAACCACCTCACATTAAGTAGTGGTTGCTGGAACTTGGACCAATGGGTTCTGAGTCTCCCTTCACACAACCAAAAATCAATAGAAAACCATAAAAGTGTTTATTTGTAACCCTATGAGTTTGGTCGAAATGAGAAGGGCACTTGGGAGCCAGAAAAAATCATTAGAAGTTGTAAGAGGAGGGAGCAAAGAGACTTGCTATGTCGATTAAAAGGATAATTAATAAGAAAAATGTTGGAGTTGATGAATAGAAGAGGGATCTTGGAGGGGGGGATCTGATGAGGTGGTGCACTTCAGAGAGAAGGTCATCAGCTGGGTCATGCATGTCAGAGAAGAGAAGGACCACCATAGGGGTGCGGCCACCGAAGGGAGCACCAACCGGTGGAGGTCTCATGAGTAGGTGGTGCGTAGGGGGTCAGGTCACATAGTTGGGGTACATAAAGGGGAGAAAGAGTGAAATGGAAGAGGGGGGGAGAGAAATATACGAAAAAGAAACCCTAAGGAAAAAAACAAAAAAATATTTTTTAATAATAACTTAATACTAATAATAACAATAACAATAATAATAATAAGCATAATAATAAGGATAATAATATTAATATTCATGTTAATAATAATAATAATAATAATAACAACAAAAATAATAAAAATATTCAAAATATTCTCAATCATAATATTATCATTATTATTAATTTATTAAAATAATCTTTTTAATTTCAGTTTTCTTTTCTTATTTTATTTTTTTCACTACTCTTGTCTTAATTTATTTTTCATTAAATTTTTATTCATCTTAAGTTACAAGAAACTATTTAGTTACCCCACACTGCTGAAGCATCCATGTGCGAACTATGCAGTAGCTTCTTCCCTTTCTAGGAGTGGATGCACAGTACCTGGGATGACTGCAAAGTTTCCACTAACAGTGCAGTGCCAATGCATTTCCCTAAAACCCACCAAAAAATCCCAATACTAAAAACAAATAAACTAAGACCCAAATAAGATCATTGATAATAGGTCCAACATTGAGAAATAATTAAAAAATAAAAATAAAAGAAACCCATGGTCATGGTATGCCAATTCTCCCCATCATAACATTTTCCACCCCTGAAAAGCCACAATAAGGGTTAACCTTAAAAAACTGGTACTCCTTCATAGTTTAAGGAGATACCAGAAGATTAAAAAATAAGAAGAGGAAATATCACTATCAAAAAGGAAAGTGACTTGAAAAACAAATTAAGGATTCGCAAAATGGAATCCCCACAATGTGTCTCTTACCCCCCACAAGATAAGATGCCTCTAGTTGATCGATCATAAGAAAGAACCTATCAGGCTACAAATCAACCTATTAAACAAACAAATCCTCAAACATTTCCAAAAAAATCTATACCACTTTCCTAAAAATGGAAAACAAAATCAAACAAAATTATTACATTAACAAAACTGCAGAGAACACTTTTATAATCTTATTTAATTGAAACCATTAGGTGTGCCCCAATCCCAAAATTTATTAAAGGGAGGATCTTAAGCTTATATAGATTTGAACAACAATACCTACTTCCTATATAACACCAAGAACAAAGACAAATTACTCACACATGTAGGGCCAAATAGACTCCCCATCATTAGAAATGACCTAAAAACTAAAGCGAGACCCGAAGACCAACATGGGGATGCCCGAACAGACACCCTGCCATTATGTATAAACTAGAACCTGAGATGAAACCAAAATACCAATAGAGGGGGAATTTTCGAATGGAATCACCTATATAAGGATTAAGATAACAGTAGATTACTTTATGGGTAACTTCGCAAAACCCATTATGGATCTCCCCACCATAAGAACTGAGCAGATTAACCGATTAGTATAGACTCACATGGAAAATCTGACATGGTTAACATGGGAGCTTCCCATACAAACAATCTCCCACCAAAAGGGACCCAACTAACTATGATCCAATCAAAATTGAAGACACTATTCAGTTCAACAATCCCATGGCATTACCATCCTCGGATGATCCCAACCAAAACTGAAATCGATATGGACTTACAAGGATGTTAATATATGTCTAACAACCTAGAGATTCACATCTATAAGAGTACAAATAGTAAGGCTCAACAAAATGAGATATCAAAAAATACTTAAAACTAAGGAATAACTCTTTCACCTACATGACCTATAATGGAGAAATGTGGACCCATGTTACTTTCCACTAAATAGGACCCTTCGTGATGAAGCATCTAAGAGGGTGGCATAAACTATTTCTACCTACTACACTAAAGATGAACACTACACCAAGAACCTTTTCACCCTTGGGGGTTCTTGACTATGCTACAAATTCACTCTGGGACCTATAACATGATATCTGATGGTTTAATCATCTCTCTCCTCACAGTCAGGTGTTAAAATCCTTGAACAAAACATCTCCCAATTGGTGCCACAAGAAACCAAAATGAAATCCAACAACATCAACAAAACAAATACCTCTGGTAATACAGAGCCTATCTAAAGCATCTATCACATCTTCCATCTCATTTGCGAAAGAACATGATGCTACCAAATTCCACTGAACATGATCATTGTAGCCTAAAATCGCTTACCTTCATCATCTATGAGAAATATTGTCGGATAAATGATGACTTGAAGAACTCCCAGGTATTATTTTCCTAGGGCTTTCTTCAAGATATTAACTTCCACCATTTTAAGGTTGGAACTTAAGTATAAAGGTAGAAAATGTCAAATTTAATGAATTATGAAAAGCAAAGAAACTGAAGTCCATCTCAATCCTTCACACCAACTTCTTCGCATTGAGAGGATCTTCTTGACCAAAAATGAGAGGAATATTCAACTTCCAAAATTCAAGAATGTAATCTATGGGTTAATAAAACGGATTGTTTTCTAAAGATTCACCATTTGAACTTACTCCATGGTGCGTCCATCGAATCTTTAGGGGAGAAGACACTAAGAACAATAAAATAAGGAACTCAATCAGGACTAATCCAATAAAAATGACACTTTATATCAAACACCATAAAATAAACATCACTCCTAAAATAAAAGGGACACACCACACAACTATAATCTATTAAAACAACCCATTTTCATTTAAAAGATTTTTGAAAATGAACAAGACTACAACATTGCACACCCACCCATGGCATACCATGGGACTCACCCCTGAATATACTCATGCCACATTGGGCACTTGTCTATATTATCATTAATTCCTTTTCTTGTGGTCACCCAGAGAAACACCATAGGTCAATAAAACATTTCAAGGAAAAACATTCATCTTAGACTCCCTTTTCAATCCCTTAAAATCTTGTTTTTAAAAAACACATACCACCGAACCCAAAACCAAGTTCAAATCTTGAAAAACAATTCTAGAAAAATAGAAACCATTCAATTGAAACACCATTAAATTGTTTTACACTTCAAATATAACACATTATATTTATTTAAAATATTTAAAAAACTTTTCAGTGATTCAATAACAACCCAATCAAAACAATTTATAAACTCCACACCTTTATTTTTCAAACATCTCATCCCAAGAAGTGCACACTACCTAAGGCTGGGTTATGGCTCTGATAAAATTTTTGCACGAACCAATCCTAGGTTGACACTAAACTGATCACTTGAGCCAATCTTTGGTAAGGCCCAAAAGGCATTATCGATCCTCCCAGGCTGGCAACAAGTTCCATGGGAATTTGAAGATACAAAGGGAACGGTTTCTCCAAATAAATTAAATAAAAGGAGAAAAATAAATAAATATTGAAACCAAACTAAATATGATTTTCAAACATTACATCATTTACAATTACAACAATGAGTAAAAAAAACTAAAAAAACTATACCCAAAAAAACAAAACCAAAACTAGAACCCAAAACCACTCCATGTGACTTTGAGGGTCACTCTCCAATATATGGCCACCCGTAGCTTGAGGTGATCATACTCAAGCTAGAACCTATAGAATAATTAGAAAACAAAAATACATTATAGGGATGATTATTAAAACTTAGTAGATAAACCCAAATAATTATATTCCCAATGCACACCATTTAAATAAAAAAACATTGACTAACATGTCTGAAATAAAATGAATAAATATAGTATTTTAAAACTTTTCATTTTAAAACAAACTATCATAATCCATTTCCCTCAAGATTTAAAACAAGGCTCAAGGGGAGAAGGAAAAAGGGAACCAATGAGGAAGTTTTAATTTTTCATATCGGTGAAAATTAAAGGGAAATATTTTCTCTTTCAAGACAACCAATTCAAAACCTTTTTAATAAAACCACAAATTCACAATTTTCCTGGATTACACTCAAACTGAATATAAGGTTCATGATTCCAAATAATGATGGAAATGCCACCAATGGTACCTGTGTAAGAGGAACTCAAGAAATACTAGGAACTTAGAGGATAACTATAACACATTATACATGTTACTCACCCTGAATGATTTCCATACCTGATGAAACCATATCACCCAAACACCCGATCATCTCCCTATCTAGTAGGAATGAGGGGCCCAATCTCTTATCAATAATAAAAAAATATACCTTTGTAATGGGACACTAGCTAGTGTGTAATCTAAACTAGTATAATAAACATTTTTAGAAATCCTTATAGCTATGTTAGGATCCCATGTCATGTTCAAAAGGGGTGTTCCACACATTCTAAACAAAAATCTATATACATATTTCATTATACACATCACACAAACTATCGCCACCCTAAACAACTCAACGTTAGTCCCATTCCTTAAAATATTTATTACATAAGTGAGGTCCCAAACTGAAGACCCTCCCATCTCATGATCAACAAACAAGGAATGTGACCTAACCCAAGAGGGATTTTCCAAATAACCATTAAAAAGTCCAAACAGGCCTTAAAATGTTTACATATATAAATAATTTCCACAAAGTAAAAATTCCAAACCATTTTTAAAACCAAACACACACATGGAAACCCATTAATCATTACAAACCTCAATTTATGTCTAAAACATATTTATAAAGGTCAAAGGGGTATTTGGATGTAACAATTATACATATAAAACCAAATCATGCTTTGGAATATAACAAAACACTTGTAAAATCCAATTGGGAAATTAATCACAAACTAGGAAAGGAATATCTAATAAGACAGTTTCAATTTAACATTAAAGAAGGCACAAAACACCAATTTGCATGAAATAAATTTATTCAAAGTGCTAAACCATTTTTTTGACATCATAAAAAATGTGGGAAAACAAATAGATAATTTTATGAAACATGTACTGTGCAGTTTTTAACATAACAACACTACATATTCAAAATAGTTGTGCAAAGAATTTTATTTCACATGAAACAACTATTATAAAAATTATAGATCACTGTTTAACTATAAAAAAGGGTATGCAATGAAAGTAATCAATGAAATAGTAACATTAAAGGAAATGTGTAATGGGTTCCAACCTTAGAGGACAGACAAGAAAAAGGTTTATTATCCAAGCAATATCCCGCTCACACACACACACTTATACATATATATATAACCCTGAATAGATGCATGTGTTCCCCACACCATGAGGGAAGACGAACACAAAAGATATATATATATATATATATTTAATTATATATATCCATACATGGGAATATACATGTGCACCTTTGGAACTTATTTCAACTCCATACAATAAATCATAGGGACTCATGAACACAATAAAATCCATAATTTAGAGCTTGTGAAACCAAAAGAAGGTTTAGAAATTTAACCTAATTTGATTGCGGAGGAGAGAATCGACCCAAACCACCTCACCTTCGGTGACAGTTGCTGGAAAATGGACCAATGGGTCCCAAGAAACCCTATGTATAACCATTAATAAATAAATAACAATAAAAGGGGTTATCCATAACCTTGGGAGGTTGGCTGTGAAAAGCAGGGAAATTGAAAACATGGAAAATACCTAGAAATAATTAGAGGAGAGAGCAGAGAGACTTCAAAAGTAGATTCTAAGGAGAATTATGATGTAAAACTATGAAGTCGTTGAACCTAAGAGGGATCTCCAAGGAGGGGGTCACCGGAAAGGTGGTGCGTCCTAGAGAGAAGCTTTGCATCTGGGTTATGTGCACTGATGAAGATGAGGATCACTTGAGGGGTGCAGCCTCCAGAGGGAGCATCAGCCGATGGAGGTTGCGTGAGTATAGGGGATGAGTCACACTATAAGGGGAGAAAAAGTGGGAGGATATGTAGAATGTAAGGGGGATATATGAAAACCAACCCAACCAAAAAATAAAAAAAGATAAGAAATTAAGAAAAATCAATAATAACTTAATACTAACAATGATAATAATAATAATAATAATAATAATTAAAATAATATTTTTAATTTTATTTTTAATAATAATAATAATAATAATAATAATAACAATAATAATAATCTTAATCATAATAATAATATTATTATTATTATTTAGCAAACTATTTAAATTTAATTTAATTTTCTAATTTTAATTTTTTTCCATTCCAATAGAAATAATTTATTTTTCATTAATATTTTATTCATGATAAGTTTCTAGAAAATGCACAGTTATCCTACACAACTCAAGAGATCATGCGGTAGCTTATTCCCTTTCTAGAAGTGGTTGCACAATACCTGGGCTTACCACACGGTTTCTGCTAATAGTGTGGTGCCCACGCACCATCATACAACCCACCAAAAACTCCCAATCCTAAAATAATAAAACAAATATGGGAACCAAAACTGATCTTCAATCAATTTTACAACATTGATGAATAATTAGATAATGAGTTGAACCCATAGTCGGGGTGTGACATTCACACTAATAAAAAATTTTAATTCTATATCTTCATGTATATCCCACATGGAAAAATATTTTTGTGGCCCCATGTGAACCTTGTGTGAACTTATAATTTCATACAATTTAGTTTATATTAGTTATAAGTGAAATCTTAATTAACAATTAAAAGTTAAATTTATACCCTATGTTTTTCAAAACTAATTTTTTTGGTATAATCCGACACCTAAAAAAGAATTTCATGGTAGGTCCACTGCCTCTTTCAACCCCTATGACATCATGAATGATGTTGAATAAAAACAGTATATTTATTTTCATTTTGGACCATATCAAATTAGGCTCAATACATATGACAAAAATTCATTTTTTAAATTAATTAATTTATTATATTAATTTGTTTAATATTTAATTTGAATTAGTTAATCTAAGTTAGTGTAAAATTCGAAGTATAATGAAAAGTATAAAAATGAAAAAAAAACTAATAGGGTATCATGTTTTCTTAGACTAGTTACAAAGGGATATCTGATTAGACTTTTAATTTCATTATACCCCACTGGTTACATATTAGCCTTATTCCTGGTACTTGGTAGACAATAAAAACAGTTTTTAGTAGAGTAAAGATTAGTCTTCCCAATTTAATTTTAAATCCATTAAAACCCTTTCGCATAATAAATATTCTCATGTAAGACATGTTTCTTTTTATTTGAAAATTTATTTTCCATATCATAATCCCTAAAAAGACCAATATTAAAACCAATAATGAACAGTTTCCACAATGGAGGGGGAGCTTATCTTTTACAAGGAATCAGTAAGAGCCTCCTATAATCTCCCTATTTCTTTATTTTCTTCAGGGTAATGTGCTCAGATCTTTAACTTTTTACACTACATAATGGGAAATCCAATATTTATTTTAAATTTATTATTTTATATCTATTTAATTAGTTAATACTAGGATCAATATAGGTAATTATAATGTTATCCTTTTATATTTTTAATTTCTTGAGGGTAGTGATTTATGCCACTGGAATTTTTTATATAATTTCATTTTTATCCCTTGAGTGGTGACATAAATAATTCAATTGAATTTTAAATAATTTACTATATAATTTTTTGTTAGATAATCCATAATTTATTCTTTTTTAATGTTTTTTATATAAAAATGATATGGGGAAGTGGGATTTTGATTTAAAAGTGCATATTTTTTTAATTTTTTTACCTAAAACCCAGTGAATTTTTGATTTTATTAATTTATATTTCTTATATTAGTATCTTTTGGTAATTTATAGGTCTATAATTTTAAATCAATAATCTTCTAGATATTTCTTTCTTCTCTTTATATTATAATATATATATGTTTTCTTTTATGGATAAATTTTATTTTCATCAACATAACCTTTTATTTATATTTTAGATTGTTATATATTCTATTTAAGTTGATGTTAGTGAATTATACTACATTTATTCATTAATATTGTTGTAAAAAAATCATATCTATTTCTTAATTATTGTTGATAATATAAAAATGGTTTTTTTTATTATATATTTTATTAGAAGGCATAATGGGTATTATAGTATAAGTAGTTATATGTGATTAGATTTTAGTTACCTATCTTTTTTATTATCCTGAACAATTCTCTAAAGGCACAAGCTATATGATTTATCTAACATGGTATAACAGATTCCTATTCCCATGGGATGAGTTTTACACACTCACTTTGTTTCAACATTATTCCCTGGATTCCAGGATTGGCTTGTATGTGGTAAAATATGTTGGGATCCTTTTTATATTTGAAGATACTTATTATGGTTAAAATTTATATTTCAAAATCCTAAAAAATAATATTTATTGTATTATTTATTTAATCACCTATATATTAATACTATTAGATGAACTTTAAATTAATAACGATAGATATGGGTGGGGTAGTGACCAGCAATTTGTTATGATATAGTCACAAACTACATGGGACCTCCTATGATATATTTGAATACTATTTTTTGTGATGTGGGAAATGGTAAGACATCAAAACATAGAAATACTTAGTACATATAGAGTGAATCTATGTAGATAATTTTAGTGTTTTTAGGGATGATCCAAGGTCAGTTGACATGGATATCTATGGATGTTCCATTAAGATACCTCATGCATTGGGCATCCTCTATAGATCTAAGTATCATTTTGTTTCAATGTATGTTTTATATTTTCAACCATAATCTATTATGTCTAGTTGATCTCTTGTTTTTTTCATTTATATTTAATTTTTATTATGTTTAAATATAATATAGTTTCATCCATTTATATAAAAATTTATGTAAAAAAATGTTTCAACAGTGCATAGAAACCCACATTAGTGAATAAATAATTTATTATATTTTTATACATCTAAAAAGGTCATGCCATATTTTCGACATGAACCAATGATTATTTAGTTTAAATTTAAAGAGTTAATACCAACACATAAATTATTTCCATTATCCCTTAGTGATTACTCGACCATTGGAGATTGGGAGGTGCACTTGAGGTGTTTTGATGACTTGATTCATGTACAATTTTGGTATTCAAGTCATGGTCATTATAGTAACCATGACTATTTTGGATTACTGATGGAGTCGCAGGATTTCAAAACAATTCATCCAATACCATTATTCAGGAATTAAAAAAAAGTATATATAACAACAAAAAGACATTTTCTTTAACTTATATATTTTTAAACCATCTATAAGAAACTAAGGGTGTACATTCATGTCATTTAAATTCATGGTAGATAATATATATTTCAAATAGTTCTCTAGGAACCATAAAGTTTAGTCCATTCATTTTTCCAAAACATGGTTAGAAATATAATATAATTTACTTAACCATGGTATAATTTTTATTTTTCAATTAAACAATAACTAATGTTTTTAAACATCCTCTAAGATACACAATACATCACATGATGATTTATCAATGATAAAATAGGTCTTTTATATTATTTCTAAAAATATTTTTAACAAAAATAAGCCAAAAATACTCACTAGTGTTTTTAATAAGATATAGATGAATGTAAATATATACTCTAACATGTATATAGATAATTTATTAATTTATAAATGAGGGAAAAAGATGCCAGAAAAATTTAACCCCTATCAGTATGGTCACAAATTTCTCATTTTCTTGTCAAGAACTTTCAGATCTCTTATTCTACAATTACTGGAAATATTTATTTTGATTAAATATCTTGATTTTTACAGTTAGTGAATTATAAAGTGTATGTCTGAAGAATTATTCATAACCAAATCTAAAATATGTTATTTTGGTAATATAAATTTTATCTCTTCAAACACATTAATAAAAAATAATAATGAAAAACAGTGTATTAAAAAATTATCATCTGTTAAAAATAATAAGAGATTTAAATGCTCATATAATATAAAAATGTAAATTTATTATTAAATATAATAAGTGTTTCTTGAAAATAATAATTATTCATTGGTAAATACAGTATAGTGAAAACACTAGGTTGTCTATTAAGGTTTTGACCACACTCAATTCTCTTAATCATTTCATATTTTTTTTATATTATTATGAAATTTGTTAAACAAATTTAATTGATTTATTATATAATTTTAATATTTTTCATGAAAAAATAATAACATCAAAATTATAAAATATAATCTGATAGATCATTGGTTATCTAGAGGAAGACCAACTAGTTTATTCTATCATATTCTAATAAATTTTTAATCCCACTTTTCTCTTTTTTAAATTATGGAATATATAATAATAGATAAATTACTTTTCATTGATTAAATATTAATCTACCAAAACAAAATAATCGAAACAAATCACCGTATTTTATAGTGTAAAATGGGAGAAACAAATAACAGCCACAATACAATTCAATAATTCCTTGAGTTTCAATGCAAAAAAAAACTCTTGCTAGAGAATGGTAAACATCAAGTGATAAGAACTAATGTAATCATTTTCCATCCAATCATAGTCACCATATAACTCACTACATTCCATTACATATATAATATATCAAATATAAGAAATTAAAAAAATTAAAATTGTATAAGATGTAAAAATAATGTAGAATAATTAAATAAATAAACAATCATTTATTTCCATTTTTCCTAAAATCATAAATTATGGAATTGTTATAAAGAAATAATTATAATTAAGAATAGGGAATCAATAATGGATTTCATTTTTATCCTAATATACGAAACATATGAGGTTTATCAACCTTTAACAAAAATAATGTTCACAGAAATGCAAGGGAGGAACTAAGACACACAATATCAAGTATAAAATAAACATCTCATATCATAGGTCCCATGAGAAGTATTTATAAAGATATTATGGTTTGAAAATTAATTTCATGGGGCTTGAAAATATTTTTATTAGTGTGTGACACTACCTATAATATTGAACTATAGGGGAATACATCTTACAACTAGCATAATCTTTAAACTTCCATGTCAATTTATTTCAACTCGAAAATATAAAGATCATATTTTTAGGTGTTTTAATTCTTAAAATAATTTGAATTTAATTTAATTGACTTATTCAAAATGTAAATGGATATGTTCATAGTTCCATTCGAGTATGGAATCAACTGTTCACACTCTTTATTAGCTACTATTATTCTCCTCTTTTTCATGGATTTGATATATCAATTCTATGTTAAAATTTATTTTATGTTCTTTAGTTTTGAATAGTATCCCTATCAAGTAAAGAAATGATAAGAACCTATAATTAAACATCAATACATTAATAATGGTAATGAAACCATTATTGTATTATGTAACAACTTCTACATTTTATACTAGTAATGTAGTTGAAAAAATATTCTTATGAAAAATAATTTGATGGTAAAACTGTTATGAATTTTAACATGATGATTCAACTATACCTAATGTTATTCAATGTATATAATATTTACTATTAAGATAAGTAAAAAATAACATTTATTTACATATTAAAATGAAGGGAATTTGAATTTTTATTTATTAATTGATAAATAATTCATAATTTATATTATTAAATATTGTTAAAACACTTATTCAAGTTAGTTCATATATGTTCAACATGTATATATTTCTAATAAATTTTAAAAAATTCATATTGATACTCCATTGGTAAAAAAATATTAATAAATAGTTGTTTGGGACTATATTTTTTAGGGAAATAATCTTTTTGTCTAGATTCTCTTTGATAAAAAAACTTATCTACATAGATATATATTTTAAAATCACGTTTGATTGGATTTTTATCACTATCGTATGATTCATTTTTCTGAAAAAATGTTAAATTTAATGATTTTATGGGTAAATAATATCATTTAAAATCATATTATTATGGATAGAGAATGTTCAGACTCTATCGATATAAATTTTTCATATACACATGATTGAAAAAAACTATTACTCATTTTTTGAGGGACTAGGTTGCCTCTTAAAAAGGAAGAGTATTTAAACAAGTATCTTTGACCATCAATTTCCCTGACCCAATAATAATATTAACAAAAAAATGAAATTCAAAACCCCTCCATTATCCCTTTCCCTATATCAATCATTATGATTATTATAATACACATGTATATATTAATCTGATTTTATCTCAATTTTTCTATTAACTGATTTACATAACTTAATGAATAATATTTATTTTATCTTTTTTTACTATTTACAACAACCTCCTTATAGGCCTCTAATATATCTATTCGAAAATTGTTCCTTGATATGCTCAATTTTAATCCTTTCTCCATTGGTTTATCATCCATTTTACCAGAAAACATACCTACATATTTTGAAAATTCAACTAAATACCTTACCTAAAATATAAATATTATTTTTGTAATTCATATACTCTAATCCCAAAAAATCATTTAAAGGTTTGAGATATTTTATTTGAAACTCATTGGACAAGTAATATTGTTGTAAAATCATTTTTTCATGTAATTTTTTATACGTACCATGTGATGAAAATAAACCATAAGAGTTATATATTTAATTTTCTTTTTAAAAAATAAGGTATGACCTCAATTACATTAAGGATATAAAAATTCTCTCATAGACATTTTGAATCTTCCAAACCAAGATCATAGAGATTTTAGTCTATACAATGAATTCCTCAATATATACACCTTATCATTTTATTATTTAATCATTGTAAATCACGGTTGATTATATATAGATTTATAATATCAATTTATCAAATAAGAAATTAATATTCACTTTAAAGTACATCAAGGGTTGATCATTGTTAATAGATTAAGTTAATAAAACAATCATGGAATTTATTTGAACCTTTCCCCGCAATAATATAATAAATCAATCAAGATTCCATAAAATTATATTGATCTTAATAAACATATAAAAATCCAAGTAACTTACTTCAAGTAAGATAATAACTCTAATCCAATTAGTCATTATTTTATAAGGATTACATCTCCTCATTCAGATAATCCTTCCACTATAGAGAAACTAAGTATTTTAATAGTCTATTAAAAATATATATAATAAATAAAAGATTCAAAACAGCTTTCTTTGATTTAAAAAATTTAGGTTTAGACACAAAATAACTCATATGATACTTAACTTTATTGTTATTTTCATACCCCAAGAGTTACTTGGAATTACTCTATTAACTACTTTTTTTATTTTCATTAAATGGTGTAATATTTTCATAATTTAATTACATGGATCAAATATTTCATCAAAAAAATATGTATCTTATGAAATTAGAATTAGAATATAAGGTCAATTAATATAGATGTATCTGTAAAGACCTGTAAAATTCAAGGGAAATTTTTTCTAAATTTTCTTTGGGATTTTAAAATAATGTAGTTTCTGAAGACACCTGATTCTGAGGCCCGGTGTGCCCGGAATCAATTTCCAAAGTTTAGCTCGGGTAGGTTCAGTGAATGAACGAGCGGGTTTTCATAACTTTTGAAATGGAGCTCGGAATTGATATCTGAGGGCACCAATGAAACCGCAATGCTGGTAATTTTTTAGGAACACCTTTTCTGGAGTTGTGTTCACTAGGGTGTGGTTATAAAAAAAGGGTTAAGTAATGAATAAAATTAAAGTTGTGCAACAATTTTTATTTTATGTTCTAAGTAGTTTAAACCAACTTATGGAAGTTGAGATGGGACCCACTATATCCTAACCCCTCTTGATAGGATATTAGTGAGGTGGGTCCCACATGACCCCACCTATTCAACTTCCTCAAACCCCCATTATTTTGTAACACACCCACACCCCCTTATTAAATGCCAAGTCAACTCTCATATTAATTGGATTGTTAAGACACTTCAATTAATTCAATTAATTGAATGAATTCATTCGAATTTAAAATGGAATGTTGGCTTGTGTGTGTTAATTAAATAAGACAAAGTCTTATTTCATTAGGGGTTGCTTTGTTGTGTTGAGAGGGAGAGTTCCACGAAGAACTTCAACTTCCTCCTTGAAGAACGCGAAGAACACACCGACACCGACGAAGTACGCTAATTCCACAGAGATCGATGACGCGACGCCATGTACCATGATGCCGATGATCCTCTTCACTGTGATGTCGTGTACCATGATGTCGAAGATGCTTACGGAGCCTCCTTCAGCGACGTCGTCTTCCGCGACGTCTTATTTCCCCGAAGAACCTCGTTCGAGGACTTCATCGAGGTAGGGGTTATTTTTTTGTTCGTGTTTTCTTTGTCGTTAATTGACTTATATATTGGGCCGCCTGTTATCATAATAACAGAAGGAGGTCAGACCGAACGAACACGGCCGACCCTCCTCCCCCTTTGATGTTGTACTTATTACGGCACGATCAAAGGCAGCGCGGTGCAACGGCACCGTGCGGAAGCAAGAGGAATAGACGAAGATGTGTGGCGCAGTCGCACCGCGCCGTTGATGCTGAATGAATCTGCGTCGCCGTCGCGGCACGCTGGAGAACCACAAAGAAGCCGCGACCGGAGCAGGGTCGCGGTGGAGTGAAGCGACGCCATCGTGTCGCGCTGGTCGGACAAGGCTGCGGTGTTGCGGGGAGCAACGACCGAAACCGCCGGTGCAAGGAGGGTGAGACCCGCGGGGGGCGGGGGGGGGGGGTCCCGCGATGACACACCGGCCGGCTTGGCAGGCCGGTTTCTGAGAAACCCGGGGTTTGTAACCCCCGGCTAGAAAATGGAAGGCACCCCTTCGTGAGGGGTTGTTTCTCAATCAGGGGGTAGCTCCCCCCTCTCCTTTCCGCGAAAGCTCGACCGAGCCGAGCTGTCTGGCCACGCGGGCCGTTCCCGCGCCAGGCCAACTGGACGCCCATGCTGGGCCGCACCATGCCGGCTGGGCCGGGCCGACCCAGGGGGTCATGGGCCGGGTCGGTCCGGGCCCAAAGCCCCCTATTTCCAGACAGTTCCGTTCAAAGACCCGTATCATGGGCTATGGACCTCCGATCAATGCACCGTCAATTGCGATGCGATTCTTGGATCGATATGGTCGCTTTGGTGTATTACACTCAAGGTTTCAGATAACTTTGGGTATGGCCGGGTTGGTTCTAACACGAAACCAACCGGGCCCTCGGAGCGGAAACGCTTATAACTTGAGCTCCGGACGTCTGATTGACGTGCCATCGACTTTGTTGAATTCCTCTTAGTGAGACAGACATTTTGGATTAATCCGCTCGAGGTTTGGATGTATTTGGAGTACGTTCAGGTTGGTTTTGACGTAAAAACCAACTGGGCCCCTAGAATGAAAAAGCCAATAACTCTCAGACCGGGCGTCCGATTGATGGGCCGTCTGTCGCGTTGAGTTCCCTTTGTCGAGAAGGAACTTTGGGATACATCAACTCCGGACTACGTGTCAGTTTATGTATCGACCCCTTGGTTCGTGGAGTGGACCCTCCCGGAAACGAGCATGCTGTGTGCGGGAACCCTAGAGCTGGCTGTGACTGCGACGATGATGAAGACTGAACTGAAATCCTCTGTGGGTTCGGCAGCGATGACGAATGCACTGAAATCCTCTGTGGGTTCGGAAGTGATGAACACTACATTGTAATCCTCCGTGGGTTCGACAGCAATGAAGACCGTACTGAAATCCTTCGTGGGTTCGACGGCGATGACTACTGTTCTTGTATCCTACGTGGGTCTGGCAGTATTATTGTTCTTGTATCCTACGTGGGTCTGGGAGTACATTACCTCTGTTGTAGTATCCTACGTGGGTCCGACAGAGTAGCTGGCTTGTATCCTACATGGGTCCGACAGCTTAGCTGGTTTAGTATCCTACGTGGGTCCTAGATTAGATGAATCAGTGGCTACATCCGATCATCTCTATCACCTTACGAAGATGTATTCTTGTGTGAGCTGAGTCTTGAATTTCAATCATTATCTTCAATATGATTGACTTGCTTTCTTATGTGGATTGTTTTGTGCTTTCCTGTGTGGATTAGGTTGTACTATCCTGTGTGGACGTGATCAAACTTGGGCTCGGATGTTGGAGCCGAACTGGAATTGATGGCTTAGGTATATGTATGGGCATATACCTAGGTAGTGTTGGATGTTACTTCGTGATTGTATCTTTCCTTTTTGGATTATCCTTTGTGGATTTTGGGAGACTTTCGGGGGTCTCGGGGTCCCCACTGAGAAGCGTATACTCACCCCTGCACGGGCTATGCCCGCACTACATTGTGTTGGATGCAGACGACGGACATCGCTGATCGTGGTTGAGGCTTGTGGAGCAGGTCGGTACCTATAGGTGGAGCACTGGGTGGGATGTACACGGAGCGGACGGCTGGACCCGAGGAGCTGAGGAGGCTATCTGTACCCACCCTTTAGGTGGGACTCCCAGTGGATGGCTTGACGTTGCTTCTTTACTTTCAGTTGTTGTACTTTCTTTCCAGTTGTACTTTACTTTCAGTTTGGGTTTGTATTCTGGCCCATCTACTTTTCACACTTACTGTTGTACGTAGTTTTACTTAGTGTTTACTTCTTTTGGACTACTCTGTGGTGTTTGTTTACCTTATAAGGCAATGCCTTCCCCTTTATATCAGGATTTACACCTTTGGAACTAGTCGCCAGCCCCTGACCTATGGAAGGCGGGATTGGGGTAGTCACGACACGAGTCCCGAGGATGGGTCGTGACAAATTGGTATCAAAGGAATTCGGTTCTACCGCAGAACTCAGGACTCTGATCTTTCTTCTATGTGAAGCAATAGTGTTAAGGGTATTGAGTGTGGTTATCAGTATAGGGAGTCCAGTGTTGGTGCGGCAGCCGACGTATCTGTACACCAGGACCCTGACATCTGATTTCTGACTCAATGCATGAATACATTTATTGCATGCGTGATTCAAAGGTTTTCTTTGTGATTACTTTGTGTCAGCTCACCAGGTATACTTTTTTGACCGTGGCACACCTATTTCTTTTCAGGATGGCTCCACGACGTCATCCATCTAGGGTTCCGAGCATTGTGCAAGACGACAGCCCACCGAGCTACGAGGCCTCGGTGTAGGGCCCTCTTATAGCGGAGGCACCGGAGGTACCGCTACCCGCCGAGCCACCGATGCCACCAGCCCCTCCACGGAGAGTGCACGTCTCCTTAGTTCACTACATGAGTTCCAGTGTCAGAGGCCGATCAGGTTCCACGGGGAGACGGACCCTCAAGCATCCGAGGATTGGCTGGAGGCGGTTGTGCGAGTTTTCAGGTTAGTGGGGACACTAGCTGACCTCATGGTGATCTTTGCGGTGAGCCTCCTGCATGCGGAAGTAGGAAGATTGTGGAGTTTGATGCTCCAGGTGCCCAACGAGGCATCTCTCCTCTGGACGGACTTTGAGAGCCTCTCCTGCTCAGAGTTCGTCCCAGCCACCCTCTGTGTGGTGCGCATCCAGGAGCTACTACAGCTGCGGAAGGGCACCATGACGGTCGCCCAGTACTCGGTGAGATTTACCAATCTCTTGCGCTATTCAACGGACATGGTACGAGACCCATTCTTCCGGGCCCGAACCTTTGAGCAGGGACAGAGGCATGAGATCAGGGCATCGATGATCTCCCTCAGCATTCCGATACAGGTAGGAGTACTGGAGCGAGCCCTTCTCATAGAGATCTTTCTTGTTGAACCTTCACTAGCAGCGAGACCTACCAAAGGGCGGCATATAGCAGAGTCGTCTACAGCTGGCAGTCGACGGATGTCACATGGGTCTAGGTGGACCATACCATCAGGCGGACGACCTCTGGACACTAGCTCAAGGGAGCGGGGCACCCAATACAGAGCCAGCCTTCCGAGGAGCAGACAGTGCTACGCATGCGGCGGGCAGGGCCACATGGCTCGTGACTGCCCGACCCGCCTCGCAGAGGAGTAGAAGACAGTTGAGGGGCCACCCATGCAGAGGTAGAGGGTCGACCGTGGCGGTCTGCAGAGAGAAGGAGGACGAGGCAGAGGAGCTGGATGAGCAACGGGTGGTGGGCGACGCTTTGAGGCTTTACCATCACCACCACTAAGAGGTCCACCCCGACCACAGGGAGATGGTGGGAAAAGACAGGCTCAACTTCATGTAGTGGAGGCTGACGACCACAGTGCGCCATAGATGATTCAAGGTATTATCTATGTCTACTCCACCCTTGCTGCAGTTCTTATAGACACATGAGTGAGTCATTCTTTCATTGCCGCTGCCCTTGTTCGGAGTTCGGAGATTCCAACGGAGCCATTGACTCGATCCTTACGGCTAGAGAATCCTACGAGAGCAGACTCGACGATTACGCACTGGTGACGGCAGTGTGAGCTTACTCTAGGAGGCGAGAGCTTCGGTTGGGATCTCCTTGTAGCGGCGTCGAGGCTTTACGATGTCATCTTGGGCATGGATTGGTTATCTACAGTCCATGCAAAGATTGACTGTATTAGGCGCAAGGTGCGATGTGTTCACACTGATGGGAGCAGGTTCACCTTCACTGGAGAGAAGGGAGCCTTAGCAGCGCAGAATAGACACACGCAGAGGAGAGGATAGCCGACCACTCATCAGTTTGCTATCCTCATCCAAGGAGCAGTTGAAGTGCTGAGTCCGAGTTTTCCTATAGTGGTGGATCAGTATATAGATGTTTTTCATGACGACGTTCCAGGACTACCTCCACATAGAGAGGTAGACTTCTATGTTGACCTGTACATCGGGAAAACCCCGATATCCACTCCAGCATATCGGATGGCCCCCGGTGAGCTTCGAGGGCTATGGTTACAGTTGGAGGACTTGCAGGGCAAGGGATTCATCCGACCCAGTGTTTCACCCTGGGCTTCCCCGATTTTGTTCGCCAAGAAGGCGGACGGGAGCTCGTGACTGTGTGATGACTATCGTCACCTGAACCAGGTGACCGTGAGGAACAAGTATCTGCTACTAAGGATTGATGACCTCTTCGATCAGCTCATTGGAGAACGATGGTTCTCGAAGATAGACCTCAGGTCAGGCTATCATCAGCTCAGAGTTTGGGACGAGGACGTGCAGAAGACGGACTTCAAATGTCGGTATGACCACTATGAGTTTTTGGTTATTCCATTTGGCATAAACAATGCTCCATCAGTGTTCATGAGTCTCATGAATAGGATTTTTTAGGCATACCTCGATCGATTTGTCGTGGTCTTCATCGACGATATATTGATATACTCGACCACTGAGGAGGAGCACGCCTACCACTTGTGGGTTGTACTGGACACACTCCGAGAGCACCAGCTTTATGGTAAGCTCTCGAAGTGTTAGTTCTGGTTACGTGAGGTCTAATTCATGGGACACGTCATCTCTGAGGTGGGAGTTGCGGTGGAACCTGTGACGATCGAGGCAGTGTTAGCTTGAGAGCCACCCAGGAGCGTGACGGAGGTGCGGAGTTTCTTAGGTATAGCTGGATACTATCGGACATTTGTGCCAGACTTCTTCAGAGTTGCAGTACCACATTCAGCTTTGACAAAGAAGGGGAAACCCTTCGTGTGGTCAGATATATGTCATCAGAGCTTCGAGGAGCTGAGACAGAGGTTGACCAGTGCACCTATCTTGAGGCTACCAGATGGGGGGGTAGGGTACGTAGTCTACTACGAAGCATCAGGGACCGGGCTTGGATGTGTCCTGATACAGGATCAAGTAGTGATCGCCTATGGATCACAACATTTGAGGCAGTATGAGAAAAACTATGCTACCCATGACCTGGAGTTAGAAGCAGTGGTCTTCAATCTGAAGAAGTGGTGACACTATCTGATAGGAGAGCACTTTACAGTCTATTCGGACCACCAGAGTCTCAGGTACATCTTCTCCCAGAAGGACCTGAATCTGAGACAGCGGCGATGGCTCGAGTTCCTCCAGGACTATGAATTTGAGATAGTATATACTCCTAGAAAGGGGAACGTAGTAGCCGATGCTCTCCGCAAGAGGATGGGAATTCAGCTACTCGGGGAGGTGACAGAGCAGCTAGCCACTTTGAAGAAATCCTTCGGGTATAGAGATGGAGCAGCCTATATTCAATCACTCACAGTCACTCCTTCACTTCTATAGCGGGTCAGAGAGGCACAGCGTGGAGACATTGACTATGAGACACGTCATGCACAGATATCCTCATGATAGGCACCTGATTGATTATCTGTGGGAGGATATCACGTCGTCCTTTTCAGAGGATGTACCATGGTACCAGTTTCTTTACAGGAGGAGGTGCTGAGAGAGTTTGACACTTCCCCTTTAGCGGTACATCAAGGAGTGGCGATGATGTAATAGGATCACAGACGACGGCACTGGTGGCCGGGTATGAAGAAGGCTGTAGCAGAGTTTGTTTCTCGAGGCCTCACCTGCCAGCAGGTGAAGGTAGAGCATCAGGTACCAGCAGGCTTGGTACAACCCTTGGAGGTCCCGGAGTGGATGTGGGACAAAATATCTATGTATTTTGTAACTGGACTTCCACATACTTCTAGAGGTCACGACTCCATTTGGGTGATTCTCAACCGACTCACCAAGTCGGCCCACTTCTTACCCATCAGAGTGCAGGGATCAGTAGAGAGATTGGGACGTCTCTACGTTCAGGAGATTGTACGGCTTCATGGTGTGCCATCATCTATCGTCATCGATCGAGATGCTTGCTTTACTTCTCAGCTTTGGAAGGGGTTGTAGGAGTCATTAGGGATGCAGCTACGTCTGAGCACCGCCTTTCACCCTTAGACGGCTGGTCAGACGGAGAGAACCATTCAGACTCTTGAGGACATGCTCCGTGCATGTGTCCTCGACCGTGGTCGCAGCTGGGAGGACCACCTTCCCTTGGTGGAGTTTGCGTACAACAACAGCTACCACCCCCACCATTGGGATGGCACCATACGAGGAATTGTATGACCTACCTTGCAGACCACCTCTATGCTGGATAGACCCTGGGGAATCAGCACTTGTGGGACCGTAGATGGTCCAGGACACAACAGAGAAGGTCTCGGTCATCCAGGAGTGAATGAGGACAGCTCAGAGCCGGGAAAAGTCTTATGCTGACAGGATAAGGAGACCACTAGAGTTCGAGGATGGCAACCACATCTTCTTACAGGTCTCACCTCGACATGGATTAGGGATATTTGTTCGAGGCAACAAGTTGTCTCTGCGCTTCGTTGGACCTTTTTAGGTACTCAGCAGGATAGGCGAGGTGGATTATCGCCTGGCTCTACCAACTTAGTTGCACCGGGTGCATGACGTCTTCCATGTATCTCAGCTGAGGAGATACGTGCACGACCTGATGCATATCATCGACCATGGGAAGATGGACATTGACAATGGGGCGAATTTTGCGGAGGTCCTGGTGGAGATCGAGGATCGACAGGAGTGGGTCCTATGTGGGTGGTCGATTCCTTTAGTGCGCATCATATTGAAGCATGGGAACCTCTAGGAGAGCACTTGGGAGAGGGAGGCTCAGATGCATGCACAGTACCCACATTTGGTCCCCTAGTTTATGATGTATCTTTATGGGGACGTAAATCCCTGAGGTGGGAGAAATGTAAAGTCCTGTAAAATTCCAGGAAAATTTTTTCTTAATTTTCGTTGGGATTTTACAAGAATGCAGTTTCTGACGGCACCTGATTCTGAGGCTCGGTGTGCCCGTAATCAATTTCCAAAGTTTAGCTCGGGTACGTTCAGTGAACGAACGAGCGGGTTTTCCTAACTTTTGAAACGGTGCTCGAAATCCAAATCCGAGGGCACCAATGAAACCGTTGCGCCGGTAATTGCTTAGGAACACCTTTTCTGGAGTTGCGTTCGCTCGGGTGTGGTTATAAAAAAAGGGTTAACTAATGAATAAAATAAAAGTTGTGCCACAATTTTTATTTTAAGTTATAATTAGTTTAAACCTACTTATGGAAGTTGAGGTAGGACCCACTATATCATAACCCCTCTTGATAGAATATTAGTGAGGTGGGCCACACACGAGCCCCACCTATTCAACTTACTCAAACCCCCATTATTTTTTAACACACCCGCACCCCCTTATTAAATGCCAATTCAACTCTCACATTAATTGGACTGTTAAGACTCTTCAATTAATTCAAATGAATTCTTTTGAATTTCAAATGGAATGTTGGATTGTGTGTGTTAATTAAATAAGACAAAGTCTTCTTTCATTAGGGGTTTCTTCGTTGTGTTGAGAGGGAGAGTTCCCCAAAGAACTTCATCATCCTCCTTGATGAACTAAAAGAACGCACCGACACCGACGAAGAACGCTAATTCAACGGAGATTGCTGACGCGACGCCATGTAACGTGATGCCAACGATCCACTTCACTACGACGTCGTGCACCGCAACGACGACGATGCTTACGGAGATTCCTTCCATGACGCTGTCTTCCACGACGTCTTATTTCCATGATGAACCTCGTTCGACGACTTCATCGAGGTAGGGGTTATTTTTTCGTTCGTGTTTTCTATGCCATTCATCGACTTTTATATTGGGCTACATGTTATCGTAATAACAGGAAGAGGTCGGACCGCATGAACATGACCAACCCTCCTCCCCCTTTGATGTTTTACTTATTACGGCATGAGAAAAGGTAGAGCGGTGTAACAGCACCGCGCGGAAGCAATAGGAATGGGTGAAGATGCGCGGTGCCATCGCGCCGCGCCGTTGAGGCCGAATGAAGCTGCAGCATCGTCGCGCAACGCCGGAGAACCATGAAGAAGCCACGGCCGGAGCGGGGCCATGGCGGAGGGGTGCAGCACCATCGCGCCACGCCGGTCAGAAAAGGTCGTGGCCTATGGCCGTGGTGGTGCGGGGAGTGGCGGTCGGAACCGCCGGCCACCGGTGCAAGGAGGGCGGGACCCGTGGGGGGGGTCCCGCGGTGACACACCGGCCGGCTTGGCCGGACGGTATCCGAGAAAGCTGGGGTTCATAACCCTCAGCTGGAAAATGGTGGGACCCCCACGTGCGGGGCTGTTTCTCAATCAGGGGGGCAGCGCTCCCCCCCCCCTTCCGCGACAGCTCAGCCAAGCTGAGCTGTCTGGTCACGCGGGCCGCGCCAAGCCAAGCCAACCGGCCGCCCAGGCCGGGCCACGCCCACCGGGCCGGGCCGCGCCCTAATGGGCTGGACCCGTACCCGGTTCGGGTCGACCCGGTTTGGGCCGACCCAGGGGGTCTTAGGCCGGGTCGGTCTAGGCCCAAAACCCCCTATTTCTGGACAATTCTGTTCAAACACACGTATCTTGGGCTACCAACCTCCGATCGACGCACCATCAGTTGCGATGCGATCCTTGGATCGATTCATCCGTTTCGGTATATTATACTCAAGGATTCAGAAAACTTTGGGTACAGCTGGGTTGGTTCGAACACGAAACCAACCGGGCCCTCGGAGCGAAAATGTTTATAACTTGACCTCTAGACGTCTGATTGACGTGCCGTCGACTTTTTTGGATTCTTCTTAGTGAGATAGACCTTTTGGCTTACTCTGCTCTAGGTTTTGATGCAGTTGTAGTACGTTCGGGTTGGTTTTGACTTAAAAAGCAACCGGGCACCTGAAACTAAAGAGCCAATAACTCTCAGACCGGGCGCCCAATTGACGAGTCGTCTATCACGTTGAGTTCCCTTTGTCGAGACGAAACTTTGGGATAAATCAACTCCATACTACATGTCTTTTAATGTATCGACCCCTTGTCTCATGGATCAGACCCTCTCGGAAATGAGCATGTTGTGTGCGGGAACCCTAGAGCTGGCTGCGACTACGATGACGATGATGACTGCATTGAAATCCTCCATGGGTTTGGCAGCGACGATGACTGCACTAAAATCCTCCGTGGGTTCGGCAGAAATGAATACTACACTATAATCCTTCGTGGGTTCGGCATTAATGAATACCGTACTAAAATCCTCTGTGGGTTCGACAGCGATGACTACTGTTCTTGTATCCTACGTGGGTCTGGCAGTATTAATGTTCTTGTATCCTACGTGGGTCCGGAAGTACTTGACCTCTGTTGTAGTATCCTACATGGGTCCGACATAGTAGTTGGACTTGTATCCTACGTGGGTCCAACAACATAGATGGTTTAGTATCCTACGTGGGTCCCAGCTTAGATGAATCAGTGGCTACATCTGGTCATCTATATCACCTTACGAAGAAGTATACCTGTGTGAGCTAAGTCTTGAATTTCAATCATTATCTTCAATATTATTGACTTGTTTTCCTATGTGTATTGTGTTGTGCTTTCTTGTGTGGATTGGGTTGTACTATCCAGTGTGGACGTGATTGAACATGGGCTCGGATGTTGGAGCCGAACTGGAATTGATGACTTAGGTATATATATGGGAATATACCTAAGTAGTGTTGGATGCTACTTCGTGATTGTATCTTTCCTTTGTGGATTATCCATTGTGAATTCCGGGAGACCTTCGGGGGTCTCGGGGTCCCTACTGAGTAGCATATACTTACCCCTGCACGGGATATTCCCGCACTACATTGTGTTTGATGCAGATGACAGACAACGCTGCTCGTGGTTGAGGCTTGTGGAGAAGGTCGGTACCTGGAGGTGGACCACTAGGTGGGACGTACACGGAGCGGACAGCTGGACCCGAGGAGTTGGGGAGTCTATCTGTACCCACCCTTCAGGTGGGACTCCAAGTTGATGGCTCGATGTTGCTGGTTTACTTTCAGTTGTAGTAATTTCCTTCCAGTTGTACTTTACATTCAATTTGGGTTTGTATACTGGCCCATTTACTTTCCGCACTTACTATTGTACCCAGTTTTACTTAGTGTTTACGTATTCTAGCATACTCTGTGGTGATTGATTACTTTATAAGGCAATGACTTCCCCTTTTTATCTGGATTTACGCCTTTGGTTCTTGTCGCCAGGCCCTGGCCTATGGAAGGCGGGCTTGGGGTAGTCTCGACATGGGTCCCGAGGATGGGTCATGATAGTATCTTTAAACATAAGTATTATACTTATCGATTCATGGACTTTTGGTGATTTAATCAATGGATAAGTATCTTTAATAATGAGATTCATATATATTAATTTATGGAAATATTTACTTAGATTAAATTCGATAATAATTTATTTATTATTTTAAATTTTTTTTCAATTTATCCCACGTTATTATTTAGACTAAGAGAAAAATATATCAAATTTTCCATGGAAATCACATCTACTAAAATGAACATCTATCTAGTAGGATTACGTTTAAATCTATAACACAATTGGAAAATTGCATATCCTATAAACACAAACACTTAAATACTCTATGAACTGGCTGGAGGAAACCCAAAAACATCCTATATAAATATATTATCATTTTAGATCAGAATTTAATACATATCAAAACCATACACACCACATAACTGTAACAGTTTACAATCATTGGAGACTAGATACATAGTCATATTATTTCATGAAATATTTTCAACATCTCTTATAAAATTGTTTCCAAATAGTACACTTTATACACATATGATACTTAAAATCATTCTTCAAAACCATAATGAAGGAATCATAAGAAAGGGTGACATGATATACTTTGTAATGGTAAGAATAAGAGATATCAATCAATGAATATAAGTGAGTAAAAGATATGCATTATGGTTTGAGAAAAAGATCGTAACATTCAATAACCATTCCTATCTTATTAAAGATCATTAATAATTAATTAATATATAAATACATGTCCAAACCAAAGACTTAAATTTTATTTTTATAGAATCATCAATAGTCAATAAAGATCTATGAGGACATATTCACATAATCATAAAAATCCCTTCCTTAGTAAATGTTCACTCAAAATTCTATCATTGTGGACAATGTCCCGTAGTAGAAATGTTTACAAAATTATTTCCAATGTTCTCTGAGAGGAAACTTCCATATTGTTAACATATTTATATATTTTGATTTTTTTAACTCCACCATATCATAGTAGTTTCTCAACTCTATCATCATTTAACAATGCATTGGAGGAATTTAAAATTATCAGCCCACATGTCACATAATGAAAACTGTACATATGTATGATACAAGACCATAAAACATTCATCATGTCATCATATAAAAACCCATGGAAATTAAATCATTTTTATGAAAATTTTACCATTTCATCATTAAAAACCCCATGGAAAATAAATTATTTTGTTAAATGTTTCATCATAACTTAGTTTACATGTGGGAAAGAAATGGTTTTCAAGTAATCATACCTAAATCATCAACACTATTATCCATGGAAATAAATAAATTTTATGGTATCATATGATTATATCCCTAGATAATCATAATAATCCTTAAAAGATATTTTAATTCATGAAAAATACTTTTAAAAGAAATCCCAAACCTTTCATTGAAAACATGAGAGAAATATATTTAAATATTGATAAAATTTTAGATAAAATTTCTTAGAGGAGTGATCAAATTATTTTATTTGAAAATTTAAATAAAATATGTTAAAAGAAAATTAAAATAATAGAATAGTTATGATGGTTTTAAAATTCATTAATATCATATACGTTAAAAGAGAACAATTTTAACTCTAATGAAAAAAATGGCATATACAAAAAAATATTTTAAAAAATTACATTTATATTTTTATTAAATAAAATTAAAAGTAATGAAAATTAAAATGAATAAAAAATTAAGTATAGTTAAAAATTTCCCCAAAATAATTATTCACAATATGGCCATGGAAAAAAACCTTCTAGATTAAAAAGGATATAAGGTTGGTTTTTCTGTAAACAATTTCAGAATCAGAACAAGTAACAATAAGGGGAAAATAGTAATAATATATAAAAAATTTAGGAATAAAAAAAGAATAATAAAATATATGGGTTTTAATGGTTATGTTCTATAAAATTTCACTTCAAAAAATTAGTATACACATTCTCAAAAAGAAAAGTAGAATGAAACATAAACCCTTAGATCAAGTCTCATATTTTTTCCTTCATGTTCAAATATTCTATATAAAAATATATATTATATATATTATATAACTATTTTCATATATAAGTTACTATGGATTATTCATTTATAATTTATAATTATCCTTTTATTAGTATTTTATTCATTATAATTATTAGTCAGGTGAAAAATATTCTATTTTCCATGCATGTTTCAGTTCGATGGATCTAGTACATGCACCTTAGCTATAGTTTCATAATTTTGAGAAAAGTAATCTATAAATAAGTATAATATTTATCAATTATATAAAATTTTATATTAATTCAAATAAGTTGGTGATGAAAATGAACATCATCAATATGTTGATGTGGTAGTTCATACAAACACACGGGGGAAATTATTATTTCTCAACGAATATATAGGTAAACAGGGAGATAAAATATTGTAATTATAAAAGAATAATCATGTAAAATTATAATATATTAGAAATAAATTTATATTAATATACCTTTGTGAAATGTGGTGATAGAAATTGAATCATATATCTACGTGGAGGTGGTACTCTATATATACACATAAGCGATACTTTCATTTCCAATTTGGTGGAAAAGTGTTAGGAATTGGTTGATACAAAATAATAACAAAAATTAAATTTAATATACATATGTATTTATTTCAGAATACATACCCTATATATAGAGGTGGTATAATAATAATTAAAATTGAAAGTACTTGTTTAATGTTACATCTCTTCACTAAGAAAGTACGATTGGCTTACACCATAATCCTTCAAACTAAGGTATTTTGATCAAACCAAGAAATCATACATGTGAAGATATATGTTAGGAGAGATTTGTTTTATGAATATTATGATATATAAATCTCATGAATTATGAGAAATATTGGAGAGGTTGTGTGCTTTTGTAAATGAGGGGGAGAAAACACTTTGAATTTTTAAAAGGATTAAAGTGTCGTAAAGTATCATTCAATTAATGAGCTTCAAAAATAAAAAATATTATAATATAGGAAGTATATGGTCATAATTAAACAAAAAAATTAAATTAAATTAATTTTTCAGTGATATTTAGAAACATATATCTTAGGATATACCCACAGGTAAACCCTTTATACTTATAACTATGGTAACAAATGTTTACTATTTTAATTATTCAAGATGAACAAAAAATAAGTTCGAACTATTAAATTATATTAATTATGTTGAATGAAAATAATTAACCCATTTTGAAATATTCAATTTAAATAAGTGGATTGTAGAGATCCAAAGCTTGACGTACATAGACATTACATTAATTTTTCATAATACTTAATACATGACAAAAACAGACGCCCAAAGATCATATTATTTTAGTGTCTTTAGAAACTCAGAACATATTCTTCTAATCATGGTGAATGATCTTCAACATCTCTCATAAAGATCTCCCCCTTTTTTTCTTACCTAAAACCTTTCATTATATCCTGGGGAAATGAAAACATATAAAGGGTGAGCACCAATTCTCAGTAAGGGTAAGCATGGAGAAAATAAAACAAACCATATACATTTGAACATAAAAACATGAACATAAAGTTTAAACATCATGATCTTGAGTTGTGAAATAAATCTTGGAGTACGTAAGTCATAGACCATAGAGGGATATTATTCATGATAAAATAGCATGGGAATAAAACATGTAATTTTGGAAACCATTAAGTACATGATATGATTTCCATAGTAGCCAAGGCGTTGCTGCCAAGACCATCATAGTGGAAAAAGTCCCTTACTGAATCAAGTTCACTCCTCATTCCAGTCTTGTACCACTGAACTGGATTAAATTTCCATTTCAGCCATGTATATATCATGAGATATAAATCTTTACCCAATGCATTTAAGGTAGATATTGGTCTTACCCATCTCATAATGAATTCATTCTTTTGTGTGCCACAAAATAAACATACATCATTCATAATAACCAAACGAATAAAATGGGTTTCATAAACATCATTGCATCATAACATAATCCATATAAAAGAAATGGATATCATTTCATCGTAAGAAAATTAAAACCATGTAAATAATAGAGACATTATACTTGAAACATAAACATACTAAATAATGTCATATTATATGGAAAATAGTTCTGATAAAACACTTAAAATGAATTCTCGAGGAAAATGTCATTTCTTTTTCAAAATAATTTTCTTTTCACAAAATTCCATTCAATTTTAAAAGAAAATTATTTTATTGAAAACAATCATGAAATATTGTAGATGATGCTACATAAAAATTAGGCATTATGAAAACGTAAAAATATATTCATGCCATATAAGTTAAAAAACATTCTCCTCGTAATTTTTCAGGAAAATTCAAAAAGTTCCTCATATGGTAAACAAAAGAAAGATTTCGTCCATAACACAATGTGAAAGTCAAAGAGGGGTAAATATGACTTTAAACATACATGGAAGAATATTAAACACTTTATGAAAAACATTTTAATGGACATGGATAAAAAATATAACCCCATTAAATACTTACTTATAAGTAATCTCAGATAAAAATGAGATTTTCAAAATTATCACATACCTTATGTCCAATTTCTTCCGTATGTTTTCGAGACTCCTCTGCTTCAACACGCCTTCTCTTAACCTCTTATTAGGGCACTAAATTTGGTCATTGAAGAAGACCAGGAACTATATTAGGTTTCTATGGAAGTGGAGAAGTGAAATGGGCAGGGGTTGGCCAAGCTTGAAGGCTTAAATTTTTTTGAAGAGGAGAGGGAGGAGGGGCCCTTTTATAAAGGAGGATAGGGGCACCTTTGGAAACCACAAAAATATTAATTTAATATAAATTAAAAACCCACATAAAAACTTCCAAAATGACTCAAATTTTAAGATTAGATGAGATTGGGTTGTCATCTCATCAGCCAATAAAATTTAGACATGTTGGAAATTTATTTTAAACATTATCAACATGATTTATCCTTATTTAATATATTTAATTTTATTTGTGGTAATAATATTCTAAATTTTAAATTGTTATAAATAATTACATATGTGTTGTGAATTATCCATAATTGGGTACTTTATGACATTTTAGACCATATAAATTTCAATGTATAATTTTTTAAATATTTATGTAATTTTAAACAATTTAATAATATGTTATTTTTATAAATTAAAAATAGTGTATATTTTGACACTATTAATTTATTTTAAATTAAATAAAATCCACATAGAGGATATATTCGAAAAAAAATATTTAATAGACTTGTAACCTGACATATTCATATAGAAAATTTGTGGAGAACATTAATTAATTTATATAATATTTAATTTAATATTTTTAAAACCATTTTCTTGATATTTCTCTTAATGAACTAATTTCTACAACATTTTAATGTAATTATTTAATATACTTATTTATTGCATAAAATTAAAAATATAATACTATGATGAAGATAAATATAATATATTTCATGATAATAATTCTACTCAAATTTATCATCTTAAAATAACTACATATAAATTGTTATATTAAATAAATTATGAAAGTGACAACATTGAGATCATTTAAAATAAAATAATATAAATGTCCTAATCTATGTTATACAGCTCCAAATGGTCCCCAGGTAGACCCTTGGATGATTATGGTATAGATATACTCAACCAATAAGTTTTGGTCAAGTGTTTCTGTCTTTTGATGGATATTATTACTTTAATAAAAACTATATTATTTATTTTTCACTAAGTAAATAATTTGTGCATCATTAATATAAAATCTATTAAGGTAATTAAATATTTCTTAAAAATTACAAATAAATTACCATAAAAAAAATTATATTTAAAATTAGTATTTATAATCTAATTTATATTCTGTATAACCATATATTAAAAATACTTTACTTATTAAAGTTTGAGTGAGACATATTTCACTTTCATTAAAATATAATAAATTAAAGGTCTTAATAAAATCCAAGTGGGTTCCAATGGATTCTATTTCGACCCAAATATTACTTAGGACTAAATATAATCATAAAATTATATTAATACAAGTTTTAGGGTAATTTTATTATATTTACCCTTAATTACTCGATTTACCTTTAACTATGGTAAATAAAATTTACCGTAGTTACTATTAATAGTGCCCAAAAATAAAAAGTAGCCCATTAACATAATTTAGACCTACAGACTCCAAATATGGAATCCATTTTTCCAAATTCAAATCACAGAAGTTGCATAAATTAATTTAAAATTATTCCCGTGGTTAAGAAAATGAGGTTTAAAAGTTAAAACATTGCAAAAGATTGAAATGATTTTACAAATGAATTCAATGTAAAATCAATGCTAATGACATGCAGTATATTAAATGGTAAAAATATATTCTATTTATACTTTAAAACCATTCAATAGTATAATTTAACCATATAAATTATTACGATGAAAAAAGTTGTTTTTAATTAAAATATAGCATGTTTTTACTATTCATTAAAATATGAAAGTTATCAGAATAATATGGAAAATTTATCCAATGTAAATTTTTATATCCTAATTCCAAAGAAAAATTTTATTTTGTCAAATTGAACTTATAAATATGTCAAAAACTAGATATAATGTGGGTTCTCCATCAAAAGGCGGAAAAACTGTATTTTTTAAAAAATACTTATTTTACCAGAAATATTTATTTTGTACTCATAGAAATTTATATAATATATGTAAGACGAATTATAGTGTCATAAAATTAAAATTTTAGTTACTACTATTCATAACAACTGGTTCATAATATTAATATAACAATATAACATTGTTTAGTGAAACTTAGTATTATGTAAAACACACGCTATCAAGGAAGGTCGCTCTAGCGTGCAACACAAGCCAAGAATAGTGTTTGCATATACTACAAGCTATTATGGTGTTGTGTATAGTTCAAGCTAATATTGGTGTAGCATACAACACAAGACATCAAAGAAATTAAAAAGAATATTTCTCATAATATTTCACAGAGTTACATTCTACCCCCCTTAAAATGAATTTCACCCTCGAAATTTGTTGGGATTATAAATGGTTTACTCCTTGAAAGTTTCTTTCATAGAAAACCACATTGTAAAAAGGAATTCTAAAACTTAATTTTAAAAACTAAACTATAAAACATAATGGTTACCCAAATTAACTCATCACTTGGTTTCCACATAGGAGAAAATAGGTTAAAATATGGATATGGAAGAGAAATATAACTGTCAAGTTCTGATGAAGAGTGGTAGAGAACATGGCTATGAAAAATCCAACAATAACAAAGCCATAAATTTGTGATGATATAAGGTACCATATGATTCATCAGATATAAGGGCACTAGGACAACATTTTTGGTTTTCAAGATCATTTCCCTAATGTTGAAGAATTTTTGAATTAAAGTAAATACTTACTTTATTTTGGTACAATCTCATTGTTGTTTGTACCCTAAATAATTTCCACTTCATGTCTTAATGAAATGAACCGAAATTCATATTCCATGAAGTGTTAGCAGATCATGCGATATAATGATAGGTCATTCCATCTATCTCAAACATAAGGTCAGAAAAAGTTTTATACATTAGTCAATCGATGGAGAGATTAATCGTATATGGTTCCAAAAATGGACTTATACTTCATATATCATCTTGCTTAATAAAATAAAACTTGTTTCTACTAACCATGGACTTACTGTAGGCCAGAGTTAGGCGATAAAGGCATGTCGCATGTCGGTTGTGGGTTCAATTCTCGCAACCTTGTCTGACGCGACGAGTTGTCATCCGTCCTTCAGGTTGTCCTTTTTCTAAAAATACACTATTATAACATTACAGAAATAATATCGAAAATTGTTCTAGCCTTAAGGAATACTATCTGATGTCCAACATAATCCATTCCAATCATTAGACTTATCCAAAATACTTCAATCCAATCTCATAGTGTAATGTAAACGATTACTAGAAATTTCATCTATCGAGCATGTGAATACCATAATCTATCATACGATATATCTTGTTGGTCACATTCCAAACATGTGAATACCTTAATCATGTATTCTCTTGAAAGATTAATACACATTGAACCTTAGTGAAAACATGAATGCTGTTAAAAGTTAACTCTTTCCACATACCAAAATCCCAATATTTCTATATACTCAAACCATGATATCACTTTGTCCTTATATCAGTCATGAGCTCATTAATACTATCAAACATATTATTCTATCCTTATCTAATCCTTATGTGAATATCATATGCTTTCTAAATATTTCAAACACTTTTCATGGTTACCGGTACCATTCATTATATACTTTCAAATACTCAAGGAAAGACAACAGAGTAACAATCCTTAGATTTTTCTTTATTCCATCATACCATACATTATTCTTGAAAAACTTGCAATAATTCCACTACCTTCTCAAACCATTGACTGACCATCATCATTTTATTCCTCATCACTTCTTTCATCTCATATATTGTTTTTAGTGTCTTCATCATCATTAACATAAATACTACCCATGCGACCGTGCTGATTATCTTCCTGAGATTTTTTCCTTAGGGAATTGGTTTTCATAATACCCATAAATTCCACATTTAAAACATTTATCCACTATTGATATCTTACCATTATCCTTGTCCATTGAGTTAACTATACATTTTCATTTTCAATTACCAGCTTTGTGTCCTTCTTTTCCACACCTAAATCATCTTCCAGTTCCTTTGAAACATTCTCCTTGATGCCTCTTCCTATAAGACTTACATGAGGGAAATTGAACTTTCTTTCCTCTATAATCATCATGAAACTACATCTTTCTTTTATTAGTTGAGTCAGTAATCTTACTGATGTTGATATTATTGATAATATTATGAGATTGTTGATTAGGAATAATAACGATATTTATCCTTCCAAATACCGTTTCATTTGGTAGCTCGTGATGAATGTCATTCCATTTTCTATCATATTCTCCATTAACATGAATCTTCCTGTTTCCAGCCATTCTCTAAAACCCAAAAAGAATAGTGTGAGAGGCAAAAATAATTCTAGGAAAACAACATAATAAAGGTGGTGTACCTTAAATATCTAAGATCTTAGGTTTAATTATATGATCGTTACAGTAATTCTAGGACTATAACCAATAATTATACATAACCTTAGGGACATCCCTAGACATACCTTAAAAATATCTCTAGGGATCTAATGTTTTCACATCCTAGTTTCCAAAGGTTAACTAATCCTTCGCTCAGATACCAACTGTAGAGACCCAAAGCTTTACGTACATAGACATTACATTACTTTTTTGGAATACTTAATACATGACAAAAACAGATTCCCAAAGACCATATTAGTTTAGTGACATTGGAATCTCATAACATAATCATCTAATCATGGTGAAAGATCTTCATCATCTACCATAAATATCTCCCCCTTTGGTTTTCTTACCTAAAACCTTTCACTGTATACTTTGGAAAAGAAAACATATAAAGGGTGAGAAATAATGCTCAGTAAGGGTAATCATGGAAAAAATAAAACAAACCATATACATTTGAACATAAAAACTTGAACATAAAGTTTTAAAATCATGATCATGAGTTGTGAAATAAATATTGGAGTACGTAAGGCATAGATCATAAAGGGACATTAGTCATGATAAAATTGGATGGGAATAAAACATGTAATTATGGAAATAATTAAGCACATGATATGATTTACATAGTAGCCCAATCATTTATGCCAAGACGATCATAGTGGAAAATGTCCATTACTAAATCGAGTTCACTCCACATTCCAGTCCTGTATCACTGAACTAGATTAACTTATCGTTTTAGCCATGTCTATCTCATGAGATATAAATATTTACCCAATTCATTTGAGAGATATATAGGTCCCACGTATCTCATAATGAATTCATTCTTTTGTGTGCCACAAAATAAACATAAATCATTCATAATAACCCAACGAATGAAATGGGTTTCATAAACATCATCCCATCATAACATAATACATATAAAATAAATGGATATCATTTCATCATAACAGAAATCAAACCATATAAATAATAGATAAATTATACTTGAAACATAAACATACTAAATAATGTCATCTTAGATGGAAAATAGTTTTGATAAAATACTTGAAATGAATTCTTGAGGAAAATATCCTTTCTTCTTAAAAATAATTTCCTTTTCACAAAATTACATTCAATTTTAAAATAAATGGATTTTATTGAAAACAATAATGAAATCTTGTAGAGTAAGCTTCATGAAAATTAGGCGTTATAAAACCATAAAAATATGTCCATGCTGTATATGATAAAAAAACATTCTCCTCATACTTTTTATGGAAAAGTCAAAAATTTCCTCGTATGGTAAACAAAAGAAAGATTCCTTCTAGAACACAATGTAAAAGTTAAAGAGGGGTAAACATGACTTTAAACATACATGGAAGAAAATTCAACACTTTATGAAAAACATTTTTATGGACATTGATGAAAAATATAACCCCATTAAATACTTAGATATTTGTAATCATGGATAAAAATGAGATTTGAAAAATTATGCCTTACCTTATGTCCAATTTCTTCCGTATGTTTTTGAGACTCCTCTTCTTAGACGTGCCCTCTCTTAACCTCTTCTTAGGGATCTAAAGATGGTGTTTGAAGAAGACTAGAACCTATAGTAGGTTTTTATAGAAGTGTAGAAGTGAAATGGGTAGGGTTTTCCCGAGCTTGAAGGCTCAAATTCTTTTGTGAAGAGGAGAGGGAGGAGGTGCCCTTTTATAAGGGAGGAGAGGGGCACCATTGGAAACCTAAAAAATATTAATTTAATATAAATACAAACCCCACATAAAAACATCTAAAATGACTCAAATCAAAATCTTAGATGAGATAGGGTTGTAATATCATCAACCAATAATATTTAGACATGTGGGAAATTTATTTTAAACCTTATCAACATGATTTATTCTTATTTAATCTATTTAATTTTATTTGTGGTAATAATATTCCAAATTTTAAATTGCAATAAATAATTACTTATGTGTTGTGAATTATCCATAATTGGGTACTTTATAACATTTTAGACCATATAAATTTCAATTTATAATTTTTAAATATTTTTGTGATTTTTAAACAATTTAATAATGTGTTATTTTTATAATATAACAATAGTGTTAATTTTGACACTATTCATTTATTTGAATTTAAATAAAATCCACACAGAGGATATATTCGAAAAAAATATTTAATAGAATCCTAAAATGAAAAATAAATCTATAAAATCTGTAGAGAACATTAATTAGTTACATAATATTTATTTTAATAATTTTAAAACCATATGTTTTATATTTCTCTTAATGAAATAATTTCTACAACATTTTTGTATAATTATTTAATAAACTTATTTGTTGCATAAATTATAAATAAAATAATATTATGAAGATAAATATAATATATTTCATAATAATACTTTTACTCAAATTTCTCAACTTAAAATAACAACATATAAATTTTTATATTTATTAAATTATGAAAGTGACAACTTTGACATCATTTAAAATAAAATAATATAAATGTCCTAATCTCTTTTATACGTCTCCAAATGGTCCCAAAGTCAACCCTTGGATGATTATGCTATAGATATACTTTACCAATAAGTGTTGTTCAACTGTTTGGGTATTTTGATGGGTATTATTATTTTAATAAAAACCATATTATTGATTTTTCCCTAAGTAAATAATTTCTGCATCATTAATGTAAAATCTATTAAGTTAATTAAATATTTCTTAAAAATTACAAATAAATTACCATTATAAAAAAATGTTATATTTCAAATGAGTATTTATAATAGAATTTTTATTCTGTACTACAATATATTAAAAATACTTTACTTATTAATGTTTGAGTGAGACATATTTCACTTTCATTAAAATAAAATAAATTAAAGGTCTTAATCTCATCCAAGTGGCTTCCAATGGATTCCATTTAGACCCAAATATGACTTAGGACGAAATATAATCATCCAATTATATTAATACAATTTTTAGGGAAATTTTATTATATTTACCCTTAATTACCCGATTTACCATTAACTAAGGTAAATAAAATTTACCGTAGTTACTATTCATAGTGCCCAAAAATAAAAAAGTATCCTATTAACATAATTTGGACCTAATGATTCCAAATATGGAATCCTTTTTTCCAAATTTAAATCACAAAAGTTTCCGAAATTAATTTAAAATTAATCCCATTTTTAAGAAAAAGAGTTTTAAAAGTTAAAACATTGCAAAAGATTGAAATGATTTTAACTATGAATTCAATGTAAAATAATTGATAATGACATAAATTATATTAAATGGTAAAAATATATTCTATTTATACTTTATAACCATTGAATATTATAATTTAACCATATAAATTATTACGATTAAAAAAGCTGTTTTTAATTAAAATATAGCATGTTTTAACTATTCATTAAAATATGGATGTAATGAGAATAATATGAAAATTTTATCCATAGTAAATTTTTATATCCGGATTCCAAATAAGAATATTATTTTATCAAATTTAACTAATCAACATGTAAAAAACTATATTTAATGTTTGTGCACCATCAAAAGAAGTTAAAACTGTATTTTTTGAAAAATACTTATTTAACATGAAAATTTTATTTTGTTCTCATACCAATTTCTATAATACGTGTAAGGTGAATTATAATGTCATAAAATTCAAAATTTAATTACTACTATTCATAACACCTAGTTCATAATATTATTATAACAATATATAGTTGTTTAGTGAAACCCAGTATTCCATACAACACACGTTATCGAGGAATGTCACTCTTGTGTGTAACAACAACCAAGAATAGTGTTTGCGTATACTAAAATCTAGTATGGTGTTGCATATAGTGCAAGATAATATGGGTTTAGCATACAACAAAAGACATCAAAGAAATTAAAAAGAATCTTTCTCATAAAATTTTGGGGTGTTACATGGATGAAATTAATTTTTAAATAAGTGTGAAAAATTAAATGAAAAACATTATTAGAAATATAAATTATAATAAAAAATGGGGTTCATTATTATTCCATTCCTAGTGAAAATTGTTAGATGTATGTTAAAACATTTTAGTGAATATATAATATATAATTTTATAAAAATAATTCATATATAAAGATAAATTAAATTTATTAACAGAATAACACATTATGTACATTAAAATTATTTTACAAAGAAAACATACATATTTACCTCTAAATGTTTTTATTTTCATTTATAAAAAATTGATAACAAATGAGTTACTTTTATTCGTTTAATTTTTTAATTATTTAGTTAGTAAAATTAATACCCACCAATCCAATAGCCAGATGATAACTATCACATTATGTAATAATAATTTAATAATATATCCCCATTTTTTAACCCATGATGTTGTGTGTAATGAAAAAATTATATGAATTAAATTTATTTACAAAGAAATATATCAAAAAATATCAGGGTGTCATATTTCTTCCCCCTTCTAAGAGTTTGTTCCAGAAATGTATTTCATACTAATATAATCAATTGAGGATACTTCTCTCTCATCATATCATCAAGATCCCATGTATATTCCTTTAATTTATCGTGACACTACAAAATGTTTACCTGGTGGGCGATATTTTTCATATTGCTTTATCTATTCAATATATATTCTCTATTGGATTTTCCTCAAAAGAGAGATCACGCTCCATTGGTATGATCTCTAAGGTTAGTACATGTGAAGGATTAGTTATGTACTTTTTCAGGAGAGATACATGGAAAAAATGATGAACTTGAGAGAGATTTGGTGGAAGTCCCAAGAGATAATAAAATTTCCCTATATGACCATGAATATATAATAAAACAATTTATCTATGTATTACCTTTTAATTTTTTTCAATTATAAAAATATTCTCCCAAGGATATATATGTAGGAATATTTTCTCACTATCTTTGAATTTCATATCTCATTGATGATTTTCAGCAAAACTCTTCTATCAACTCTAAGTTGCCTTGATTTTCTGATGAATAGATATAACTTCTTTGTAATTTCCTCATCTTAGTAAGGACCCAATAATTTTATTCCTATAAATTAATTCTAGAATTTTGGGGTTCTACAATTCTTTCCATAAAGAGATTTATAAGGATCCATATTAATTCTTGATTGAATGCTAAATTTAACAGAGATTTATAAAATATGAAGGTGTTGATCCCGCCAACCTTTGAAATAAAGATAGCATGATATAATAATATCTTATAGGGTCTGAATATTCCTCTCAGACATGCCATCTATATGAGGATGATATGTAGTACTAAATTTTTTTCTTATATTAAATATTATTTTGATAATTCTCTAAAACTATGAGGTAAACCTCACATTATAATCAAATAAAATAAAATGTGGTACACCATATAATCTTACCAATTCATTGATATATATACTAGAAATTTGATCAATAGATAAATCATTGTCCATGGTAATAATTTTTATAGATTTTTTAAGGAAATCAACTACGACCCAAATAGAATTATGTGTAATTACCCATGTACTTATAAAATATTTTTTTCATTATGGAATTAGATAGTTATGTTCATTACAAATGTGTAATGAAAGTAGTGGTAATTCTAGAAATTAATGTATTTATACAGATGGAATAATAACATGACCTTAGGAATAGAAACATTACCATTAGGAATTCTAATCTAGACAATAGAATAGTAACCTCACTTATGAAGTTAAAAATAAAATTTTTGTATCTTATAAATGAAAATATGATATAATCATATCATATAATATATAAATAAATATTTCAAAAATAATGAATTAAGTATTTGTATTTTTGGGACACATAAATTTATATTTATAAGTTTATAATTAATATAATGATTTAAAGGAATATTTATTTTCATAAAATTATTCATAAATTAATATATTATTTTTATATGATTATAACATAAATTTATGAAATCTTAATTAATTTTTCAAAGTGTTATAAAATCAGTAATAGTTTTAGAATATGTATTTTTAAAATAAATTATGATTTTAATACAAAATTATATTTCTCATTTTTAGAAAATTATTATTATAAAATAAATTTCGTATTTTAATTATACACATCAAAAAAAGTTTGGGGCTACTTTTTTAAAAAAATTCTAAAATAGTTGGATTTTTTGTGAATTGTAAAATACATTATTTTAAGGTATTTAACAAACACATGATTTATTGAGTCATAGATGATATATGGAAGCTTTAATACATTAATATAAAAATCTACATCATATTTTTAACATATTTAGTGATAATGCTAAATCTATTTATAGTCTTGGTCCAACAAAATAAACCATTGAATACAATATCGAGAAAACACCCATCTCGTCCACTATAAATATCACCTCTCACCACATCTAATGCTCACACCTCAAAGCATTGTAGATTTTTTAATTTATACCAAATTCCCTTCCCAAGACACTTTATCATGTACATGTCCATCTGGTCTATCCAAAACCAAAATACCTAGGGCCTTAAGGAGGTTCTCAATGAGAGGAATTTGAGAAGTAAAACCTCATTTCTTATTTTTATATTTTCCTTTTAATTTATTTCATTTTATTATTATTTCTTTACCTATACTTATCCAAAGGGAATGAAAATACATTGTTTTATATTCATGGTAATTTAATCATTTTCATGGAGCAATTCATTATCAAACCCCTTCTCCTCTCTCTTTTAATCAAAAAATGAAAACATCATCCAAGATGTGTCGATTTACTACCATCATGGGTGTTAGACATTCATTTTCCCTTAAATAATTAAATTTTGATCATAAGAAAATTATTTTGGTTAAATAATGTTTTATTATACATGTTATGAGTTATATAATGTTTTGGATCCATTATGTAAACATTACACGAAATAAAATCACATAATTTTTTGATGGTTATAAAAACCGCAAAAATGAACTAAAATATTTTCATTGATGTTTTATCTAATGATTCATGATCATATCAGAAAATAAATTATTTTTTTAGTCTTTTTAATATATTTTAACATATTAATATAATTTATTTCCACTTCTGGAGTTTTTTTTTTCAATTGATAAGAAAATTCAGTATGAACAGATCATGGAAACCAAGAAAAGAACTCACCTAAAATGATGAAATTAAAAAATATTATTAATTAATGGGCAGAGAGATGTTATAATAAACTCATAAATAATTGTAATAATTAATATTGATATTTAATATATTAAAAGCATTTTTAAACCATTATACATGTGGTTTGAACACATTTTATGTAATATGGACCCGAGGTAAGGGACATTCATTTTAAAATAATTTTAAATGTCATTTTTATGAAATTAAACAGATTTTTTTATTTTATATTAAAAAATTAGAAAATTTTCTATTTTTTGTGACTATTTAATGTTTTTATGTTTTATTTAAAGGATTACATATCTATTTTCAATGAAAAAGTATTCCTTTGTATATGAACAATATTATTTTAATAAGTAGTTTCTCTCATGGAATGATTTTTATGATTCATGTATTCTTGTTTTATGATTATGTTCTGGTTCTTGGGAATCATTTATGATGATGTTTCGTACCTATATCACCCTTCAATGTAATGGGTATGTTTGTGTTTGATTTTAAGTGAAATGGTTACTCCTCGTGTAACTACGATGGTTACCCAATAAGGTATCCATGAGGGTAACATTGTAACGTAGTCGTGAGGGTTACATATTATATAGTAGCTGAGGGGGTCACAATATTATGTAAGTAACGCACTAAGTTACCAATAAGTTTTTGTTTTATTTTTTTATGTTTTATAGAAGTATTTTTTTCACAAAGTAACGATATGATAGATTATATGTGAGAAGCAATTGTTTTGTGAAAATGATTTCATATGTTTATAGGTATACATGTAGTAAAATTTTCTTCCATTATTCTTTGTTCCTTACTGAGCTTTGTGTGATCATCCCATGTTTTAAAATGCTTATCATAGGGTTTAAGGATGTGTAAAAGAAAATAAGAGTAAGTGTTGAATGTTTTGAAACGTTCATATTATATTAAATACTTTTTTATTATTTAAAATGGATATTATTTTATTAGTATCCAATTTTTATGTTTATGGGTTTCTATGTATGACCTAATTATCTAAATATCTGAACTGAAAATATATTTGGGGCACTTATACATGTATTCTAGTTGAATTAACTAGATTATGTAATGTTTAAGGTTAGGTCCTTATAGTTGGTATCAGAGCATGGTTTATATAACTTTATGGATTAAGAGTATGTTAATCGAATACCATAAATTATTTTTAAACTATGTATAATATTAAATGATATAGAATCTGATGATTACTATGTTAATTTTTATAATATATTTCTCTTCAGAATGTTTTTCCACATAAGAAATAGGGAAGATGAATTAGTATGGCATTGAGAGGATGATATATTTTCGAATCCAAAATATGGAATGGTGGGAATTGGAAACGAGGAATTTATGATAGTGATGGATCTATTGAAATATGTTATAAATGGAACTGTCATTCATCAAAGAGAATAACTAAAGCAACCACAAAGGAACATGATTATAGTAGAATATTTTATGAGGCAACACCTACCTACATTTTGTGGATCTTCTAACCTAGTGGTGGTTGAATGGTGGATTAAATACCTTGAAAAAATATTTTATGTCATGGTGTGTTCATATAATCAAATGGTTAGTATTGATATTTATTTTTGTAAAGTAAAAGTAGACCAACGGTGTTAAATGGTCTAGAATAACATAGATAGCAAGGATATTTATGTCATGGAATGAGTTGAATTTAAAACGCTTTTAGTAGAAAAATATTTTCCTATGGTGGTTCTATATATATTGGAATTGAAAATCCTTGAATTGAAACAAAAGGATGAAGATATAGTGGGTGTGTTTGACGAAAAATTCAACCCATTGTCATGTTATGATCCAAATATTATTTAGGATATTGATAAATAAATCAATTGTTTTAACTCAGTATTAAATCCAAGATACTGAAGGACTGTGTACACCAGTGAATTCAAAAGTTATGAAAAAAAATTCTATGTGATTTGAGGATATAAATTTAGTTTCTATATGATCACGTGTACTTTGAAAACAAGCAGTAGAAGTGGACTAGATGGAATTAAATGGGTAACAATCAATCAAATAAGTATAAAGGTAAGAAAATCTAGTTTTCAGTTTGGGGGAAGTGTGGTAAAAATAATACTAGGGAATACCTTAACAAATATGGGAAGTGTTTATAATGTGGAATGTTTAGAAATATGGCCCATGGTTATAGTGAAAAAGATCTTATTGATGGTGTTTTTAATTCTGATAAGAAAACTATAAATTGTATTAAATGTGGTGAGATGGGTAATTTTTCAAATACCTACCCAAAGAAATTTATGAGTGATGAGATGCATTTATATTATAAAAAGAAGGGGTAGTGAAATAATTTATGAGTAATTTTACATATGTTGGGCCATCTAATAAAGTGGTATTAGGTAATTTTTAACTCAGATATTTCTAATGTCTTCTTTGATATGACGTCTTCACATTCCTTTATTTCTAAGAAATTTTATGGTAAAGTATAAATTTCTCCTCATTTAGTTAAATCAAAATATATGGTAAAAACACCAAGGGGAAATATTTAGGGAAACTATCATCATAAGAATATTCTATTTTTTTCAATTGAATGAAATTACCTTAAAACCTTATTGTTCTTCCCTTAGTAGATTTTGATGTTATTATGGGTATCGAATGGATTTCTTTTTAACATTCTTTGATCGATTGTATAGTAAAAAAAGATACTAGAAAGAGTATCATTTTGTATTCAATAATGAACCCATACCATTAATAATATATCAGGAAGCTGAGAAACTCCAAATAGATAAAAATTAATGTTATCTTGCACATAGTTATAAAAAAAGGGAACTATGAAGATTAATTTTGGGCCAATGGTAAATAAATACCTTGTTGTTTTTCTGATTATTTTCCATGTGTTATACCTAATCTATAAGTTGAATTTACTATTTACTTAATCCCTAATGGTACACCAATTTCAAAACCTTATTATCGAATGGATCAAGTGGAACTTCTAGAATTCAAAAAGTAGTTGTAGGAGTTTATTGATAAAAGTTTCATTTGATCTAGAATATCACTATGGGGTGCTTTTATTTTTTCATTAAAAAGATAGATTGTTCTATGATAATTTTCATTGATTATTGATCTTGAATAACATTAATGTTATGAAAATTATATGTTTCCATAAATCGGTGAATTGGATGATAATCACCATGATGCTCAGTGTTTTTACAATATTTAATTGATATTTAAGTTCCATTAGCTGAATTTGAAGGAATATGGCATTCAAAAAATAGTGTTTCAAACTAGATATGAAAATTATGAGTTTGTTGTTATTACCTTTGGTTTGAAAAATTCTCCTACTATATTTATGGATCATTGCAATAGAATCTTCCATGAATATTTGGATAGGTTTGTTTTTTATTGATGATATTATGGTTTTTTGCAGAAGTTATTAATATGATGAAACTCATTTATGTATTTTTTTACAAACTCACAACGAAAATAATTTATACCAAAAATTTAACAAATGTGATTTTTTTTATTCAACAGATTTTTTTTCTTAGACACAATGTAAATAAGGATGGAAAAATGATTGATCCTGCTAAAACAAAAGTGGTTTCTGAATGATCATGGACTAAAAATGTTACTGAGATTCATATTTTTCTTGGATTAGCAGGATATTACTGATGGTTTGTTAAAAACATTGCACGGTTATCTATCCCACTTACTAAGTTAAAATCAAAATGTATTAAATTTATTTATAAAGAATACATTGATGTTATTTTTCAAAAAATAAATAGAATATTGGTAAATTCTCCAAATTTTCCCCGCCTTCCATAAATGGTGATTTTGTCATATATAATGATGCTTCATTGGACGAACTTGGTTCTGCTATGTTATAGAATAACTAGTTAATTGTTTATAATTTATGGAAATAAAAATATCATGAGATAAATTTTCCCAAACAAGATTTATAATTTGAAGCTATAGTTTTTTACATTATAAATTAGGATACGTCATTTATATAGGTACAAATAATGAATATATACTGACCATAAATGTTTGAAGTATATCATCTCATATATAGAATAAAACAAGAGGGATAGAAGAAGGGTTCAATTGATAAAGGATTATGATTGCATGATCAATTTCCATCTATGAAAAGAGTAAAATGTGGAAGATTCCTTGAGTCTAAAACTCCCTGCTTTTTTAACCCTCCTATTTTTGAAACATGACCTCTTGATTAACGATTTGATGAATTTTTCCTTAGAAATTTTTGGCTTATTTTTTTATTTTTTCTAGTGTTAGTAAATTATTCTATCTCAGATAAAATTATTTAATCATATAAATAATACCATGAGTTATAGGAAAAGGTAGAATTTATTAATAAATTTAACTTTCCTAAATAGATTCGAGATGAAGATTGTGTCTTGAGGTTTGCAAAGAAATTATTTGTGCCCTAGGATTCCCAATTGGAGAAATAATTGTTAAGTCGAGCTCATATTTCCCCTTTTTTTAGTTTATCTTTGAATCACTAAGATATATATAGACCTTCAAGAGTTCTAATGGTGTGATGAAACGAAAAGTGATATTGCTAATTTTACCGTGAAATGTTTGACATGATTACTGGTTAACGTAGGGAAACAACTACGAAAGGGGATGCTTTAGAATTTTATAGTTCTAGAGGGGAAATGTGAAAAATCCTTTAATAGACTTCATTGTGGGACTACCAAAGACTTCTTGAGGTAATAATGTGATTTAGGTTATTGTTCATTGACTAACTAAATTTTCACAATTTTTTCCTTTCCAAGATACACTGTCATTAGATCATCTTTCTAAAATTTATGTAAAAGGTAATGTTAGGTTACATTAAGTTACTCTATCCATTATATCTGAATATTATCCCAGGTTCATTTATATCTACATGAATGGCCTTCAAAAGTTATTGGGAACAAAATTAAATTTCAGCATAAAATTTCAGCTTCTACCAGATTGATGATTAGAATTAATAATTAAGACATTGGTTGATATTATATGTTCTTGTTCAATGGATTACTAAGGAAGTTTAGATTAATATATTTCTTTAGTTTAGTTATCTTATAAAAATAGTTTTCATTATAGTTTTCAGATGGTGCCTTTTGATGAATTATATGGAAAGAATGTTAAAAGTCCATAATTTTGAGATGAAATTAGAAAAAGGATGTTTATGGGACTATAATTAGTAGAGGAGGTGGCTAAAAAGTGGAGATAATATAGAAACACATGAGGATATCTCAAGGTAAGAAAAAATATGAGAAGATATAAGGATTAAATAACATTATTTCAAGGTAGTTGATCATATCTTTTTAAATATCTCCTTGGAAAAGTGTTATGTGATTTTGTAAGAAAGGAATGATAAGTTCATGGTTCATTTGACCATTTTATGTTTTGGAGAATGATGGACCAGTTCCCAACCAAGTAACTTTTCATCCGAGTTTATCTTAGGCAGACAATGTTTACAATGTCTTGGATTTTTTGAGTATTATTTTTAAATATTATATGGAACTGACTAATGACCAATATTTGCAACGACGTGCGATTATGAGGCGTGGAGTGACTTGAATAAATGTTTAAAATATATTAAAATTTTAAATATAATGTGTGATAAGTTTTCCTAAAAATGTGGATTAACTTTTAAATGTGTTCCCAGATTAGAAATCGAAGGGAACCATTGCATTCAGAGCAGCAACAATACCTTATATTAAGCCTAACATCAATAAGCACGATTCAGTTATAGAAGTTAATTTTAGATCATTTTAAAGGAATTAAAATAAATTAATATTTTTTTATTTTAAATGTTTTAATGATGAAACTATGTGTTTTTATGATTTTAAATGAGAAGGATCCAAGGGTTTGGGTCATAACCCTGGAAATCTCCTTGGAATCCCCACGAGCTTAGGAGAGGAGCCACCCTAGGATAATTGTCAATGAACAATGACATATGAAAATGAATGGATCATTTCACAAAAAGATCATACCTCATCGACGATGGAAGAAAGATCACCCTTCATTGATGATCTATCCAAGACATGATGAGGGGGTTTTATGTCAATTTCTTCATTTTCCCCATTTATTAGTTTAATGATGAATGTGGATCAAACCACGAGAACGTTGTCCCATAGTTTAGTCATCCATGTGGTAGGGTTTCAATTTCAGGAAAATTGGGGATGATTATGTTTATGTTTATGATTATCCTTATTTGTTTTCTTGATCCTTGTAATGGGATAGGATCAAGGCTGTAGTGAACAACGGTTGAGTGCCATTCCTCGGTTTTCTCTGATGTGTTTTATCTAATTTGTTCTTCACCTTCTTCATAGAATAACGAATGTATGATCATTTTGTGCCCATTTCATGGTGTAAAGATCCCAAATTTTAGATCTGGAAACATCATGACCTAGTGAACATGCGACAACGATGGTGGTATATGAATTGACACTACACAGGAGAAATCATTCTTTAACTATTCTTCATGTGGATGATTGAAACATGTTTTTGGGACTAATTGAACACCTTAAAACTACTGATTTAATTTTACCATGGTGAAACATCCTTGTATCTTTATTTTTGTTGAAAATAGATAACAGGATCAATAATTAAAGGATCAACCAATGCATCAGATGAAGAACCATCGATTCTGGAAAATTGTGAGGAACATGATGTGTATCTCGATGAATGTGACATGTGGGGATGGCTTACATGGATCTAGCATTTAGGGAAATAGAAATGTTGGTCATGACATTTGAAAACTGTCAAACTGTTTGTGTGGCCTTCCCCAAAAATTATCCTATGTCTCAGATGATACACAAACATTGGGTGGAGTACAAGGCATATACTACACCGCACGGCTAGACTACACCTATTACACATGTTACCCAATGTATCGGTACATGGGTTGGAAGACATAGGTTAAAGCTATGTAAAGGATAATTTATAGTTCACATGGGGAGACCCTCAGCATATAGGGCATGACCTGTTACTCCTCTACACACTATGTATATCTTTTTCTATAGGACATGCTCTTTTCGACATGGGTCATTATACATGGGCACTACTCGGGGTTAGAGGACACGATGTGTGACACCTCAACATGCCATGTACTTTCTTGTACATGGATTGATCTCCTTTTTCACCATACCTTGGACATGTTTTGTTAGGATTAGTTCCCACTTTTCTTTTTTTTCTAAAGTTATGCTATCTTTTCCATCAACAAGTGTATAATCTCTTCAGGAAGACTTTCTGGATAGAGATAGAGTCCCTCTGAGAGGCTTGAAGTGAGATCCTTTATCTATTCCTAACCCTAGGTAGAGTCAGTTATCAGTCTAACCAATACTATATAACATTGATACTCCACTTAGCAGGTGAATCTGGATGAGTGTTGGTATACGCCAAGGCCCTAACAGTGATCCTCATACATGTATCATGATCTTCTCCAACTTAAGAGTGTGTTCTCCCAGAATGAGTGTATCTTTTATCTATTTAGATATATCAAGGCATTTATTTCTCTTAGGACACTTACCAATAAATAGTACTTATCAGACATATTCCATTAGAGCTATCATACTTCTGGATTTAGTTCTCCAAGACAAGTGCTTCAAGGAATCTTCAAACTGAATCTCTTACATGGTTATGAGGGTCATTATGAGCTACCTCTAAACTATGGGCATGGGATTCGAGTATATATGGATACCTTTCTCTATTTATATGTTCTATAGACATATAATATGTATAGAAGACTATATCTTTACTTTGTATATTTTTTTTGGTTTTTGAGGGCTTCTACTAAGTATTGTTATACTCCCCCCTACACTGGCCTTTACCGCATGTGTCGTGTGTTGTACAAAAGAGAAACCTTTTGATAGATTCTAGGGAGGAACAAAATGAGAAAGAGTTTGGTGAGTTCCCTATAGGACTAGGAATTCAAATTTCCTTGAGCAATAGTCCCAATACCTATACGTTTTATAGATTAGACTTTATAGTTTGTAACACTTTCATTTTGTGGTCTTGTATTCTGGAAGAGTTATATTTCAAAACTATAAAATTTATTCTACTCTATTGGTTGGGATTAGTTATATGCATGCATTTTGTTCCCTAGTGGATTTCATTACATTTCATTATTTTTAGGCTTTGATATGTGTCATGTGTATAAGTACACATGAAATTCTTCCCATGTAAGTGATATGCCTATGCAGTGCTAGTCACCAGACCATATCCCATTGAAGGTGGGTTTGGGGAGTCGTGGTACGGCCCCCCCTAGGATGGGTCATGATAGAGTGGTATCAGATGTGGTCAGTTATGCCTTAAGGACCAATAGTATATGTGTTTTGGTTTGGGTAAATAGTGTTAAGTGTTTTGAGTTTGGCTTTTAGGTTAGGGACTCTGTTGTTGGAGACAAAAACCAACATATCCATCCACGAGGGCACTGATAACATACTTTTAAACTTGGTAGTAGAGAAAACTAGTTCCATGTAAAACAAAAATGATGATACATGAATCATATAGAAATGGTTTGTGGTTTCCATGTCCATTTGTGTCCACTATTGAAATATACTCCTTGACTATGGTACATCTTTTTTCTTTATAGGATGCTTCTGTGAGACATACCAGTGAGGATTTGACAACTCATTCTTAAGGATGACTCCATAAGTGATGAGGATTTGTTTCAAGGTATAGTTCCCTAAGCATTATCTCCAAGTGGTTAACCTTTTATACCACCACCATTAGAGAATTATATGGTACCTACAGTACTAGTATATAAGGAGAAACAATTGATCATGATCCATGTGTTTCAAAGACAGTGAAACTCATGTTTTGAGTTGTGACCGACCCTCAGGAGGTTGTGGACCCGGTTGAGGTGGTGAACATAGTCTTACATCTTTTGAGGACACTATATGACCAAAAATTTATCCTAGGAGTGAGCCTTCTTTAGGGTTTCTCAGACCGATAGTGGAGTTTGACCATGAAGACTCACAATGAGATGACTCTTTCATTGAAGGAGTTCAAGCATCTCTCCAGGGAGGAGTTATCTCCATTTACACTGAGAGAAGTACGTATCCAAGATATTATTAGGTTCCTGTAGGGCAGTTTGATGGTTGCTAACTATTCATCGAGGATTACCAACCTCACCAGGTACGTGAAGGATATGGTTAATGATCAATACTTCAAATCTTGGACCTTTATGTGAGGTCTACAATGGTAAATCAAAGGTAGTTTCATGCCTCTATGTATTCCAACTTATACTATAGATATAGAGAGAGAATTTGTGGTTGAGAGATTATTGGTTGAGAAAAGATAGCCAGTGGTAGTCAACAGCAGTAAGACAGGTGCATAGACCTCTCCATTAGGGAGCCAACATTAGGCATAGGGGTCAGGACATGGGAGACATCACAGGAGGACCCAAGATAATGGATCTACTCTCCACGGTTCTCATGCTGGATCTAGTCAGCCTAGGGAGAGGCGATTCCAATCATGTGATGTAAGAGGACATCTTTCTAGGGAATGTCTAACCCATCAGGCTACTGATCGGAAGGTAGGGGATGGACCACTGATGAAGAGGTAAAGAGTGGAGCATGCAGATTCTCTATGTATCAGACATGGAAAAGGAGTAGGGAGTGATACAATAGGTGGAATATTCTTTGACATACTTCCACTGACTCCCCTAATAGGTCTACACCAGGCTTAGGGAACTAGGGGATTGGCGCGAGGGGGAAGCTACATGCGGTTGAGGCGTACCACCTAAGGACTCTAGGGATGATCTGAGGTACAATCTATTTCATATCTACCTAATCTTCTGTACATATAGATGTATGTTCTAGTAATTCATTCAAAACTACATGTCTTGTGTGAAAGATTGATATTCCAGTAGATTTGTTGAATCGAACATTATGCTTGGAGACACCTACCAGAGGAGACTTGATTATCACACATCTTTTATGATAGTGTGATATTACCCTTGGAGGTGAGAGTTTTAGTTTGAACCTTTTGGTGGTAGCATTGTGGCCTTACGACATCATTCTTGGTATGGATTGGTTATCTTTGGTCCATGATCATATTGTTGCTTTACTCAAAGGGGGTGGTGTGTCCATAGGGATGGAATGACATTTTCCTTTATTGGATAAATGGGGACCTATTAAGAAATTGAGGGGATCATGAACCATAGAGTGAATCTGATCACTCATAAGTTAGCTAGCCTTACCCTCAGACTAGATGACTTTATGAGATTTTCGTTCCCAATAGTAGTGGTAGAGTACGAGGACGTATTTACAAAAGATATTCCAGGATTACCTCCCCTCAAGGATATTGGATATTACATTGACATACACCCCAAGATGACATCGATATCCTCACCATCATATTAGATTCCTCCCGTATAGTTGTGCGAGCTGATGGTATAGTTGTAGGATTTATAGAGGAAGGGATTTGTGAGACCTAGTGTTTCATATTGGGTGACCCCAGTTTTGTTTTCCATGAAGGAAGATAGAAGTTTGAGGTTGTGTGTGGAATACTAGGGCCTGAACCAGGTGATGGGTAAGAAAAAGTATCCATTACTGAGGATCGAATCCCTCTTCGATCACCTTGAACCAGGTTTTCATCATCTTTGAGTAAGAGATGATTAGGTACCAAAGACGTCTTTCAGATGACACTACAGTCTCTACGAGTACTCGGTGATGCCCTTCGGCAAGACAAATATCCCCATAGTGTTCATGGGACCCATTAACTAGATCTTCCATCAATACACAAACTAGTTCATAGTATTCTTCATCAATGAAATCATCATGTACTCAACATTAGAGGAGAATCAGGCAAGACACTTGTGGATGGTTCCAGATGTACTTCGAGAGCACCAACATTATGGGAATCACCTGATGTGCTAGTTATAGATTTAGGAGGTCCACTTTCTATGACATGTCATCTTAGCATATAGAGAAGTGGTTGAACTAGACATGGTTGGGATGGTGTTATCATAGGAACCACTTATGAGCGTGACAGATGTGTGAAAAATCCTTAGGATGGAGGGATATTACTGGATATTCATTGTTGACTTATCCCAGATATAAGACCTAATGACTTCTTTGACCCAAAAGGTATATCGTTTTGTGTGGATGAAGAAGTTATAGTCAACTTTTTATTAGTTTAGGTGGAGTTTTAAGAGAATCCTGATCGTGATATTTCCATATGAGGGTGTTGAGTGCATAGTTTTTTACAATGCATTAGGGAATGATCTTGTTTGTGTGCTAATGCAGAGACAAGAGGTGATTGGTTATGTTTCATGCTATTTGAGGCTGCATGAGTTGACGTACATAACCCATTATCTTGATTTGGTAGTGGTAGTCTTTTCATTGTTGATGTGGTGACACTACCTGATCGGCAAGTGGGTTATCATCTATTCTAACCAGAAGAGTCTCAAGTAAATCTTCTCACCGAAGGATCTAAATATGAGGATGTGGAGATGGTTGGAGTTCCTCTAGGATTATGAATTTGATATTTTCTACACTCCATGGAAGGGGAATATAGTGGATGATGCTCTTAGTCATAGATCGAGTTCTCAGTTTATTACTGAGTTGTCAAAGTAGTTGGACTTGCTACAGTTATCCTTCATGGATGGAGATGATGGGGCTTATCTTCAATCAATGGTTATTAACCCTCCACTCTAAAGAAGATCCTGGGATAAACAATGTGGAGATGTAAACTATGAGGCTTTACATTCCCGGTTATCCGTAGGATAATCTCCTGATAGATATTCATAAGGCGGTTTGAACGCCGTCCTTTTTAGAGGACACACATTGTAGAAGTGGCATTGCAGGAGGAGGTTATGTGGGAGTTTTATACATCCCCCTTGGAGGTACATCCTGGAGTGGTGAAAATTTACTAGGACCTCTGATATCAGTTCTGGTGGATCATAATAAATAAGGAAGTGGCATGGCTCATTTCTCAATGCCTTACATGCTAGTAGGTGAAGGTTGAGAACCAAGTTCCAGTGGGACTAGATCACCCTCTTGTGGTGTCGAAGTGGAAATGTGATAGAATATTGATGGAATTCATGAAAAGATTTACATGATTGTCTAGGGGACATGATTTTATCTAGGTGATCATTTATAGACTCACCATGTTAGCCCTCTTCAAATCTATCAAGGAGAAGAGTTCAGTAGAGAGCATGAGATACCTCTGCATACAGGATATAGTTCATCTCCATGGAGTCCCCTTGACGATAGTCTCTTCTATTTTTTCTTGTTTCATATACCAGTTGTGGAAGTCATTGGAGGAGTCATTTGGGACTCAATGACACTTGAGAACATTTTTCCATCCTCTGATAGATGGTCATATGGGGATGACCATTCATGTTCTGGAGGATAGTTTGTGGGCTTGTATCTTAGACATTGTTCATAGTTGGAAGGACTACCTTCCATTGGTGTATTCTGCATACAAAAATAGCTATCGCTCCACCCTTGGTAAGGCAATATTCAAGGATTTCAATGGGAAACCCTTCCGGTAATTGTTTTTCTGAACCAACTCGGGCGAGTCAGCACTCATTGGTCTAGAGTCGGTGTGTGCTACCACTATGAATGTGCAGATCACCCCTGAGAGTATGAAGACTTCACTTACCTAGTAGAATTCATATGCTGACAGACGATGAAGACCTTTAGAGTTTGAGGAGGGAGACCATGTCTTCCTTCAGGTCTCACCTTAATGAGGGTTGAAGATATTTTTCCGGTGTGTCATGTTTTCCCTGAGGTTCATCGCCCCTTTCTAGCTATTTCATAGAGTTGGAGAGGTTGCAGACCACCTAGATTTACCTCCAAAGTTGCATCGAGTACATGAAGCCTACCATGTGTCGTATCTAAGTAGGTGCATGCATGATCTATCACACTTTATGGACTAGGAAAAGCTGGACATGAAAGATAAAGATACCTTTGCAGAGTACCCTATAGAGATCGAGGATCGACAAGATAAGACTCTTTTTGGGTGAGTGATTCCCCTGGTTCATGTATAATGGCAATACATGAATAATCAGGAGAGCATGTGGGAGCAAGAGGCTCAGATATTTGCTCAGTACCCACATATTTTTGAGATAAATTTCTGTATTTTTAGGAATGTAAAACCCTAAGGTGGGGTGAATTTATTATGTGGGATTTTTTGAATATTATTTTTAAATACTACATGGAATTAATTTGAGACCAAGCTTTGTGGAGATGTGTGATTCTGAGGCTAGGAGTGTCTGAAAAAAATGTTTGAAATAAAGTAAAATTTTATATAGAACAAATGAGATGTTTTCCTAATAAAGTAGAATAACTTTTAAATGGGTTTTCGGATCACAAATATAAAGGAACCATTGCATTCAGAACAACAACTTTACATTATTTGTAGCCTAATATCGACCAGTGTGGGTAGACAATAGAAGTTAATTTTGGAGTTTTTTAATAGAAATAAATTAAATTAATATTCTATTTTATTTTAAATTTTTTGACAATGTAAGACGCATTTTATCATATTAAATGATAAGAATACAAAGATTAGGCATAAAACCCTATAAAAATCTCTATATTCCTCTAGAGAAATGGGTAAGAGCCACCCCTGGAGAATTCTCAATGAATTAAGATGAGTATCAATACTTTAATCATTGCGGAGCAAGATCAGATCTCATTTACAACAGCAGCAAGATCACTATTTGTTGAAGATCAATCTACGACTAAAGTTATGGGTTGTTATTTAAATTTCCTTATTTTTTCATGTTATTTTATTTAATGATGAACATGAATCAACCAACGAGCAGGTTGACCCGCATTTTAATTGTTAATGTAGTAGGGTTTTAATTTATGAGAAATTGGTGGTGATTATGTTTTATGTTTATGATTATGATTATACTTGTTTTTTATCTTGATACTTCTAAAGAGATAATATCAAGGCTATAACGAACAATAGATAGGGTTCGTTCCTTAGTTTTCTCCCATGTGTTTTCCCCAATTCATTCACCACAGTCTTCTTATTCTTTAAGGAATAATGAACGGATGACCATTACATGAAAATTTCATAGAACAAAAATCCTAAATTTTAGATCAAATATCATGAAGACCTAGAGAAGGAGAGAAAATGATTTATATAGATGAATTGACATGGATCAGGAGAAATAATTATTCATCCATTCTTCACGTGGATGATCAAAACACGTTTTTGGGATCTATAAAACACACAAAACCTATTGATTCGGTGTTACCATAGTGGTAAGACCTTGGATCCTTGTTTTCATGACTAACATATGGTTATATCAAGAATCTAAGGATCATGAAAAGTTTCAGAAGAAGAACCAGTGATTCTAGAAAATCTGGAAGAAAATGGTGTCTATCCTGAAGAACACAATGTGTGTGGTTGTCTCAATAGAATTTAGGGTTTCAGGTGATAGAAAGGTTGAACAGAAAATGTGGGGCCTTACCCAGAACTCGACATGTATCTCAAATGATACACAGACATGGGGTGGAGTACACAACATGTACTCCACCACACGGCCAGACCAGGCCGGTTATGTGGGTTACCAAGTGTACTAGTACATGGGATGGAATACATGGATTGAAGCTGTGTATAGGAACATGGAAAGAATACATGGAGAGTCTGTTAGATAGTAATACACAATGTGTTACTCTTCTACATATCGTGTATATCTTTTTCTACATGACAAGCTCTTTTCTTCCTGTACTATTGCACAAGGGTAGTACCCAGGGTTAGAGGACATGGCAGGTGACACCTCTACAAACCATGTAATTTCTTTTACAAGGATTGTTCTACTTATCCACCATATCGTGCACATGTTTCTGTTTGGGTTAGTGACCCTTTTATCATTCTAATAAAGTTCGGGTTTCATTTATATCCATAGAAGTACGATCCCTTCAACATGAATTTTTGGAAGGATCTAGAGTCCCTTGGAGAGGCCAAAATAGAGATCCTCTATCCATTCTCAAACCTAGGTAGAGTCAGGTATCAACATGACTAACACTACTAGACATCGATCCTATACTTATCAGGTGAATCTGAATGAGTCGTGGTATACCCCAAGGCCCTGGAAGTGATCCTCATTGATGTATCGTGATCTTTTCCCACTCATGAGTGTTCTCTCCTATAATGAGTGTATCTATTATCTCTTTAGATCAATTAGTGAATCTACCTCTCATGTGACACTTCCTAAAGAACAGTACTTCTCGGATGGACATTATTAGAGTTATCACACTCATGGAGTGAGTTTTTTTGGATGAGTTCTTTTTCGAATCTTCGAACGGAATCCCTAGCGTGGGTATTTGGGCTGTTGTGACTTACCTCTAGACTATAGGTTTGGATTTTCTTTTTATTTAGATATTCTTATCTTGTTATATGTTCTATAGACATATATTGTGTAAATTTAACTGTACCTTTGGTTTTTGTATTTCATTATGGTTTTTGTTGTCTCTTACTGAGTATTGTTATACTCATCCCTGCACGGGCTTTTCCCGCATGTGTCATGTCTTGTGCAGATGAGCTACCTTTTGATGGAGTCAAGGGTGAACTAGGACAATATAGAGATTGGTGAGTTCCCTATAGGCCTATTTGTTCCTACATCTTTGAGAATTAGTCCCAGTAATGATTTATTTTTTCTGGTTTTAAATTGTATTTTGTAGAGTCTTTCTTTTGGTGGGCTTTTATACTGGCATAGATACTTTTTTTCACTTAACGTTCTATTGTACTCGGTGGTTTGGTTTATTTGTATGCATGCACATTTTCTTTAGTGGTTTTTTACATTTCATAATTTGTGGTCTTGGAGATGTGTGCATGCTTATATGTACTTAGGTAATGCCTTCCATGTTAGTGAAATGTCTACTTGGTGCTAGTCACTTTCCCCTGGCCTATTTGGGTGGTCTTGGGGAGTTGTGGCATGGACCCCACCAGGACGGGTTGTGAAAATGTTTTTTATGTTTCAATTTTGAGAATGTATGTGCCAAATTCATCTTATATTTTGAGGCTAGAAGTATTCAGCTGGGAGATAAACTTTCTTATAATGATAGTCATGTTCAGATTCTTGATCATAGAGAAATTTTATTATAGAATAAGGTAATTCACCAGGTTATTATTTTGTGGAGAAACCACATGGTTGATGAAGCAACATGAGAATCTGGAAATTCTACGAAGAAAAGATATCCTCAATTGTTTAACAAGTGAAAAAAATTACAAGGGTGTAATTTCTATAACGTGGAAAATATAAAAACCCAGATACTTATCAAATAATTTGTTTTCATTTTTGAATTAAATAAGTGATTTCATTTTAAATTTGTAAGAAAACAAATGGCATTTATAGAAATTAATGAATTTATACATATTAAATAGTAACATGACCTTATAAATAGTAACATCACCATTACGAATAGTAATCTATCTAATATAATATAAACCTCACCTAAGAAGGTTTAAATAAAATTTATATATCTTATAAGTGAAAATATGATATATTTATTTGATGGAATAAGTATATAAATATTTCTAAAATGATAAATTAAGTGTTGTGTTTTTGCAACATATAAATTTTTATTAAGAAATTTATAATAAATATAATGATTAAAAATATTATATTCATAAAATATATGCATAAATTAATATTTTATTGTCTTATGAATATGAGATAATTTTATGAGTTCATAATAAATTTTTCAAGATGTTATAATATAAATTATTGTTTTAAAATTAGTATTTTTAATATAAATTATGGATTTAATTAAAAATTAATTTTTTTATATTTAGATAAATTATTTTCATAAAATTATGTTCATAATTGAATTCTAAATGCAAAAAAATCATCATGTATGCTTTCTGAGATTTTTCTAAAATAGATGAATTTTTTTTGAATAGTAAAATATGGTAATTTATGTTATTAAACAAATAATTGATTTATTGAGTCCTAGATTATTTAAGGTTGATTTAATAGCATAATATAGCCCTATAATTCATTATTTTACTATATTTATTCATAATTCTCAATATATTTATAGTCTTGAGCCAAAAAAAAACTAATGAATAAAATAAGGAGAAAACACTCATCTCCTCCACTATAAATACCACCCCTCAAGACCTCTTCTCCTCACACATCAGATCTATGTAGGACTTCTTATTTTTACCCAATCCTCTTCCCCACTAATAAGACATTTTGGTCTCACCAAAAGGTGAAACCCAAGGGCCCTAAAGTGGTTCTCAAGGGGAGGAATTCAAGAGGTAAAATCCTATTTCATTTTCTTTTATTTTCCATTAAATTTATTTTCTTTTATTATTATCTATTAAAATTACATTATAGAAATGGAATGAAATATATAATAACATATATATACATTACTTTTATCAGCTTTATGAAATAATTAATCAAAAAACCCGATCTCCCCTCCCTTTTATTATAAAAATAAAAACACTATCTGTCACGTGTTGATTTACAGCCATCATGGACAATATAATTTCATTTTCCATTACCACCTACATTTCTTATCATAAAAACACTATTATTGTTAAATTAGATTCTATTATATATATTATGAGTTATATAATGTTAGGGAACCATTATATAAACATTATATTAAATAAATTTATATACATTCGTGATAGTCATAAAAACACAAAAATAAACAAAATCATTTTCATTAATGTCTTATCTAATGATTTGTATTCATATAAAAAGAAATTTATATAATCAGTTAAATTTTTTGAACATATTAATATCATTTATTTCTACTTCTTGGATTTTTCTTCCATTTGACAAGAAAATCTATTACAAACTGATCATAAAAACCATTAAAATAATGCACCTGTAATGATGAAATGAATTAAATTACATCTGATATGTAAATTATTTACTATATTTAAAGTTACATGTTTATATCATCCAAACATCTACAACATGATGTCATTATTCCTATATTTGTTTTTTAATATTCTTACTCAAACTTATTCCTAAAAGTTCCATATAATTATAGTAGGATAATATGTTGATTTATCAGTTTATATATATAATTTTTTATATTCATTTGGTGTTATATGTAAAACAAATTATTTTATAATTATATTTATGTGGTGTTAAATTATAGCCCATTAAAGGAATTTATCCCCCAATATTTTATTACTATGATGAAATAATGATGGTAATTTTTAATTATTACAAATTTAGCCTATCAAATGGATTCGTAACTTTTGATTTTTTAATATAACGTGTTCTAAGTGGGTGATATTGTTTCCCATAAATAAGTCTATTTAATATAAAATCTTTATAGGTTGTCCTTCATATAAGATATCATGTTCTAACTGTACAAATTTTTAGTTTACTAGACGTGATGGATCTGATATGTAGCTCCTCAAAATTGATCCATGTAATAATGAACACTCTTATGATTGGTGTAGATGGTGTGCTAATTGATAAGACATAACACCAACATGATCAATAGTATCAATGGGACTAAATTATCAAGGGATAATCATTCCCTTATTCATAAATCAAATAACTATCTAAAAAGGAGATATTAAAAGGAATACCTTGTCACTAACATAAAATTTTAGGTTTCAAAAATAGTCATTGGTATAGATATTTTATGAAATTTATGCATCATTCATATATTGTTATATGTTTTGAATCTTTTCCGTCATTTATTAGAAAAGTTCAAGTCTTAACATATTTTTTCTCACCAACTTCATCACCAAATATTAGTGTTATGCATCTATTTCCTTATTGAGCCACATATAGTTCCATTTGGATGCAAGAGTGAAAACCATAATTATATTTGAATTTTAATAAAGGATTTTTTTATGCCAAAATCATTTAAAATCCATAAATAAATACCATAGAAAATCATACAAGGTCTGAATGGTCATTTCATATTTGCCATCATTTTGAGTATGATAATTTTTTCTAAAGATCGAGCCTTTATACAATACATATTGATTACTTCTATATAATGTCGAGATAATCCTCAATTATTGATATAATAGAGATAAGTACTCCATGTATCCTTACCACTTCCCAGATGTATATCATGGTTTCGGGGTAAAGAGGGAAATATCATCTGACAGAAACAAAATATTCAATCAATATAAGGTGATACAGTACATTCCAAATGGAATTATAGCTTTTAGATATATTGGGGAGTCCTATTATGAAAAATGTTTATTTTTTCATAATTAAATAGGAATTGGTAATGTATAAATAATACTCTTATACTTTTTTAATTAGAACATAACTTTCAAGAATACCGAGAATCAAAAAATTCTTTCTAAAATATCATTTTTCGTGTTTTCCCACCAAAAAATCATCTTTATATCTCTATTTATATTTTAGCTTCAAGGCAAATAGAGAATGATGAGCTAGGTGAATCAACCAAAATACCAATCTAAAATTTTAGTATATATGAGGCACATATTTGAGTTCCAAATATTATAACTCCATCTTCATTACATTTTAATTCATGAATATTTGGTACCATATTTTATAGCCTTATGTCATCCTTCTGTAATTCCTTGACCTTTATATAGATGTATGGTTGAGAAATAATTTTGGAAAGTCAGGATTTCATCCCATCCTTTATAATATCCATATCCATCCTTTTTCTATCCTAAAATATTGTGTCTATTTTGATCCCCATCAATGGTAGGGTAACATGATCCCTCATGTTAAGAGAATATATCACACTGATTTTCTTCTTATGGTTGTAATTTATAGACTAGCCATAATATATTTTTTAATTGAAACCATCTCATTTTGTTCATGTATATCTCCCTATATATTAAAATATAATTTCTTATTTTATGGTTAGTATAAATAATACACTTTTCACCATAGTGATAATGCCACTGAATATTCTATGTAATGATTATAGTTTTCAAATATAGATTATGTGTGGGGTGGTTTTTCTCATGAGTTTTTAATTGACATGATGCATAAGAAATTACATTGTAATTATGTATAAGAACACATCCCAAACACATTAATGAAACATAAATTTATTTTAAAAACCCTACTCTATTATAGGGTAATGTATGTATAGGTAAAATGATTAATATCTTTTTAATATACATGAGTATATAATCATGTTCGTTTCCCTAAAAGAACATAAATCCCTTCTATGTTAAATAGGTCTGAGGATTATACAACTAGCATAAATTTCATAGAAAATTTTAATTTTAACGTGCTATTCAATGAAATCCACATATTATAGTTAAAGAGGTTGGTCTCAAATATTCGTCAATCACATCTGTCTTTGATGAGTCTACAAATATATCATCATCTGTGAACACATGACCGAAGAAGGATAATTTTTGAAACCAAAATTCACACTTTATGAACATACTATTTAGTTTCTCCTTACATAGCGTGTTTAGTAAAACTCTCAAATTCTCATCATATTGTTCATTACACTTAAAATACATGAGAATGTCCTTATTAAAAACTACCACATCTTTTTCAAGGTAATTTTTAAATAATATATTCATCAAATACTTAAGAATTTAACGATATTTTCTATGTCCAAATACAATTTATATGGATTCATAGTGATCATACATTATATGGAAAGTTGTATTGGGTGTATCTTCTATAATTAACATTAATTTATGATATCAAGATCAACTATCCACCTTTCATGAATTGTGAGCTCATATAATTTGATAAAACTAGTTATTAATTCATGGCGTAGGATAATTTTTGATATCATGATCTTGTTAACCTCATCATAATATATTCAAGTATGTATTGACCCATCATTATTCTTGACAAAGGGAACTATTATACCCCACTGTGGATCACTTGGGAAAATAAAACCATTCTCCAAATATTTCTGATGCTTCATCATTAATTCATAAAACTCAATGGGATCCACTATATAAAGACTCTTTGATAAAGGAACATATACAAGTATACATTCAATTGAAAAAAACCTCAAATTTTGGGGGAATAGTGAGTAATTTATTGGTAAATATATCAATATACATTAATATGATTGGAATCAATTCAATAATGAGATCTTCCAAGAGTGTTTGAGCTTTATATACTTCATTATTGGGTTTTTAGACCAAAATTAAGGGGTTTTTCTCCAAAGGGGGTGAATAATCATTCATAAATTGTTATTTTATTATGTTATTATTGGGGACATGAACTCAAATTTCTGTATCCCTAAAATTGATATGATATTTATATAGAGAACTCAATCCCATGCCTAGTATCAATTAAAATTATCCTAGGGGAAGATAATTAGATTCATTTGAACTATCTTCCTATAATCCTTGATTAGAGAATATTTATATACCTTGGAAGTGATTATATCTCCACAAAGTTTTTTTAGTCACATTTCTATATCCAAGGTTTCAGTTGTTAAATCAACACTCTTATAAAATAGATATGGTATGATATAATGTGTAGAACTAGAATAAAATAATTCATTTTCAATCCTATAGTGGATAATATGTGTACCTTTAACCACTTCATTGTCCTAGAACACTTTAATAGTTGTGATTTTATTATCTCTTCCATTTTCCCTTAGTTTAGGGGGTTACTAATTTATATTATCCAAAATATCCATTAGTTTAGGTAATTGACTTTTGTATTGTCTAAAATACTTACATTTAAATCATTGAAGTGTGGGTGGAGAATTAGTAAAGACCCTTTCTCCATTATTCTATAAATTTTCAAGTTTTACATAGATCAAAAATTACATGCTTGATGTATATCATTCCCACACAAGAAATATTCTTTGGTTCCATTTAATAAACTTAATACATGATTCCCCTTATATGTTTTTCATGTAGGAGATTGTAATTTCTTTCCCCCATGAGATTTTTAACCTGGGATTTCATGAAACATCATCTTCTTTTTCTTATCTTAAGAATTATAAGAGTCCTTATTTTATATTTCCACCTTTAACATACATCAAAAAAAATTTATAAATAATAAATTCTCTTATAGGAAATTATTGTAACATCCCAAGTAAGTAATGAATAATATATATTCTGATCTATGTATATTTATGAATTAGATAGTGTTTTAGAGACTTAAAATGACAATAAATCCAATCTTAAGCATGAAATACACTAATATTTTTAAAAGATTATTTTACTGCCTTTTGATGGAAAACCATTCTTAAACCAAACTTTTGACAATTTATAAGCTCTATTTGTCAAAATAAACTTATTATTTATGATTTGGACATTGAAATTTACATTGGATAATTTTTTGGAATTTTTCTGACAATGTTCATTTTTTAATGAATAGTGACAAATACTGCATTTCACATCAAAACTGGTTTTTCATCTAATTTAATTATATGGTTATATTATCTTCTTAATTGGTTTTAAAGTTTAAATATAATATATTTTTACCATGTAATCCAATGGTGGTTATTGAGATTAATTTTTGCTTTGTAATTGGGCATAAACAAGTGCCAAACGTTTCATAGATATTGTTTCAAAAAAACCCGCTATTTGTTTTGGCAACGGGAATTATTTTTAAATTAATTATTGAAATTTATATGTTTGGAATTTGGTAAAATGGATACCATATTTGGAATCAGAAGGTCCAAATTATGTAATTAAGACTCTTTTGTTTTTGGACATTATGAATAGTAACAGCGGTAATTATCATTAATTATCATGATTAATGAGTAATCGGGTAGTTAAGGATAATAAATTAATATCATAATAATAAAAAATGACCACAAAATGTGTCAAAATTCTACTGGTTGTCTCATTTCTGACCATGAGTTTCCTTGTGCCCAACTTGGGGACCCCATGAAATCACTTTTGTGTGAAAATGACTTTTTATCTTTTTATTTTTAAAGAAATTTAAATATAATAAGGAATGTATCACCTGAGTAAAAAAAATTTAATTTTGTCTACATAAATAATATATTGGACTATAAATAGTCATTGTAAATCTAAATAAATTTCATATATCATAGTATTTTTTTTATAATTTTTAGACATTAAATAAATTAAATTATTTATGACATAATGATGATGCAGCGATTACCTCATTATTTAACGATTTAAATAAAATGAAAAGATAATGTAAAATATAAGACCTACACATGTCCAAAACCTATTGTATGAATATATTTCGAACCCTTATCACCTTATCCTCGAAATACATTAATTTGGGACCTTTAAAATTTGAAACTCATTTGAAAATAAAGTAACATTTTATACCTTTCCAAGAGTGCCCCTCCTCTCCTCTTATAAAAGGCCCCCACCTCTACCACCTTAACTACACCTCTCAAGCCTTTGGATCAGCCAAAACCTTCCCATTCAGTCTCTCCACGTCCCTATATTACTCCTAGAAGCCTCACTTTAGGCATAAGTCTTCCCAAGTAAGCCTTTGAGATCAAATCAAAAAGAGTTACCCGTTTTTAAGGTAATGTCTTCACTTGTGTTCTTTTGTTTTATTTTGCTTCTCCAACCCCCTAAACTCTTTTTATTCATTTTTTTTGTTACAACTCCAGTATCTTCAATATACTAGGATGTTTTTATAATAATATTTCGAGCTAAACTTACACACACCTACATCTAATGGTTAAAGAACATACTGTTTCTGTGGATGGTGAATTTCTGCCTCACGAAACGATGATTGTTCAATATTCTTTTAACACCTTCAAAAGTGGCCATTAAGATGTCACTATATTTATATGTGATATATAATATGTTTATGTTTTACTTAAGATTTTTTATTTTTCATTTATGGCATACCTTTATGGTTTCCATTATGGGTAAACTCGATATCCTCATTTTAGGAAGTGCGGACTACCGCCCCCTCAAAGTGATTTGATTCGTTAATACCATATGTGGTATGTATAAGGGATAGATTTAATGATATTATATATGATACCATACTGTAATTATAATACCATTATGTATCATTATGTTTTAATTTCATTAAATATGAAATAGAAATAGAAGTAGCGTCCATGCGTACGTACGACTTACCGTCTCCATGAACGGTGCATTTCATTTCTTACCTCTAAATGTTATGTAATATTATAAATTCATGTATATATTGGATATATATGATATATATGGTATATAAATCATGAATATAATTCTGGATATAATGGATATTTTACCACATGAACAACTTGTAATTATAAAGAGTTTATTTTTGAATCAAGTACCAATGATCGTTAAAACGACCGTTATTAACTTAAATAATTATATAATGTTCATGACATGGTAATAAGTGATATAAAAGGAATAATGAACTTGAAAATGGTTCTTAAGAAAGTATAAATTAACTCAAGTTTATTATTCAGGAGATTAAAGAATGATCGAGTCAAGTCAGATATGAGTTAAGGGACTTCATCTCAATCTCCATTCATTGAGGAATATTTTATTTTATACACAACATTATTTTATACGGTGTATAAACCCCTTTGACTTTTACTTTTATTCAAAAGGAATCTATTTTATATGAAGCGTTTACTAAATGACAAAAATGGAATGTTTTTTGTCATACGTATGCGGCGATAATGACTTCTCCGCCGTCGTGACCATTATTAGAGATCCGACTTCCTCTATAATCCATAACCTTACTTTTTTTTAAAATGAAAAATAAGTACCATGTATTACATTTCTTTTATTTTGGTATTGAAAATGGTTTTCATAATGTTTTATTATATCAATGTGTTGTACTAATATCTTGTGATTGAAATGTGGAAATGTTATGTTTATTTTATGCATGTTTTACGTGATACGATTATGTGATGGTTCTTGGGAATTGTTATAAAGACGGGTGGTTCTGTGATAAACTAAGGGCGGGTGAGCCCGATATAGCTCTCCAATGCATTGGGTAACATGAAGGAGTTAAACATTATGGTTTCTCCGAAGAGATATAGGGAATATACTATGATGGGTATTCCAAATGTAACCAAGAGGGTTACTCCCTATGCAAGAATGTTATGAATGCCTCATGTTACCTTTATGTCTTATGATTTCTATGATTTATTCATGTTTTGATGAGTTATATTAAAGTGCTTATGTTTTATGGGTAAAGTATGATTTCATTCTTATGTATATATGTACTCATGTTTCCATTCCATATTGTTATAACCCTTACTGAGCTTTTTATGCTCATCCCATGTTTTTGAAATGTTTTCCACAGGTAAAGGGAATGGTACATGATATGATGATAGTGTCAAGGAAGTGTAAAGAAAGAATCCATGTTTTATTTTAAATATGTTTTCATTGATGAAAAAAAATGAATACTATCTTTTATGTAACCACTGTGTTTAAATGTGGAATGTAATGCAAGTTTTATGATATAATTCTCTAAAACTCTAAACCTAAAAAGATCCTCATTGTGTAATCTTGTAATAACTCAAGATTAAGTAAGGTTTAAGGCTGGGGCCTTATAGTTGGTATCAGAGGTTGGTTTAGATAACTGCAGTAGTTATAATTCAATTAAATTATTATCTAAAAATATTTTTTTATGATCAAATTGAAATGATATAGAATTTGAAGATTACCATGTTGATTCATCTAAGACATGTTTTTTCAGAATGGTTTTCCGTAGAGGAAACAGGGAGGCAGTGCTAGGAAGGCATACAGAAGGAAATGACCTTCCGAATCAGCATCCTGAGATGGTCGGAATTGGAACTGAATAGTTTGTTGCAGTAATAGCACAGTTGACTCAAGCGATAAATGGTGGCGGTATCCATGCACGAGATCAGCCAGATCAACCGCAGCAGAACATGTCAGTGGTGGAACATTTCATGAGGCAACAACCCCTATCATTCAGAGGATCATATGACCCTGTGCTAGCTGGAGGGTGGATTAAAGCACTGGAGAAGATTTTCAATGTCATGGGGTGTTCAGACAATCAAAAGGTTAGTCTTTCTATTTACCATTTGTAGGGTGAATCAGATCACTGGTAGTCGATGTTAAAAATATTAGGGACTTTGATGAGATTTATGCTCTCGACTGGGGTGAATTCAAAGGTATGTTTCTTGAGAAGTATTTTCCTAAGGCTATTCGACTTATGATGGAAAAACAATTCCTGGAATTGAGGCAAGAGGAGGACTCAGTGGATGCCTATGAATAAAGGTTCACTCGATTAGAAAGGTATGCTCCAAATTTTATCTGAGACCTTGATAGTAAAATCAATAATTTTTACTTGGGATTAAATCCAATATATCGAAGGGAATTGGATTCTCGTGAGATTGAATGTTATGAAAATATTGTTCAATGTGCTGAGAAGGTGGAAATGGAGTTTTCTGATGATCAAGTGTTCTATAACAACCATCAGAAGAAGAGACCGAGGTGGCAGGAGAAAGGAAATAATTCTTCAAAAACGTCCGACGGTAAGAAAACTAAGTTTCCAGTTTGTGATAAATGTGGTAAAAGGCATGTTGGGGAATGTATTTTGAATTCTGGAAAGTGCTACCGATTCGGTAAAATAGGACATAAGGCTCGTGATTACACTGAAAAAGATCAAGGTGATGGTAAGACCAAATTTGATTTACAGTTAGTGAAATGTTTGAAGTTCAATGAGATGGGTCACTATGCAAATGAGTGTCCGACAAAGAGCTTGAGTGATGGGAAGTAGTTAGACTACAAGAAGAATGTGGTGGTGAAATCCTTTCCAACTACTTCAGCAGATGTCGGGCCATCAAATGAAGTTATATCAGGTATATTGTTTGTTTTTTCAGATTATGCTAGTGTGTTGTTTGATTAGGGGTCTACACATTCTTTCATCTCTAAAAACTTTTCTAGTAAAATGGGAATACCATCTCAAGAAATGACTCCTAAATATGTTGTAAAAACACCTGGGGGAAATGTTGAGGAAAAAGAATTTATAAGAATATTACTATCCTTATCCGTGGAAAGAACCTACTTGAGAATATTATTATTTTACCTCTAGTAAAGTTTGATGTTATCCAGGGTATGGATTGGCTCTCTATTTACCATGCTAATATTGACTGTAGAGATAAAGAAGTTTCTTTTCAGAAATACTTTTAGTTTGTGTACAAGAATGAACCATTACTATTGATAACATATCAAGAGGCGGAGAAACTTGTAAAAGATGGAAATGAATGTTACCTTGCACATATCGTTGAAAACAAGGGAACTGTTCAGATTAATGATGTGCCAGTGGTAAATGATTATCCTGATGTTTTTTCTGATGAGTTTCCTAGAATAATACCAGATTGGGAAGTTGAATTTAGTATTGACTTAGTTCCTGATGCTAATCCAATTTCAAAACCCCCTAATTGAATGGTTCAAACTGAACTTTTAGAGTTGAAGGAGGAATTGAAAGATGTATTAGAGAAAGGTTTCATTCGACCTAGCACATCACCATGGGGTACCCCTGTTTTATTTGTTAAAAATAAATATGGTTCTATGAGACTTCCCATTGATTATAGAGCCTTGAATAACATCAATATTAAGTACAAATATCCTTTGCCTCATATCAATGATTTGTTTGATCAGCTCCACAGAGCTCAGTATTTTTCAAAGATTGACCTGAGATCGGGGTACCATCAGCTGAAGGTAAAGGAAGCTGATGTTCCAAAGACCACGTTTTGTACAAGATATGGCCATTATGAATTTGTATTAATTCCTTTTGGGATAACCAATTCACCTGTTGTATTCATGGACCTTATGAATAGAATTTTCCATGAGTTCTTGGATAACTTTGTAGTGGTTTTCATTGATGATATTTTGGTGTTTTCTAAAAGTAAAGAGGAGCATGAAAGACATTTAAGGGTTATTTTTTAAACCTTGGAAGAAAATAAATTGTATGGGAAATTCAGAAATTGTGAGTTTTGGTTGCAACAAATTTCTTTCCTTGGTCACATTATTTCTAAATATGGGATAACTGTTGATGCTGCAAAAAACAAAGGTTGTTGAAGAATGGCCAAGACCCACAAATGTAACTGAGATTCTTAGCTTCCTTGGTTTAGCAGGCTATTATCGAAGGTTTGTTAGAAATTTTTCATGGTTATCTAGTCCAATGACTAAGCTATCTCGGAAGGGTCTTAAGTTTATCTGGACAAAAGAATGTGATGATTGTTTTCAGGAATTGAAAAGAAGATTGGTGAATGCTCCAGTTTTGGCACTACCTTCCAAGAATGGTGAGTTTGTTATCTACAGTGATGCTTCATTGAATGGACTTGGTTTTGTCCTAATGCAGAATGATCATGTAATTTCTTATGCTTCATGTCAGTTGAAAACTCATGAGGTAAATTACCCTACACATGATTTGGAATTAGCTGATGTTGTTTTCACTTTAAAAATTTGGAGGCATCATTTGTATGGAGTAAAGTGTGAAATATATACCGATCACAAAAGTTTAAAGTATATATTCACTCAGAAAGAATTGAACATGAGACAGAGGATATGGCTAGAATTAATCAAGGATTATGATTGTACAATTCATTATCATCCAGGAAAAGTAAATAAAGTGACTGATGCTTTGAGTCGAAAATGTAATGCTTCATTAACAATGTTGCGTTTGGAACGTGATCCTTTGGTTAAGGATTTGATGAACTTTGGCATAAAAGTTGTTTGTGCAGGATGTCCTTCTATTTTGTTTCAGGTATTAGTGAAATATTCTCTATCAGACAGAATCAAGCAAGCACAGAAGCAAGACAGTGAGTTGCAGAAAAAGGTAGAGCTGGTTCAGAAGGGTAAGTTGCCTAAATTCAATATTGATAATGACTGTGTTTTGAGATTTGGGAAGAGATTGTGTGTTCCTTGTGATTCACAGTTGATAAGAGATTTGTTATGTGAAGATCATAGTTCTCTGTTTTCAGTTCATCCAGGCAGTATTAAGATGTATAGAGATCTTTAGGAGTATTACTGGTGGGATGGAATGAAAAGGGATATTGGTGATTTTACTATGAAGTGTTTGACTTGTCAAAAGGTAAAAGTAGAGCGGCAGTTACAAAAAGGGATGCTTCAGCCTTTACTAGTGCCATAGTAGAAATGGGAAAATATATCCATGGACTTCGTTGTGGGATTGTCGAAGACTCCTCGAGGTAATAATGCACTCTTGGTTATTGTTGATCGCTTGACTAAATCTGTTCATTTACTTGCGATACGAGATACTTTTTCCCTAGATCAACTTTCTTGTTTGTATCTTAAAGAGATATTCAGGTTACATGGAGTTCCCCTCTCCATTTCATCTGATCGTGATCCCGGGTTTACTTCTAACTTTTGGAAAGGCCTTCAGAAGTCGTTGGGTACTGAATTAAATTTTAGTACAGCTTTTCATCCTCAATAAGATGGGTAGTTAGAATGATCAATTTAGACTTTGGAAGATATGCTACGTGCTTGTTCAATGGATTATCATGGAAGTTGGGACCAATGTATTTCTTTGGTTGAATTTTCATATAATAACAGTTTTCATTCCAGCATACAGATGGCACCATTTGAGGCGTTATATGGGAAGCGATGTCGAACTCCAGCTTTCTGGGACGAAGTGGGTGAAAGGAAGCTGATGGGACCAGAATTGGTAGAATAGTTGGCAGAAAAATTTCAGCTGATACAGAAACACATGAGAACAGCTCAGAGCAGGCAGAAGAGTTATGCGGACAATAGGAGGAATGATCTCTCTTTTGAGGTAGGTGATAATTTTTTTCTCAAAGTCTCACCATGGAAAAGTGTGATGTGATTTGGTAAGAAAATAAAGCCGAGTCCAAGGTTCATTGGACCATATGAAATTATGGAGAGAGTTGGATTAGTTGCTTACCGAGTGGCTTTACCTCTGAGTTTATCTCAGGTACACAATATTTTTCATGTTTCGATGTTGAGAAAGTATATCCCAGATCCATCTCATGTTTTGAGTCCAGAGGTAGTTTAGCTGGAAGAGAACCTATCTTATGAGGAACAAACAGTCCATATTCTTGACCATAGGGAGAAAGTGTTACAGAATAAGGTGATTCATCAGGTAAAGGTTTTGTGGAAAAACCACAACATTGAAGAGGAAACATGGGAATCTGAAAATGCAATGAGGGCTAAATACCCCCCACTTATTCGATAAGTAAATAAATTGTAGGGACGCAATTTTCTAAAGGGGGGAAGGATGTAACATCCCAATTAAGTAATGAATAATAGATATTCTGATCTATGTCTATTTATGAATTAGATAGTGTTTTAGAGGCATAAAATGAGAATAAATATAATCTTAAGCATGGAATACACTAATATTTTTAAAAGATTGTTTTACTGCCTTTGGATGGAAAACCATTTTTAAATATAACTTTTGACAATTTTATAATCTCTATTTTTCAAAATAAACTTATTATTTACGATTAGGACAATGAAATTAACATTGGATAACTTTTTGGTATTTTTCTGACAATGTTTATTTTTTTACTGAATAGTGACAAATACTGCATTTTACATCAAAAATTCGTTTTCATCTAATTTAATTATATGGTTAGATTATCTTTTTTAATTAGTTTTAAAGTGTAAATATAATATATTTTTACCATTTAATCCAATTGTGGTCATTGTAATTAATTTCACTTTGGAATTGGGCATAAACAAGTGTCAAACATTTCATAGATATTGTTTCAAAAAAACCCGCTATTTGTTTTGACAATGGGAATTATTTTTAAATTAATTATTGCAATTTGGTAAAATGGATTCCATATTTGGAATCATAAGGTAAAAATTATGTAATTAAGACTCTTTTGTTTTTGGGCATTATGAATAGTAACGACTGTAATTATCTTTAATTATCTTGATTAATGAGTAATAGGGTAGTTAATGATAATAAAATAATATCATAATAATAACAAATGACCACAAAATGTGTACAAATGCTACAGTTTGTCTCATGGCCGACCATGGGATGCCTTGTTCCAAGCTTGGGGACCCCATGGAATCACTTTTGTGTGAAAGTGACTATTTATCTTTTTATTTTTAAAGAAAGTTAAATATAACAAAGAATGTATCACCTGAGTAAAAAAAATTAATTTTGTCTAAATAAATGATATATTGGACTATAAGTAGTCATTGGAAAGCTAAAATGATTTCCTACATCATAGTATTTTTTTATAATTTTTATACATTAAATAAATTAAATTGTTTATGACATCATGATGATGCAGTGATTACCTCATTATTTAATGATTTAAATAAAATGAAATGATAGTGTAAAATCTAAGACCTAAACATGTCAAAAACATATTGGATGAGTATATTTCTAAACCTTATCACCTTATCCTCAAAATACATCAACGTGGGACCTTTAAAATCTGAAACTCATTTGAAAATAAAGTAACATTTTATATCGTTCCAAGAGTGCCCCTCCTCTCCTCTTATAAAAGGCCCCCACCTCTACCACCTTACCCACACCTCTAAAGCCTTTGGCTCGGACAAACCCTGCCCATTTAGTCTCTCCACATCCCTCTATTACTCCTAGAAGCCTCACTTTGGGCATAAGTCTTCCCAAGTAAGTCTTTGTGCTCAAATCAAAAAGAGTTACCCGTTTTTAAGGTAATGTCTTCACTTGTGTTATTTTGTTTTATTTTGCTTCTCCAACCCCATAAACTCTTTTTATTCATTTCTTTTGTAACAACTCCAGTATACTAAATATACTAGGATATTTTTATAACAAGATTTAAAGCTACACTTACACACACCTACATATAATGGTTAAATAACATATTGTTTCTGTGGATGGAAAATTTCTACCTCACGAAACGATGATTGTTCAATATTCATTTAACACCTTCAAAGGTGTCCATTAAGATGTCACTATATTTATTTATGATATATAATATATTTATGTTTTACTTAATCTTTTGTATTTTTCATTTATGGCATACCTTTATGGTTTCCATTATGGGTAAACGTGATATCTTCATTTTAGGAAGTGTGGATTACCGCCCCTCAAAGTGATTTGATTCGTTAATTCCATATGTGGTACATATAAAGGATAGATTTAATGATATTATATATGATAACATAATGTAATAATAATTCCATTATGTATCATTATGTTTTAATTCCATTAAATATGAAATAGAAATGTAAGTATCGTTCATGCGTACGTACGGCATATCGTCTCCATGAACGGTGCATTTCATTTCTTACCTCTAAATGTTATGTAATAGTATAAATTCATGTATATAATGGATATATATGATATATATGATATCTAAAACATGAATATAATTCTGGATATAATGGATATTTTACCACATGAACAAATTTTAATTATAAAGAGTTTATTTTTGACTCAAGTACCAATGATCGTTAAAACGACCGTTATTAACTTAAATAATTACATAATGTACATGACATGGTAATAAGTGATATAAAAGGAATAATGAACATTAAAAAGGTTCTTAAGCAAGTATAAATTAACTCAAGTTTATTATTCAGGAGATTAAATAACGATCGAGTCAAGTCGGATACGAGGTAAGGGACTTCATCTTAATCTTCATTCATTGAGGCATATTTTGTTTTATACACAAATTTATTTTATATGGTGTATAAACCCCTTTTAATTTTAAATTTATTCAAAAGGAATATTTTTTATATGAAGCATTTACTAAAGGACAAAAAGGGAATGTTTTTTTTGTCGTACGTATGCGGTGACAACGACTTCTCTGCTGTCGTGACCATTATTAGAGTTTCGGCTTCCTCTACAAGCCATAACCTAACTTTTTTTTAAAATGAAAAATAAGTACCATGTATTACTTTTCATTTATTTTGGTATTTAAAATGATTTTAATAATTTTTTATTATATCAATATGTTGTATTGATATCTTGTGATTGAAATGTGGAAATTTTATGTTTCCTTTATGCATGTTTTACGTGATACAATTATGTTATGGTTCTTGGGAATTGTTATGAAGACGGGTGGTTCCGTGATAAAATAAGGGCGGGTGAGCCAGATATAGCTCACCAATGAATTGGGTAACACAAAGGAGTTAAAAGTTAAGGTTTCTCTGAAGAGATTTAGGGAATATACTGTGATGGGTATTCCAAACGTAACCAAAAGGGTTACTCCCTACGTACGAATGTTATGAATGCCTCAAGTTACCTTTATGTCTTATGATTTCTATGATTTATTCATGTTTTGAGGAGGTATGTTAAAGTGATTATGTTTTATGGGTAAAGTATGATTTCATTCTTATGTATCTATGTACTCATGTTTCATTTCCATATTTTTATAACCCTTACTGAGCTTTTTATGCTCATCCCAAGTTTTTGAAATGTTTTTCACAGGTCAAGGGAATGGTGCATGATATGATGATAGTGTCCAAGAAGTGTCAAGAAAGAATCCATGTTTTATTTTAAATATGTTTCCATTGATGGGAAAATTAATACTATCTTTTATGTAACCACTGTGTTTAAATGTGGAATGTAATGCAAGTTTTATGATCTAATTTTCTAAAACTCTAAACCTGAAAAGATCCTCCATGTGTAATCTTGTAATAACTCAAGATTAAGTATGGTTTAAGGCTGGGGCCTTATAATTCCATTCATGGACTTGGTTTTAGTCCACTAAAGAATAATTTTATCTCACTTTCAAGTTATATAATAAGATGAAAGTCATACATCACAATTATAATGAAGAATTATTCTTATGTACCAACTAATTCATCCACTTATTTTTCAAATCAACTAATTCTATCTTCATATCCTTTTAGAGAGTTTAGTAAATTATTTTTTATATAATTTTTTCTTGAAATATTTATATCCCATAGGATCTATTTTCCCCTCTTATAATTTCCATAGTGAGACTCAAATATTTGTTAACCTTTCATTCTAGATGAAAAAAATAAAATTAATATCTCAAGGTCTGATTATTTTAGGGGAAAAAATATTTCCCCTATATCATTGATCAATTTCATGGAGATTGGTGGGTAGGAATACCCACTGAAAGATTGTGGGTGTCGCATCATGGAGGACTCGATGAAAGGTTTAAGCTTCATTGGTTCATTTGTATGAATGAAATTGATTTTATTTTTTTAAGAGGATAGGAAATTTGGGTGATAATATCAATGAGATATTTACTTCATACTCATTGGTACAATCTCTAAATTTTATATCATAAATATTATTAACTCAATTCCTCATAGACCAATCATTTATTTAGAAAAAGGAATGTTGAGGTATGAGAATACTTAAGTTAATAAATACATAAAAATAGACTATATACATTGAAAGAATAACTCATAAATAACATACATACAAAATCTTATGAGTCTCAAGGTATCAATATAGGATATTCATACTAATATCCTCCTTGGGTTCTTTCACCTAAAGAATTATATATTTCATTCTAAAATACCATTTAAATACTTTATAGTGGTTCATAAGGAGTATGTAAATAACCCAAAGAAAAATCCCTAAGAGTCTCATACTATGTGTGAAGGTAGGCCAATTAAATATGCACCAAGTGAAGATAAAATTAATATATAACCAACCTTTTTCAGGGTTGTTACACATTTATTAATTTAGGGAAAATCCTATACCAACTTGTTTGTTTATAGATAGGGACATAATTTCATGGAAACCACACACTCTTTACTTACGAAAACATACTATTATTTCTTATATTTAAGCATATCCCATAGGATTTCTCTAGTATTCTGTAGTACCAATCCTAAAAAAATAACCACACTCTACTTTGATACCATCTGAGACCCCCCCCCCAACCCGCACTATTGTTTCTGGTGCTCAAACACATTATTAATAAATAGAAAATGATAACAAGTGAAATGAAACAATATATAATTTCATATATTCCACACTAATTAAACATTAGTTCTTATAATAATCTCAAAATCCTATAACATAATGATTTAGTGTCTTTGGAGATTAACAATATAAAAATAATATTGTGAACATTTCTCTAAAATCACACTATACTAGATCCCCTATAAATAAATCATAGTTTACAATACTTTCAAAAACATGGGAATGGAAAACATAATAAATGGTTGTATAGAAAAAACTTAGTTATGGGGAAAATTATATGCATGTGATAAAGGGTTAGATAATACGCATATGTGTAAAACCCAAGGATTTAAAAACATTTATTCGATAGCCTATATTATTAGAAACCCCAAGCTTAGATGAAAATAAAAAACCTTGAGACTTTATGATAAATTTATTTTTAGACCAATTAATCCTATAATATAGATCGAATTATATACATATCAAAGTGGATATTGAGTTACATGAAACATTCAGTTTAGCTTGCATTACACGTGATACTGAGTGTAAATGAAACATAATATATTATTAAAATATTAATATTTAATTTTATATTTTTCACCCAAATTATAAATTTTTTGGTATGAATTTCAATAAACAAATATTATTTTTTTGATATCTATTGATTATAAATGAAAATATGAATCATTTGGAAGAAAAAGAAATGTTTTAAAAACTTGTATTTTTTTCTAAATAGTTGTTTAATAGTGATTTGTACAGAGATAATATAATTAAACATTCATAATTTTTGAATTTTTATTTGAAAATATAAACATATTTCCTTAAATCATAATTTAAATATTATTTTAGGATGAATTTTTAGAATTTTTCTAGAAAATTAAGTTTTTTGATGAATAATGATAAATAATGAATTGTAATTATAAAGGTCCTTTTAATTGAATAATTTATAATATCAAAATATATTTTTTATTTTTTCAAAGTATCATTAGGTAAATTTTATACCATTTAATATAATTTAGTACACTATAATAATTTTTTATATAGAATTTTAATATAAAAATATTGAAAACTTATGAACATTTTCTCCTTAAAAACAAGCTTTCTCATCATGTTTGAGAGATTAATTTTAAATTATATTTTCCACATATGTAAATTTAATTTTTAAAACTAGGTTACATGTTTGGAATCATCATAATATATAATTCATTGTCAGTTTAACTAATTTCCCAGAAATTCATAGTGAAATGTGTTAAAATTAATTATCATGGTTATGGTAAAAATTGATTATCATGGGTTACTATATGAATATATAGGTTAAAAACAAAACAAAAACATTTCAAACACCCATTTTCTGGACATTTTTTGACATCATATACTCTAGGTTACATAATGGAACATTTTGGAGGCTTTTGGAAGATGAAAACGTTGGTGTGGTTTAGTCTTTCCAAAATAATTTCTTTGTGCCACTCACCTAACTTATAAAAGGCATCCTCTCTCCTCTCTTCTTCACACCTCCAAACCTTGTTTTTATTGGAAATGAATGACCCAAATAACTTCTCAAATACCCTCACATCATCATATAAGACATATTTTTATTATAAAACTTTTGTAGGAAGGATTCAGTGGAAAACTAAGAAATATAATAGAATAAGAAGTAATGTTTTCGATGAGAGTATTTATTTTATTTCTTTATCCACCTCCTTAAATTATTTTTAAACAATTAAGATATTATAACCTTTTTATATTCCATATTTTTTTCTTTTAATAAGGTCATAAACTATAACCATATCCACTCCCATAAAATGGGTTATGAAATCATCATTTGTGTGTATGGCTCACTGCCATCTCACGAATCGATGTCATTCGTACTTCCATTACTACCTATCATGGTTGGGTATGATCATATATTTGAAGTATATATATTATATTTTTAAATTAATTATACATATTTATACATTATATCATACATAACTTTTAATTTTTATCCCATAGGGTAAACAATAACGTCACTCGTTTGTACATTGTGTTGCCACCTCGTGAAGCGATGTGATTAGTCTTTCCCTAATGATTTGCATGGAAAGTGATAAGGATAAAGTTAATGATTATTTGGAATAAAAATTAAATAATCCAGATATTAATTATATATCTATCTGTATTATAATATAATATATATCAATTCCATTCTATCCATTTCACTCAGTGAAAGAAGATAATGTTGTTCTGGTACGTGTGGACTATCGCCTTCCCAATATGATGTGGCTCCCTTTTCAACCCCCCACCCCATGGATGGTACATAAAGGTATATTTAAATAATTATTATGATGTTTTAATAATTTTTAAAATGTTAAGTATTACTTAACTTATTTATAAAATTATCATTGAGAAATAGAAATGTTACTCATGTGTATGTATGGTCTACTTTCTAAATGATTGTAACACACTTCATTTCTCAAAACCATCTTCCATGATTCGTTTTAAAAGTATAATTTATTTATAATTATTATAATTATTTCATTATTATTATGTATATTATGTAACTATATAACATGTCTAATAACTAAAACTTTACTGAAAAATTATAAATAAGAACATAAAGCAATTAACAATCGAAATAATGAAAATAATCAAAGATTATTAATAGAAGAGTGATAAGATGTTACAAAAGGATATAATATAATATTATAAGTACTAACATATGTTCTATATGATAATAACTTGTTTAAAATCACTCTACCAGAGGTATGAAAATGTTCAACCAAAAGAATGTGTGTGGTAAGGGATTTCATCTCAATTCACATTCTATTGAGAAAAAATTGTTATTATAAACCAATTAAATTTTATGTGGCCTATATAATACCTCTTTTACATGTAATATCATGATTAATTAATACATCATAGAATTTTAGGCTTCAAATTTAATCAATTTCGTCTAAGTGGATTTTACTTGAAAATTATCAAGTGCTCATGTAATTGTATAATATAACTTTCTTTCGTGATTGTTAACATTTACATGAAACAATCAGTTTATTAGAATCATTTATCATTGGGAAATACATTTATCTTAAATATCAATGTTATTGAATGGTTTATATGATTATTTCATAAACCATATAACATTATCACAAATTTTTTTAAATTCTAACGTTATTTCATTTACTTCATAAATATTTATAAATCTATATCTCGTACTCAAAACATATGTTTGATGATAAAGAATATTGATTCCTGAATTATATTATTCAATTTATTTATGAGTAAATCCTTTGGATCTCCATTGATAGGTGGGGACCAGTATAATATAGCCTCTTCAAGAATCAACATGCCTCACAAGATAAAATTTGTTAGCCAATTTGAATTGGTTTCAACCTTTAGTATTTAAAACGTCTTGTGAAAGGTCTTGATAGTAGATGTATCATGGTGCTTAAGATCACGATGTCTAATAATTATGAATTTCTTTCATTAAGAATTAAGTTATTATTATTTATGATATTTTCAAATTATATTATCTATGAATGCATTTTATTATCATATTATTGATTAAATGGAATTTTTTTTCAGTTATTTACCTTTCCATATTGATTGGGACATATATATTCAGGCAATCAAGTTATTTAAAAGAAATATGTATTTAGTTATATATGTTTCCATATTTGTTGTTCATTAATGATTCATGAATTCTTCTACTATACTTAACACTTACTGAGAATTTTATTTTACCCTTACGTTGTTTCTCTTCCCCAAGATATAAGGAAGATATATTTCATTGAGTTTTAAAGGTTGTAGTATATTTTCTATTATTATGTATTATATTTAATTTACATTTAAAATTTAAAATGGTCATGATGTTTTCATATGGTTATTCAAAACTACTAAACTAGTAGTTCGTTCAGGATTCGATGCATTGTTTCTATATCGATGTAATAAAGTAAGGTATCAGCTCTTGGATACTCTGGTTGGGGACTCTATAGTTGTAATTAGAAGAAGTTTACTAAAAACCTTGGGAACTGGGTTTGGGAAAATGTAGAATAAGAAATTTTACCCAATGATAGGTTTGAGGATGTATATATATACACATGTATATATAAGAATATCATAATGTTTTGTTAAGGTAGAGATTTTGTGGGTTTTCCTAGAAACAAATCATTTTATGGATATTAAAAGTGTACGTAGTTTTAACATATTGGTACCTATGGGTAATAACATTGAAAATTTTTAATTGAGATTGAATTTATCATCACATAGTGTATGAAAATAGGCCTTACTATATACTTGGTTTGTCACTAAAAGTGGATATTCTTAAGACAATTTACATTTTCCTTAGTAACCACAATGAATGACTTTAAAATGAAGATATTACTAAGAAACCGTGATTCATGTTCTAAGATTAATAATCCATAAATTTTAATTTATTCATATTGTTACACCATATATTGAATTATACTTTTTTATATAAAATAAAAAATTTTATTAGATAATCCATTATATGACATTGTTTAAAAATAGGACCTGTAGGAAGTAGGGTATCAATACCGATTGTCAATGTAAAAATTTCCCTATTGAGGAATCCGACATAGCTAGTGTTGGAATTGAGAAAACTATAACTATATTATGGAATAATAACAATGTTATAAAAAAATAACATTTACCAGATGGATCAACCTATCACATTGTGATATTTTTCTATGTTGAATAACTTTATATGATAAAATACTCTATAATTTGGGGTGACTACTAATCCAGTGGTAGCCGAGAAATGAATTAAGTGTTTAGTGAAGATATTTATGGTATTGGGATGCAGTGAAAAGGAAAAGATTACAATTATAGTGTATTATCTAGAAGTTGATGCTGATTAATGGTGGTCATCAATCCTGAATACTATAGAAGAAGAGAAAACAAAACTCTTGGAATGGAGATCCTTTAAGTATACATTTGTAGAAAAATATTTCCCACATGAGTATGAAAATTAAATGAAGAGAAAATTACTTATCTTCAAAAAATATGAATAAGAAATTATTTATAGTATGAGGATACCTTTAAAATGTTATGTAGGTTTACTATGGATTATATACACAATAAGGATTGAAATATTAACCATTTATTTGAAGGGATTAATCTATGTATATGAATGGTGTTTTTTCCCACATATTTTATTCAAATTATGAAATAGTTTAATGTGATGTTGTGATAGGGAAAGAATTATAAGATACTTATTGATTATATGGTAATGAAGATAAGAATATGAGGACACAAAAAAAATAAAGGGAAGAATGGAGACAAGGATTTTTCCACATGTGATAATTATGGAAATAATCCCCCTAGAAAATGATTGAAGGGATTGAGAGCTTGTTATATGTGTGGACATAACAAAAACTAGGAAAAATAATAGAATGGGAAGAAATAAAACATTGTTATTAATTGTTTTAACTTAAAAGAGATGGGAACTATGCAAATAAATTCCCTAAGCATCTGGATTATAATCTTTAGAAGAAGCTAAGGGATCAAGGTCAAGATTAAGTTATTAATGTGACCTAAGTAGAATGTTTAATATTTTTATATTAGGATTCATAAAATATGTAATTTTATTATTTTATCAATCATATCCCAATTATAAGAATTATAAAATGTATAATTATTTTATTGTAGTGATTTTTCATTAAGTACTAGAAAAATATTTTGAATGGTACTAATGACTATGAAAAATGAATCAGTGGAAATTTTAACTTCTTATAAAACACATGATTGAGTTAAATAAAAACTATATTTTTTATGTTGATATAATGATGGATATAATAAGGTTGAAATGGTTAAAGTAAATTAGATAGTACTAACTACATTGGAATTGATAAGTGATTTGATAAAAAATTTGTTCATTTTTTCACTGATGTAGTTTATGTCATTTTTGTATTTAATGAATATATACAATAATTTTTATTTTACATAATGAATAAAGAGACATGCATGTTCTAAATATGTTTTTATTGTAATTCAGTTTATTACCATCATTCATTAGAATACACAATATTGTTATTCAAATGTTTAGAAATTGACGATTAAGAGATGCTTCATGTTGTTTTGGAGATTAATGATATGTTTATTTTAGTAATATAGTGACCATATTTATAATATTTTGTATATTAACATTTTATAAGGGTCATAATGATTACAATTTATTAAATTGATTATGTTGAACTTTGGGAATGGTTTTAGAGATTAGTGTATTACATAACGATATAGATATTTATTTATATTTGATAATTTTTGCTAAAAAGTTTTTCATAATAATTAATAGAGGTATAGATAATGAAATATCATTAAATTAATGATATTATGATATATTAATAGTTAATTTTTGTGCATTTGGCATAAAAATGCATATTTTGGATAGTTATTTCATGGATTAAATGATGAATTGGAAATTGATCAAAGCAAAACCAAAGGATGAAATTGTTCATGTGAATTGAAAATATATCAAGTAAGTCTATTTACGTATATTATTAGAGAGTAAAAGAATTCTTCGACATTTGGAAAAGGATCTGAATATAATATGTTTTCATATTATCATAATTTTGGTGATAAGAATGACCTTTTTTGGAGATATGGTTTATAGATTCATGGTTTTTAACTTCCTTCTGACCAGGTTTTTATTCACTCCCCATTAGTGTTTGGAAGTTAGTTTTCTCTTCTTTGTCAATGCTTTCACATCCCACCTATGTTATACTATTTGGAAACATAGTAATGTGATTATTATAGATGAACTTTGTACTTTACTTTTCTATTAGTAAGAGAATATTTTATTAAATCCTTTTACGATTTGGTTTTCATAAAAAAAAATATGGAACCCCTAAAAACATTGATCAAGTTTCAATTGTGAGGATACAAATTAGATAAGTTGGGGATAAAGTAAAACCCTCTAATTTTAAAATAACAACATTATATTTGATATCTTCTATGATGTGTAACCCCATTATTATAAGAAAAAATAATACCCCAAGACATTGAATTTTAGTTAATTCAAAATAAATTCAATAACTTAAATAACATTAATTACATAGAAAACTATTTTTAGCGTACGGTACACACAACATAGAGTCTATCATTCAGCACACGGAACACTGAGGTTAAAAAATATGTAAAATATTATTAAAAAATTTATATTTGTTATGATAGTTATCACATAGATGATAAATTGGAGGGTATATATTGTATAAACATAATTGTGAAAATTTTGTTTATATTTGTATTATAATTAAAAATTAGAATAATTTGATAAAAATAATGATTTTTGAAAAAATTAATTATTTCGTAAAGGTTTGAAAGAAGATTCGGGCAGATCCCTCTTATTAAAATAAAAATAGGTACATGAAGGAGATGGAAGGGGTTATACAAGCATCATTCCCTCAATCCAAAATAAACAAGAAATCATCACAAGTCATACTCAAAATGACATGCATCATCATAATCATCATACCAATCAGATTCATCTAATGGACCATGAGACCTGGTGACCATAGTCGGCTTGAGATAGGAATAGTCTTTCCTCCGTCTCACTATCCTTGGAGAAACAGGTTGAAGGGATTCATCATCCACAACAACACCTTTCCCTTTAGATACTAAGTGAATATATGACGGTTTTTTAGGGAATCAACCTCGATTTCCTCCCACCTTCTAGGGATCCCTTGGGTTTCCCTTAATTTATTGATTTCCCCCTGAATCATTGAGATTTTCCCATCACCTAGATTTTGTTTCCCATCAATTGAATAATTAGATTTTTGTGTTGAAGTCACAAGATGGCCCTCATCTGTATGGATCTTCGGGTCTATCTCTCTTGAACTATGAGTCTCTTGTGTTAACTACTTGGTCGCACCATCTCTAGTCCACACATCACCTTTTTCAGGAGTGGGTTTTATTACACCAATTGTGTCTGCCTTATTATGTGTCAACTGAAACCTCAATTTCTTTCTACAAGAAGCTTTAGGGCACCCTTTTTAGGAGAAAATGAGCAAACCAAAAACCTGTGGCATTTATCCTTAACATGACCAATCATTTGGCACGCTAAACAAAAGTCAGGAAGTTATTCATATTACACCGTTTGGGAATATAATCATCAAGTGCTAACAAAACAACATTATAGATAAAGCTTGTGCTCAAATCATCCTCGACCAGAACTCTAGCATAATAACCGAATATGAAATTCTCAATATTCTTATCCATTTGATTGGGATCCCCACAATAGATGAAATATCAAATAAGATTTTTGGATGCCAAAATATCTATTTAAGGCCAATAATCTTGATCCCTACTTGAGCTTTGGTGTTTCTAATAGTCAAAGGATTAAAGCTAAAATCCCACTCTTGAAAGCATAACATAGCTGGCCTTAAGGCGATTGAGAAAATCTCCCAAGCCCTTTGCTTTAGCTCCTCTAATGGAAACGTGATATGAAGATAACCCCGACCTAAGGGAATGCACCTCCAGCTAGAAAATACACAGACATAGGTCAGCTTCCAAACTAAATAAATAAGCTTCCAAGGCTTTCCTTTATTGGGAATAAGAAGCATGGAAATTAGGGAGTGTTTACAAATTTTAAACCTGTCAAGAATTTCTTCTCTGTTAGCAGTCACGTGAGCAGTTTTTCCTTTCTTAAACATTCACTCCAGAGCAATGTCTTTAACTTATGAAAAATATCTTTTACTCAGATCAAATTCTATGGCCTCCTGATCTGGGCGCTAAACTAATACCTTATCCTTCCCAGCCACCATCAACGAATGCCGCACGTTTCCCACAACTGGAGTGGTCACATCCACTGCCATCGAGCTACATATTTGGTCTGATCCAGTGGGTATAAACTCTAGCACAGTCATGCCTCCCACACTAGGCATCACCACCTTACTCACATCATTAGGCATTATAACTCTGCCCTCATGATTCACAACAACCGTTATCGTCACAACACCAGACGCCGGCCTACCACTTGAACCATCCACAATAGACGCTACCACTCTCACATCGCCAGACGGCATAGCCTCCACGCTGCCCATGCCATCTGAATCTGTGACCATCGTCACATTAACGTCGTAATCTGAATTAGGAACAACCGTCATGGGTTTAGATGCACTGAAACTCACGCCTCTCACACCACCCCTTGCCGAAGTATGTCTGTATCCCTCGAACTGACCCAAAAGAAGAAGGTCTGCACCTGACGACACCGTAATCACCATGCCAAACTCTAGATGCGCTGAAACTTTAGGAGAGAAAGTCCCACCTCCCTCACCCCACCTCAAAAATTTAAAATTAATTCTTATATCATTTATAAAATTTATTAGAAATGATAAACATAATTTTTTAAATTATCATATCAAAATTATCTTGTGGTGTTTGTTTAATTTTTCTAAAAAATCTGTTTCTCGATGAATAATGAAAAAAGACAAAATTTTAATTAAAACTGTATTTTTTTAAATAATTTATATCATTAAATTGTATTAAAAACTGAATTAAAAGTAAAATTAGTTCAATTTTATATCAATAAATGCAATTTTTTTCATTGAAATAATTTTCATATTGAATTTTGATATAAAATATTTATAAACTTTTAAACATTTTATCCTTAAAAACCCACATTCTCGCCACATTAGAGGAGTTAATTTTCAATTACAAATTTTCACTTTTGTGAATTGAATTTAGAAAAATTGATTAAGTTTTTTTAATTAGAATAATTTATAATTCATAATAGGGTAAATATATTTTCATAACTATAGTTAATAGTGAAAAGTGTAAAAATTAATTACTGCAGTTAAGGTAAAAGATGATTTACTTGTGGTTAAAAGAAATCTATATCGGTAAAAACAAACTACCATCTTTTCCAAAAAAAATTGGATAGAAATATGTCAAGCTCATGTAATCTATGTTTGAGAATGAGCCATTTTGGTGGATTTTTACATGATAAAAATGTGTTTATGATTTAATATATTCAAAAAATTATAAGTATGCTACCCACCTCACATATAAAAGTCCAACCCATAATCAATATTTCTCACACATTAAAACCTCTTGTTTTGGGAAATACCTCCAAAAATCACTTAACAAACTCCCTGAAACCATCATATAATCCTTATTTTGGGTGTAAATCCATCCTAGAAAGGATTTATTGCAAACCTATGAAGGATACCTAAAGAAGAGGTATTGTTCTTCAATGGTAATCTTTATTTTATATATTTCTCCGCAAAATTAAATTAAAATTAAATGATTATGATATAATACCGCGAGTATATTCAATATACTAGTACGTTGTTATAGTAATTTTATGATCTAAAACCATCTCCACTTCCATCCAATTGGTAATGAAATCATTATTCATGTGTACGGTAGACTACCATCTTGAAAACCAATGTCATTTGTTCTTCCTTTACAATATTTGATAGTTGGTAATGATGTTGGATATAAAGTATATATAGATATATTCTATTTATAAATAAAGGACCCCGAAACACCCTGAGAGGGGAGGGGTGGATCACAAAGATAACTTTTTCTTTTTAAATTTTTGGATCTTATTCCCACATTGGTAGAAACTTGTTAAATATGTCAGTCATAATAAAATAAAGAGATAAGATAGAACATTTAGATGGTTCATTACAATGGGATATGTACAAGTACCGTACTCCAATAGTGTGTCGATCGTACATAAATCCACTAATCTTCACTAGTTGCGGAGTATAAGAGTTTGGTCATAATCACTTTTTCCCTGGAACAATTCCCTTACAAAAAGTTCAGGGATGGCTCACCACTTCCCTTGGAACACTTCTGTAAAATCCTCCAAGATCACTACTATGAGAGAAGCCTTACTTAGTTTATCTACTTGAAGGTCACTTCAATAGATTGGAATCAATGTCATTCCCTCTGTCCAGTATTAGAAACTACTAGCATTAAAGAGTTATGTAGATGCTCACTGATATCCTTGACCCCTCAACATAGATACTCAAAACAACCCTTCGCAAACTACCTTCACAAAGCTTACCCCTTCACAGTGCACACCACTTTGGAAATCTCAACCCTTCACAGGGCTCTCTGCTTCACATAGCACAACTTTCATGAAGCTCACTACCTCCTAGAAAAACCTATATCGTGAAGCTCACCGAGCCAACACAGAACACCCCATCTTCATGAATCTCTCATGACTTAAAAGCATTGACATAATTCAAGATATTAAAATCCTCTTCATTAAGCTCAAACTCAAATAGAACAATTTTCTTTGGAGATCACCCTTTCATTTCTAATTCAATGTGATCCCAGATTTTCACTTTTCAAATCATACAGAATTAAGAGGGGTGGTGTCTTACTTATAGGTAGGGTCAAATGCGAATCTCGGCTTATTTTAGCATGAAATCTAGATAGGCCGAAAATCACTTCGTGATGAATCTCTTTCTTTTCAATGCTTGCCGTAATCACAAATCTCTCCATCAAAACCCTTCACACCACCGCAATGCACCACCAAAAATCATTATTCGAAAAACAAGTCTCGAAATCATAGATCACACCATCACAATATTTCATGTATTCGGGAAACACACTTCATAAATCCCATATATGAAAAAATCATGTCTCTTCCATATTTCCATGATACCTTCAACATTAGGAAATGACTTCACCTTCAAAACTTTTTATGACTTGAACTATATGATCCCTTTCCTTGAAATCTCCCTTATCATCCTTGAGAGGATTGACAAAATCACAAACCACCCTAATTTTTCAGAAAAGAACATCCTTGGTTCCAACAATTATATACTTATACACAAAGGGTCATTATATCATATGTACCTCTCATACATTCCATCCCATAGAGGATATGATAGCATCGCTCAAGTGTAAGACAGACTACCACCTCGCCAAGTAATGTGATTCGTCATTTCCTAATGATATGCATGGAAAGTGATAAGGGTAAATTTAATGATTAAATGTGATGTAAATGAAATAATAATGAAATTAATTAAAAAATTATCATTCTTAAATGGTATTATGTTTCATTTCCATTCTTATATTTTCACTCAATGAAAGCTAATAACGTCATTTTGGTACATGTGGACTATCACCTTAATGAAATGATGCGACTTTATTTTCATCACCACACCACAAGAATTGTATATAAAATTAAATTTAGAGAAATAATATTATTTTTTTATCATTATGGAATTTTAATTTATTTCTCACCTCTTTTCCATAATGATCATTGAAAATGGAAATGTTACTCATGTGTG